>ML208272.1:183305-216117 GCA_004369065.1 Pluteus cervinus
AATCCCTAAGGGAGGAAGAGCATGATGGTACGGTGCAACCTTCAATCCCAATCGACATCCAAAAGGTAGCCTGGTTCTCAAATATCACCCACCTCGTCACATCCGAAATTACGACCATTGCTTCGAGCATCCCCCTCCGTCGGCTGCCCAACTTAACCCACTTTATGATTCTCTCCTTGACTCCCCGTGATGTTCTTCGACATATCCTTCAATCCTACCCGAAGTTGAAGGTTGTGGTATGGCTGTTAGGACATGTCACCGATGAGAATAAAGTCTTTGTGCTGGACTCTCATTCGGACGACGCCCCCAAGATAAATGATAAACGAATCGTCACGATGAACGCTAGGTTCTCAGAGAATTGGATTAGGGCTGCGAAGGGGGATCTTGAGAAGGATCTTTGGGTGATTGCAGAGCGAACGGTTGAGGAGAGGAGAAGAGGTGTGTGAATGTCACAGCAAAATTATGCCTAGTATTGTGTTCGTCAACCTTTGTTTTCCAACGACGTGCCGTCTATCTTGATTTTTTCTTATTTTAGTCTGCGTAGAGTTTTTCCTCGCTCACCGTTCAGATAAAGCGCCCTCGGTCCCGAAGTGCCGCGCGCTTGTAATAGGCGCCCCCCCCAAACAAATCATTATCGTGGCGTCCCCTCTGTCACCGCAGCTGTCCGTGTTTGGGACTTCCACTTGTGCTTGCAAGCTCACCGACCTTTCGCCACAATGGACACCACTTCAATCTCGAATCCTGCTTACGCCGATTTATCCCTTGATTTATCCCCCGATGCACACACGGAGCCTTGCCTCCCATCCGAAATTGAGTATGAAATCTTCATGATGGCATACCACAACACCGCTGTGGCGGACAGGTTGAATCTCTTGCAGGTTGCGAAACGTGTTTATGCTTGGTAAGTACACCTTTGAGCATCTAGATCGTTATCCTAGTCATCGACGTCCATGGTTCATTGACTAGGCTTATCCCCCTGCTGTATCGGACCGTGGCTATCAACGGGAATCACCAGAGCAAATACCCAAACCTAGACATCCTGAAGCGATTGGGTAGTCACGTCCGGTACATATACGTCAGTCAAAATGGATCATCCATGGACATATCCGCTCTAGTGTCCTCCTGCCCCCACATCGTCAACCTATCGTTCTGGTATCATCCCACCGAGATACCAGAGATATTCCATCTCCCACTAAAACGACTCTCAGTTTATGACCTCGAAATTTTCGAAAAGCAATTAACCAACGCGCTCGCTAGTGCTCACAAAGCCCAGGTGCAAAAATGGTGTTCAAACATAACACACCTCGCCTGGGGAAGGCTCGGCATCGATTTGTGCAGAGACCTGGCTCCCAGGTTCCCCAGCATGACTCATTTCCTTCTTGGGGAATGGAACTCAAAGGATGTGATTTTAGAGGTGCTGAAATCTTGTCCGCGATTGCAGGTGATGATTCGGTTGTTGGCCAGCTTTGAATCCACTGGACGGACGTTCGTGGAAGATGACCTCGATCCGGTGGATATTAGGGTCGTAACGGTGAATGCGTGTCTAAGTAGCGACTGGATCCGGGGAAGGGAAGGGGAGGATGATATGTGGGTAATTGCAGAACGGAAGGTCAAGGAAAGGCGTGAATGCAAGGGTTGGGTAGGTTGGAAAGATGATTTAATTTTAGCCCGCCCGTGAACATGTTGACGAGGACTGGTAGTACTAGCTTTTAGTCCATATGTATGATATCTCGCCCCATATATACTATACTCAGTCATATGGGTGCGAATTTTGCGATGGTCTTGCAAGTTGAAGTTTGAACTGAGTTTGCGTTGAGATGGCGGATAACGGCTATTAGGTAGCCGGTAGCCGGTTTCCTTCGCCTGCAGTCCACCTCTGGAGCGGCGTACAACTCCCTAATATGAGCCTCATGGAATGCAAACCATCTTCCTCGATGCGAACTTCCCAGCAAACCTTTTCAACTGATGATCACTCTGATCGTGCAAATCAAAACGGGGAAGAGATCCTTCCTCGACTTCCTCCTGAGATCGAGTACGAGATCTTCACGTTGGCTCTCAAGCTCCAAAGGAAAGATTGCACCAGGTTGATGTGCGTTGCAAAACGCGTTGAAGAGTGGTAAGGCCAATACATCCAAATTCCAACTCTAACTCACTGGCTTTCCGATGATTAACTTTTGCATGTTGTAGGCTAGCACCCTTGATCTACAACGTCCTCAGCTTCACCTCTGTCCTAGGCAAACGACAGACCCTCTCTACTTTCGAGCGATATGGGCACCACGTCCAGCAAATCCTCATCATATGCCACATTCCGATAACTGAATCCGATCTCTTCAAATACTGTCCCAATATCCGGGTTTTGGGGTTTTGGTTTGACGTATCCCTCAACAAGGGAGTCTTCGGGCTGAAAAGCCTGAAGAGCTTGATATTAGACGATTTGGACTTTTTTCAGACTGAAAGGCCATCAATGAAAACTGATGACATTGAAAAGAAAGCATGGTTCTCCAATATTACACACATCGTGGTTACTACGATACTCTCTCGTCATTCAAGCACCCTCCGCTTATTCCCCAACCTAACCCATCTGATGCTCCTTTCGTCGAACTCCCAGGATATCCTTCGTCACATCCTCCGCTCTTACCCGACGCTGAAGGTTGTGGTGTGGCTGTTGCTACAAATCACTTCGGACGAGACGATCACAGTGATTGATATGAATTCGGGGCCGGCGCCAAAAGTGGATGATGAACGGGTCGTTACAATTGACTGCAATTTTTCCGAACAACGGGCCAAGGCTGCAAAGGGAGAAGTCGAGGAAGATGTATGGGTGGTGGCGGAGAGGACGGTTGAGGAACGACGGAAGCAACGTCCACGCAAGTAGAAGGGGTCATAGCCAGTGTCCCGAGTCGAATTAATATTGCGTATGGGACAAATTAGATAGAAGGTTATGAGAACAACGAAATTCAAAGGACAATATGGAGACGATTGCCGAATCGAATGTCGAGAGTCGCTGACGCGCAGAAGGCTGCAGCTGGCCGCCGTGTGACAAATGTGATATGGACTCCGAGTTATTCCAGTGACCAAATCAGCTCTCAGAACAGGTACGTCAAGATGCCTCTCCCTCGACCACGCTTCATGGGTTCCATTCGCCACTCTCAACGGCTTTACCCTTCACAAATCTCTCGGGATGAAAATGTTCTCGTGATTCAATCGACAGCTGGACAACCTGACTTTACGGACCTTCCTCAGCAAACCGTCTCCACGGATGCCAATGATCGGAGGAATCTTCAAGATCAAAACGGCCAGGAAATTGTCCCTCGACTCCCTCTCGACATCGAGTACGAGATCTTTACATTGGCCTTCAAGATTAACCAGAAGGATTGCACAAAGTTGATGTGCGTTGCAAAACGTGTTGAAGAGTGGTAAGACCAGCCTGTCTACCTAAATATCAACGCACAACTCACTAGATAACCGGTGATTCATGTCCTTTGAAAAGGGTAGCACCTTTGATTTACAAGGTCCTGGTCTTTACCTCTATTATAGGCAAAAAGCCTAGCCTCTTCGCTTTTCAGCGATATGGACACCATGTCCACCACATCCTCGTCACATGCTCCATTCAAGCATTCGACTTCTCTACATACTGCCCAAATATCTGGGATCTGGGCCTTTGGTTCAAAACATCTCTCGATGACCGTGTCTTCGGGCTGAAAAGCCTGAAGAGATTGGTCTTGAACGATTTGGACTTTGTCCGAATCCATGGGAGGACGGGAGGGAGCTCCAGTGGATCCACAGAGAGTAACACAACACCAAACGCTTCAGACGCAATCCCTTCGCCATCGATACAACCCGATATTGAAAAGAAAAGATGGTTCTCCAACATCACACACATCGTCGTCTCCAAGATCCCCACCGTTCAAGCAAGCACCGCCCTCCGCCAATTCCCTAATCTTACCCATTTAATGCTTGTCTCGTCAAACGCCCAGGAGATTCTTCAACACATCCTCCGCACTTACCCGACACTAAAAGTGGTCGTGTGGTTGTTGCTAGAAATCACCTCTGATGACAAGATCGCCGTGGTCAGTTTTAATTCAGTACAGGCACCAAGAACGGACGATGAACGGGTTGTTACAATTGATTGTAATTTCACGGCAGAATGGACCAAGGCCGCGAAGGGGGAAATCAAGGAAGATGTATGGGCGGTAGTGGAAAGGACAGTCGAGGAGAGGAAAAAGCAGAGGGTACGCACATAGAAGAGGTTTATCCTGCATATATAATGTGATGGGGATTAGTGGAAGCCCAGGGGACGATATGGAAATGCCTGCTGAAAGAATCGTCGATGGTGACAGGGTCACTGAGAGCTTTGGCGCTTGCAGCTTCAAATCATGCGTGTGACGGATGGGATATAGACGCTTCCTCGTTATCAAATCAACTTGAACTATAGGTAAGTCAAAACACAACTCTATCGACAACGGTTCACGGATCCCATTAGTCAATCTCACTATTGCTCTCGGGGCGTTCAGATATTCAAACGACAGCCGAACAACCTAGCTCGATGGCGAAATCCATCTCATCTCATGATCGCCTTGATCTTGAAGATTAGGAGGACCAGCTGCTCTTTCCTCGATTCCCTCCCGAGATCGAGTACGAGATCTTTATTCTGGCATTCGAGATTCAAAAGAAAGGCCGCATAAATCTCTTGTGCGTTGCTAAACGTGTTGAAACTTGGTAGAAACAATTTTTTACGATCTAACTCACAACTCACAAGCTTTCTTGAACAGGCTAGTCCCCCTTATCTACAGCGTCCTTGTCTTTAATTGGCGCAAAAGGGCAACACCCTCCGCTATCCGGAGATATGGACACCATGTTCAGCGAGTCCTCGTCACAGACCGCCTTCCAATTCCGGAATTCGAGCTCTTCGAATATTGCCCAAATATCTGGGATTTGGGATTTTGGGTCGGAGTATCTCTCAACCAGGATGTATTCCGGCTGATACATGTGAGGAGGTTGGTGTTGAACGATTTGGGCTTCTTTCGAACCCCAGCAGGAGCCAGAGGGCTTGACGCGGGACGAGCAAGTGGATTGGTGGAGACGGGCTGGAACGATACACCAACAACAAACGCTACGCACGCGCTCGTCTTGCCGCCTATCGAAACCGACATTGACAAAACTAGGTGGTTCTCCAATATCACACACATCGTCGTCTCCAAGATTCACACCGTCGAGTCCAGCACGGTCCTCATCGAATTCCCCAATTTGACCCATCTGATGCTTCTCTCGGACAACTCCCTCGAGGTCCTTCAACACATACTACGCTCCAATCCGAAGTTGGAGATCTTGGTGTGGTTGCTACTCGTAATCGGGTCTGATGACAAAATCGTAGTGTTAGACGCCACGTCAAAGCAAGCTCCGCGGACAGATGATGAACGGGTGGTTACCGTTGATTGCAATTTTGCGGATAAATGGGCCAAGGCCGCAACAGGAGAAACTAACGAAGATGTATGGGTAATAGCAGAAGGGACAGTTCAAGAGAGGAAGGAAGAGGAGGGCACGCGTGTAGTGGGGGTATATGCAGCTAGCGTTCCGAGTTGAATTAGATATGATTTAAGTATACAATGGCTCACAGGTGGAAATGGAGATGACCGTTACCAGGAAGGTCGATATCGACAGCCGCTGAAAGTTTCGCGTGCTTGCAGTATAGTCCGTGTGACCAGCAGTGGACAGACCCGTTCTGGCGGTTACCAAAACACCTCTAAGCACAGGTACGTCGAACGCACTTCCGTTAACTCTGTTCCCTCAGTCGATCTGACGGATTTTCTCTGGGTGAACGGCAGTTACGCAAACGACAGCTGAATCACCTCACTGGATGACCACGTCCCAAAAATCCATCTCATCGGGTGATCATCTCGATCTTGGAGATGAAGACACCCAGCAACTCTATGCTCGGTTCCCTCCAGAGATCGAGTACGAAATCTTCGTCCTGGCATTTGAAAGTCGAAAGAAAAGGCGCACAGACCTTCTCTGCGTCGCGAAACGTGTTGAAGATTGGTAAGGACGATTTTTTACGATCCAAACCGCAACTCACAAATTTTGAACAGGCTTTGTCCCCATATCTACAACGTCCTTGTCTTTCGCGGGAGAAACGAACCACCCCTGTCCGCTATTCAAAAGTACGGGCACCACGTCCAGCAAATCCTCGTGATAGATAGGCCAGAGACTCCAATTTCAGCATCCGATATCTTTGAACATTGCCCAAACATCTGGAACTTAGGATTCTGGGTTGGACTGTATCTCAGCGAGGGTGTCTTCCAGCTGAAAGATGTGAGGAGGTTGGTGTTGCATGACTTGAACTTCTTTCGAGCCGAAGAGGGTGGAAGAGAGGTGGACGCGATCCAGGCAGATGGTTCAGCGCCGGACAAAGACTCTGATTTACCGCTGTCCACCGTCACAAGCATTGACAAGAAAATATGGTTCTCAAATATCACACACATCCTCGTCACCAGCATCTCCACCGAGTCAGGCGCCGTTCTCCTTCAATTCCCCAATTTAACCCATCTGGGGCTTCTCTCCTCAAACTCTCTCCAGGTCCTCGAGTACATACTACATTCCCATCCGAGGCTGGAGATCTTGGTGTGGCTGCTCGTGGTAATCGGGTCTGATGACAAGATGCTGGTGTTGGATGTCACTTCAACGCAGGCTCCACGAACAGACGACAAAAGGGTTGTAACGATCGATACTAACTTTACAGAAGATTGGACCAGGGCCGCGAAAAGGGAGACTACAGAGGATATGTGGAAGGTTGCGGAGAGGACGGTCGAAGAGAGAAAGAAACGAGCACAGACTTAGCTAAGGTCCAAGTCCATACGGTGTGTAGTAAATCGTCGGGTCTGGTGGCCTGTGGCCCACAGTATGTCGAACGTTGAAAGAGTGATATCAGGAAGTTGGACATTATCGAATAGCTGAAAGGGAGGTCGAAAGCAACTGAGTTTGTGACTCGATTCGAAGGCTGTGTGCGTGATGACATCAAGATACAGCTTTGAGTTACCTTATCAGTTACCTAACCAATTCGAACAACCAGTACGCCATTTTCATTCGTGATTCATTGACTCTCTTTCACGACGCCTACGTTGAAGGTTGCTTGGTATTGTACAGATGACAGCTGAATCTGGGTCGATACCGACGTCTGAAGAATCCATCCCAACCGCTGATTGTCCCGATCTTCGAGATCAGGACAGCCAAGAGCTCATTCCTCGACTTCCACCAGAAATCGAGTACGAGATCTTCGTGCTGGCTTTCAAGTCTCAAGGAGCAGGTCGAACAAATTTGTTATGCGTTGCCCGACGTGTTCGAGACTGGTAAGAGTAACCTACTCAACTTTCGAATCTTGTCCAACACATCATGATCACTCAGGCTAATCCCCCTTATCTACAACGCTCTCGTATTCGGAATTGCGGATTCAGACAAGCTTCCTACCCTCTCGGCCTTTCAGCTTTACGGGCACCACATTCACCAACTCCTCCTCATACACGTCCTTCCAATCCCAGAATCTCAGATCTTCAAATACTGCCCGAATATCTGGAACTTGGGCTTTTGGGTCGGGGCTTCTCTGAATGAGGGTGTCTTCGGACTGAAAGGCGTCAAAAGATTGGTCTTGAACGACTTGGACTTTTTTCGAGCCAAAGAGCCTGAGGAAGGAGGTCGTTGGTGTAGCACGGGATAGCACTTCGGAAGAGACAGAGGCGAAGGACACGTCATCAACGGCTGTTATGGAGGAGATTTTACAGCTTTCAGCCGAGATCAAGGCCCAACGGGAACGATGGTATTCCAATATCACTCACATCCTCATATCCGAAGTCCCCGACATCGAGTCCAGCGCGTTACTTCTCCAATTCCCAACTTAACTCACCTCATGCTCCTCTTGTCAGCTTCCCTGGAAGTGGTCAAGCGCACACTTCGTTCCCTTCCGAGATTGAAAGTGTTGATCTCGTTGTAGTACATTTCGATTCGGAGGAGAAGGTTATCATGCTGGAACCGCATTCGGAGAGGGCGCCAAGGGCGGACGATGTGAGAGTCGTTACTGTGGAAAGTAGTTTCGCATATGATTGGAAGAGGGCTGCAAAGGAGGGTGCGGAAGATATATGGAAGCTTGCGGAGATGGTTGTTGAGGAAAGGAAGGATTGGAAGGTGCGCGCATAGGCGAGGTGCAAAGACAATGTCTGTGTCTGTACAGAACAAATTAGACTGCATTCACATGGTTCAAAATAGGGCATCGGACGAACGACTAGTATTGTATTCAATTGAACTCGTTATCCAGTCAAGTATTGGGTGCGGTGGCGTGGCGGACATCACATCAGCCGATCTTAGGCGGCCGCAGGGCATTATACTTTGACTCTTGCCTTGTCAACTTATGATTATTTTCAAACCACCGTCAAACACGCTTCTACAGGTAAACTTCAATTCGTGATTCAAACTCGTCAATTCACTTTCTCTTTGTGATCACAAGGTCGTCACGAGCCTCATGACGTCTGAGCCACTCGACTCGAGGGCGATCTCCCAGCGATACATCGCAACCAATGATCAAGTCAATCTTGATCGACATTCCGGTGTTCTGCCCCCACGATTTCCACCAGAGCTCGAATACCAAATCTTCATACTAGCTGCCGGGTTCGACAAGAAAGATAGAATGAGCCTGCTTTGCGTTGCAAAACGCGTTCGAGATTGGTGAGGCCCAGCTGAAATGTAACTCTATATGCAGCACTGACCGATCCGACTGCGCAACAGGGTAATCCCTCTGGCTTACGAAGTCCTCTTCATTGACGGCTTTCGCTCTCTTCCCAGCCTGTCTGGCCTCCAACGATACGGACATCACGTCCGTCATCTATTATTCAAGGCAATACCCCCCATCAAAGAATCCGACATATTTAAATATTGTCCCAACATCCGTAATCTCGTCTTTTGGGCCAAGGTACCTTTCGACGAGAGTATGTTCAACCTAAATCTGAAGAGGCTGGTATTGCGAACCTTGGACCCTTTTCAAACGATACCCCCTTCGGTACAGATCAAGACTATTCAAACAGAAGGGCGGTTCTCAAATATCACACACCTCGTTTTACCGGGTGTGCGTACCATTGAAGAAAGCAAAGTCATCGCCCAATTCCCCTCCCTCACGCACCTTATGTTTCTCGAGCCAAATCCTGTAGATCTTCTTCTACACATGCTCGAGTCATATCCGAGACTTGTCATCTTGGTGTGGTTGGTGGTCGGCCTTACCCGAAGAAGCCAAGTTCTTGTGCCAAAATTTCCTTCGGTGGAGGTCCCAAAGATGCAGGACGACAGGTTTATTGTCATCAATGGCAATTTTACAGAAGATTGGTTGAAGGCTGCGACCGGAGAGCGAGGAGAGGATATGTGGAAGGTTGCGGAGAGGGAAGTCCACGCGAGAAGGGTGATAAAAAGGGAACAGGCTTCGTAGTTAAATAATCGTCGATGTCGGGGGTGGTTGAAACTTTTGGCGTATGTACCCTGGCGTGGGAGTGTTCGGCCCGCCCAGGCGATCTTTCCGGCCACGTCCGCATCCCGAACTTGAATTCAACCTCAACCTCCGACCTCGTGTCTCTATTTTTGCTATACCAATGGAGACAAATCTTTACTCAGCTCATACGGGCGATGATGTCCTAGTGACGCCGCACTTACCACCAGAGATTGAGTACGAAATTTTCACGATGGCTTGTCGTCAAGATCCCCGTACGATTCTTCTTCTCGTATCGAAGCGCATCGCAGAATTGTAAGCACCATCCTATCATACATATTTCTCGCTCAGCGCATTTGTTTTCCAACTCACATCTACTCTAGGCTTGTGCCCATCCTCTACGAGATATTCGTGATGAGCCCCCTTGTCGATTTGAAGCGCCCATGCCTTAGGTCACTGCAACGATACGGGTGTCACGTCAAACATATCTTCTTTTGTACTTTCTCTCACTCGGCATCTCCATCGATTGAAGAAGATGAATTGCTCGGGTCGTGTCCGAACATTTCCAACCTCGTTCTTTACGGTGATGTCACCTTCCCTCCCGAGATGTTCGATCTCCACCTAGACCATTTTTCGTTTCACGCCATGCCGCACGTATTCGAAAAAGCCATGGAGAATCTAAAGCAGACCGACGGGAAGAAATATCAACAATGGTGTTCAAGTATTACCCATCTCTCATGGGGAACGGTTTCGATATCCACAGTTCAGCTCCTTCCCTCCTTTCCCAATCTGACGCACTTCCTATTTGGCGAGTTTAATAATCCTTTCCAAGATCTCATGGATACGGTGCTTACGCTGTGTCGGTCATTGGAAGTGCTCGTTGTGCTGTCAGGCGGTATGAAGTCGATGTCGGAGCTGTTTGTGCTGAATTCATCACCGGAGTTGGACGAGCAAGGCGTCGTGTTCAGGGATGAGAGGGTTGTGCTCGTCGATTGTTGTTTTGCTGTGGATTGGGTTAGAGGTGCGAGAGGAGAAGAGGATTTATGGACTGTTGCGGAGAGGATAGTAAGGGCGAGGCGGGGGCGAAAGCCAATCTCTGATTCGTCGTGAAGGGACCCTTTCCGTTGGGATATGGTGTATGAACCTTGTTCTATTGCCTCAGAATTAACTCATGTACAAATCTTCTCAATCAAAGTCGGGTCACAACTTGAGGTCAAATACCATCGAGAACGAGAAGATAGTGCCACAGGAGTTGGGTCATGGGTTCAAATTGTGGCTTATATGCATTCCAAACATATTGTTCTGACAAAAGCAACATCCATGGCGCCCTCCAACCTTTAGCGTATTGCCCGCAATGCCCGAGGCACTGAAGCGGAGCGCTGCGGCCCGGTTCGCTTAGCTCACACCAACCACCAGACGTTCCTCTCGTGACCTTCCCATACACTCGAAGACCACCGAACTCCGGCTTTCTTTGACACATAGACCTACCACCGCATACGCGCATTAAAGGAGAGGAAAATTCCCTGACTTATGAGCCTTTCCTCCTTTCGGCAGGTACGAAATTAGCCGGGATTTCTGCTTACCTTTTCACGGTAACCCTTGTAGAGTGATAGATAAATCTCAATGGACACACAAGATCCAGACCAGCCGTTCGCAGCTCGTCAAGATGACGACCCTTCCGCCCCAGTAGGGCCGAGTTTACCACCAGAGATTGTGTACGAGATCTTCATGATGGCATATCATAAAGATCGAAACAGACGCACAGACCTCTTAGTCGTATCGAAGCTCATTTCGCAATGGTACGTACGTACGCCTTTACTACCACTGGACTTGTCCGTCTTAGTTTCACCCTGGAAATAAGGCTCATCCCGGCGGTCTACAAAATGGTTGCGACTGGCCACGCCGCCGAAGTCAATTCCCCATCACTAGGAGTTCTGCAGCGATATGGGCATCATGTGAAGCACCTCCTCTTGTCTGGTTCTCTCCACTATCCTTATCAATCAAACGACGGGGATCTCATCCAAGTCTGTCCGAACGTATCCGACCTTATCCTTTGGCACGGTTACAATGTCACGCACTCTATCAAGATCTTTGATCTCTCCTTAAGCCGACTTTCCGTCCACACCTTCTCCACTGAATTCGAAGATCAAATTCGGAGTTTACAGAAAACGGAGGAAGAGAAGTATCGAAGTTGGTGTTCGAATATCACACATATGGCGTGGGGGGTGGTTTCCCTAACCAGCCCGGAACTACTCCCCTCTTTCCCGAATTTGACGCATTTCTTATTTGGTGAATGGAGTATACCGCATGCACGTCTACAGGAAATGCTTGACAAGGTCTTGAAGAATTGCCCAGGGTTGCAGGTGGTTGTCGTGCTGTTAGGAGGGGTTCAATCGATGTCGGAATTATCTGTGCTGGATTCATTGGACGATATGGTTTTTGACGATGGGAGGGTGGTCGTGGTGGATGGTTATTTCGTGACATTTTGGTTAAAGGGTGGCAGAGGAGAGGATGATATGTGGACGGCTGCAGAGAGGACTGTCCGAGAGAGAGGGACGCTGAGGGGTATTTCTATGTCTCCTTGATAATTGCAATGTTGTGCTGTATAGTCGTTCGGCCACACAATCCTGGGCATCGAGTTCGGTTTTTTTTTGCGTTTTGTAATATCCTGAGTTAACTTGCGCTACTTACCGAACACATCTTTTGCCGCGATGGGTACTACTACTGAAGCCGCTCGAAGGGTCTGGGCGCTTGGTAGTCATACGCGTGACAATGGGCCGGGTACATTCTGCCTCGTTTCCCAATCTCACTGCAATGGACGGACAAGATCACTCTCGCTCGATTGTTGTTCGTCCAGGTGACGATCTCTTCGCGGACCCGCGTCTTCCGCCAGAGATTGAGTACGAGATCTTCACGATATCGTGTCGCCAAGATCCTAAAAGCCGATTGAAACTTCTACTCGTATCGAGCCGCCTGCATACGTGGTAAGAATACCACCATTGGATGACATATTCAACTCATTTATGTCCTCATTGGATTCGATATTTGGGTCAGGCTTATCCCTATCATCTATGAAGTAATCACGATCTCCTACTTTACCAAGATCAACCATCCACCCCTCAAGAGTCTACAACGATACGGACATCACGTCAAACACATCTTATTTTCTAATCTGCATGATTATACATACTGTACCGCATCGACGAAGGAACGATCCTCAAATCATGCCCAAATTATGACGGTTTTTTGGGTCAGAAAATCTTAGCTCTCCGTGGAAAAGTCTTATGTTGATATTTTGGTGTGTGCCTACCTCCGTAACCGAATTGGATATATATGGGGATCAGCGGTCTCTGTCCCTGTCTTAAGTGCTTAAAGCCTTAACTCACGACGCATACGTCAAAGGTACGTCACACAAGTCAACGCGTCAATTGAGGTTCAGCGCATTCACTGTCGGGCTGTCTACAACAAACCCTCGACTTCCCACGGCGCCTCACTTGGTGCTGTGCTCATATTTACTCGGACCAACCCCACAATCCTTCCTGCCCCAATCACGAATACACTGGACACGCGCTTGACATGCACAAGGGGATCAACAGGTCAAAATGCACCTGGCACCATGCGGCGCTTGACGACCCTTCAAATGACGACAAATGCATACGACAAGCGGCCCATGTGTTTTCAAACAACTAATAGCCTCCAAGAGGGCAGCCTGACACCTGAACTGACATTGCAGACGTTGATCACCCTCCCTTCTCTGCGATGGCTGTAACTCGGAGTCAAACTCAGGCTGCGAGGAAGCTCGGACGCTTTGTGCCCTATGTCCGGCGTCTCCAGCCATATGTTAGCCTCCCTCCTGTAGGCTCAAGACGCCCGCCAAGTCCCCACTATGTCAGCCGCCCCCAGCCCTATGTTAGCCTTCCAGCCGTAGGTTCAAGGCACCCACCAAGTCCTCCTCCTCAGACTATAGTACCACCTATCACTTCAGCACCAACCACTTCTCATCCGGCTATAGTACAACCCACCACTTCATCACCCACCGTTCCTCGTCATTCCTCATTACCTGTTGTCAAACAGGAGATGCAACCAACCATGATCAAACAGGAGATGCGACCAACGATCATCAAATTGGAGCGTATCGACAAATTGGAGGAACATATTGACGAACCGGTGAAAGAACCGGTGAAAGAACGCGGATCACCTTGGGACCCCAACGACGAGCAGCCCTAGAGGCACGGGGTGGATTCTTGGAACCACTATGCCTGCCAGCACGGAACTGATGTCTTGGAGGTATGTGCCACCAGTTCTTGGTCTCTCTATCACAACATTGATGCGACAACAAAGTAGATGGGGTTAACTTTCACTTCGGATTATTTGGGGTGGTCATATAGATTTGTTTTGAGTTAGAATTTCGTTGACGCCAGACATATGACCCAGTGGTTTCTTATCACACACCCAATCAAGTTACATTAGATGACACTGAGCAGGTCATGGCAGTTGTGGTACAGACTCTTCGAAGCTCCTTAGTGTTGAGTTTCATGGGGGCAGGCTACGCTCGCGGAACGTTGGCGCAGAACGTTCGACGGTGGCCAAACTCGACCGAGTTACCCGATTTGGCAATATTGTTTACGCCCAACAGCTTCCCCCAGACCACAAATAATGATTCTGTCCAGGCAGCTCCCTGACATCACCCTGTTTTAGCCTTGAACGATAACACGGTCCCCAACATCCTGAAGCTCAATCAAGTGGCATTGGATGACAATGGATAGCTTGATTCAATCAGTGCATTCCTATGGACTATCCCTCTCTCCCGGAGATTGGGTATATTTTCTTTTGCAGATTTGCTCGCAAGTGCAGCGCGATGCCGAGGTCCGGACTGTGGTTGATGGTTTTTACAACCAACAGGGCCAAGATCAGGGTCTATACACCAGTTCCGTTACCCTGCACCGGCTATTCAGCCAACCTTCTTCGGGTCTTTGCTTCCTCCTCTCTTTGGATGGAGAACGAGAAAGTATGTCCTCCGTACCCTATATCAGCTGTCTTGATACGATTTTATTAAAGGGTACAGATGCCTCTCTTGGTTCCAGACATATGAAGGGAGGGACAAAATGCGGGGGTAATTGTTTTTAGCGCAGCGGTTTCTAACCGAGATGTGCAATTACACTCATAGAATGCCTTGAGGCTCGCTTTTCCACTGCGGGGACCTTGTTATTGGCTAAAGGTGAGTCAACCATTCCTTGGCCTCTTGTTTATTTTTATCGAAATTCTGAAGCCCTGGAAAGCCAGCAGCGTTTAAATGCCAGCCAACGCGTCTATCTCTGCTGCCTTTGTCTGGCCCACCCCATTTCACCCCCCCCCATTTCATTTTTCACCTCTCATCCTACTTTCCGCATTTTATCTTCATGAGTCAACCAGGAGGAGATGACGCTGCTGCTGCTGCCGCGACCGTAGCCGCTCTGGCATCTGTCTTTAGCCAATTCATTGCAGGCGCCTCTGCAGAGCAGAGAAATATGTTTTTGCAAACGGTATTAGCACCACCTGCTCAGGTCAGTAACTCCCGTCAGTCGTTGCCTCCTGTCTTCGCATCTAACATTGGATACTCCAGTCACAGGATACACAACCACCTCCTTCTCAAGGCAGGGTGATGACTTCCTCTCCGTCTCCTCCTGGTCTACACCTACCAACTCCATCATCAACTCAAGTTAATCCTTCTCGGAACGCTGCACCTCCTTCACATACTGCTACAGCACCAGCATCTAATTCATCGGAACAGATCACAGACGCTTATACTCCCACCAGAAATCGCTATACCCCCATCTCCCGCCCTATGCCCCTCCCAGCTGTTCGTCCAACGCAGTCTCAAGGCGGCTTCCAGCCCTTTCGCGGGGTTAATGACCTCCCTATTTCTCTGACAGCTGCCCATACCAACGAACAGAGGCGGACTTCAATGCAAAGGAATCCAAATGCAGGTAGAGGTAGAGGTGGCATCAGGGTTGCCAGTGCTCCTACTCCCTCTGGATCCCGCACAACCCGCAGGCCGCGTAACGCTTCAACCCCATCCATCCGCGGTGTTCAGGTTAACGCACCATCTGGAAGCAATAGCCGGGGTCCCCGGTCCAATGCAGAGTTTGCTGCGTTATGCCTCGTTGGTAGGGAATCGGAAGATCCAAAGGCTCTCCTGGATGTTTTTGTATATCCTCCAACTGAGGTATGTGTCCCCTTTTCTGTTATCGGGGCTTTTCTGATGTCTCCTTTCCTTAGCCTGGCCGTCATCGTTCGTCGTCGAAGGGCCTAGCAACTCACTTTGCCCTCTACTTCAGGGACCTCAAAGTCTCCTTTCGCAGGTTCTGTATTCGAAATAAGCTCTTTTATGAGTTTTCGAAGCCAACGAGCACCACTATACCAGCCTTAAGGGCTGAGATCGTTGGATTGTTGAAGGAAAGCGGATATGAGTTCGAGGATAGTGACCGGGCTAGACAACTAGAAGTTGAGGCTTCGGAATTAGTATTGCTTTCAATGGGGCAAGGGAACAAGCTTCACCCTTATCCTGGGGACGCAGAAAGTCTGACAATCGCGAAGATGCTTGAAATATCTGTCGAGTTCCCCGCCAAGAAATTTGGGGAAGATGGGCGGTTTCAAGTCTTCTTTAGTAAGGTCCTTCATTCTCATTCTCTCCCTCCAAGCTAATTTTCACTCTCTAGTGATAGCGTCGGACACTACAGGGTGCAGGATAGGCAACCACTTGCACCTTTGTCTTGCACCAAGATATCGAAGCCTTTACTACGCTGATCACCGACATGATTTCGATGATCCAGATGCTCTGGGGTTCTCGTGTGATGAGGTTGAGGGTGTGGAGAGCCTGTCTGGGGGTCGCTACATCGTCCCGATCCATGAAGAGGACGAAATGGAAGTAGATGATGATGTGGGATTTCAGGTAAGCTTGTTCCTGTGAAGGTGTGGCTAGTCGAATACTCACAAAGTATCTTTTCTCAGGCACTTCCTAGCCCTAGTGCTTCAGGTTCTGCAACGCCAACTTTTAATTCATCCAACGCTTATCAACAGCCTGAGTCTGAGCGCGTTCCTCGAGCGTTTGGCCGATCTACGATTCCTCAGACAATCTGGAAGCAAGAATGGACGCGCTCTCCTCGAAGCCGTCATAAAACACTCGAGGAGAACCCCTTGAAGAAGGAGGCGATGGATTATCTACGAGACCCTCTGTCGGACTTCCGATCTGTCCGAGGAAAGGATGTGGATGATCTGTCGTGTCTATTCATAGCGTTTCTCAGGCTGTGCGCAATTAAGAATGACTATGGCGATGCATATATTTTTTTGCATACTTGCGTAGTGTAAGTCCTTTTTTTCCGTTCTTATGCTACCGGCACACTGCTTATTGTCCTCATAGAGATGATGGGGCTTCTCCCAGCTCCTCTCTAGGAGCAGGGGTTGGAAAGGAAGTACTGTATAGGTCATTCAAGGCCATTGCGGAAGAACGAGCCAAATATTTCTGTCCAACGCTCGATGACTTCTGCAGCATTCTTGTTCCTCAGGGTGGGGGAGCGCTATTTCAACTGCGAGTCTTGGAATCTCTTCTTCTAGATTTCAACATCCTTGGTGCTCTCTCTGCTATGATGGTTTCCTATGGTATACCGCCAATCCCTCTTGACCCTCTCCTCATTGAGTGTATCCTCCACAAAGGAGATATCCGAAGTCTGACTTCTCGAGCTGTTGGGGAGTGGCATCCAGGGTTCAGGCAGCTCCTAGAGTATTTCATTGCTTTGGGCCCTACTGGAGATCTTCGTGCACCCTGCCCGTTCGGTTCAAACCCCATGGTGAATCGCGTCGTGGTCACGACGCCTCTTCGTATTCATTTCCAAAGCCATTTCGGTATGGATGTAAGCTTACGGACTACTGCTCTTTTCCATACAACACACTAACTATATTGATGTTTAGGTTCACGTGTTGCAAGGCCGTACTGAAGATACGCATTCAGCGTGGGCTGCCACTCTCCTCGTAAAGGCTATCTTTGGTACACTTGATCTGGCCCATCCTCACCTACAGGCATTCTATGATGGGTTTTCTATGAACTCCTATGACGGTCGTACCACTCAAGATGTAAGCATCTTGTTTTAGTATCTCCCGGTTTTGACGTCTCATGTTCTGCTTAGGTTTTCGACATGTATAAAGAGCAGACCAGCGACATTCTGAGCTTGATTTGGGCTGGTCGTGTTCAGAACGCTGATCAGTTTTTATCTCGTTTTATTCTCAGCCCCGACCTGGGTAGGGCAGTTCGAGACAGTCTGGATGCTAAACTCTTAACCCTCCACTCCCCTCGGACTGTGCAACACCTGGTGGAAGGCTTTTTCAGGCGGAGAGGGATTCCCTGCATGGATACCTTCCAACAGCTCATATCTCCCCTGAAGTCCCCTGGCTTTGATCTTAGCCAGGAGGATACTGGGGCCGCCTCTTTTAGACCGCGTCTATATACCTGGGCTTCAACTGGAACGCCGTATCTTCTCCCTAATGACCCCGACCTAGAAGTAAGTCTTCCAACTATCGGTCAGATATTTTTGTCTTATTCCACATTTTTTCTAGCTCGTTTTGGTTGCGGATCCTTCTGAATCTGCTTATGCTGGTGGTACTGACCAAGATCGGGAAGGAATGATGAGAGCTGGAGTTCTATCTTGGGGGACTTGTTCCAGTCGCGCCATGCTACCCACCGCATATCTCTTGGAACTAGCAGAGAGAAACTATCCTCATGGTGGTTATGCTTCTTTTGATCACGCCTTTGATCAGTGGGTGTTGGTGCAAATTGTAAATGGAATATGTGGTCACTCTGGAATTCTTTGAGGGGGGGCAGGCAGTATTTTAGACGGGGTTGATAACTTTTCGATGGGCATAATCCGGACCAGAACTATTATAATCATTCTAATATAATTGTGTTCTGCTTATACAAGTTACAACTTAGGGACCTTAAGGGAGTAATTGCAAAGCAACTGAATATGTAAGTACCTAAGGACGTAAGGATTGAACAGGAAAGATATCCCAAGAGTGTGTGGAAATGTTAATTAATTAAGCAGAAATCACAGGTGGTGGTGAATCGCCAGAGTGTTTATGAATGAACCCTTCCCAGCCATTGGATCCATCAACGAAACTGTCCATACCTTTGTCAGAGGAGAAAACAAAACTTCCCCGCGTTCCTTTGAAGTGGAGGTTAAAGTGCGTTATCTTGTATGAAGGAAACATTAAGATTTCTCCTGGTTGCAAGGAAAACACCAGCCCAGGCTCATATAAGCAGATTTCTCCACCTTGAAAATCTCCAAAGGGGACTACAACACATATTAACTTATCGCAGGGATCGGTGTGTGCCGAGGTGGAAACGCAGAAGTTGACCACACAACCCATGAATGGGTAGCATGGCGTCTCCATAAATAGGGGGAGGTGATAAAGATATTCTTGTAAAACCTCAAACTCATCTGGGATGAGACGCGCCATCTAAGCACCGTCTTTTAAAAAAGAACTTGTTGGTTGGTAGTGAACTGGAGCTTACCTGGTCGGATATGAATTGGCTGAGAGGCGCAAGAATGTTTCGAAGAGTTTCAGCTCGTTCAGGATGATGCGCGAGGTCTTTGGAAAGGTAGGGTAGTCGTTGTCCGTGATTCGCCTTAGTGGCTCCATGTTTCTGAAGTTGAGACGGGTGAACATCAATTGGAGCTCCAATACCCTGAAGAAAGCAATCAGAATTTAGAGGTGGTTGAAATGATCTTGGCGTACCCGTTGACAGTATCTTGCCCAGACGGAAATGTGGCAAGCTCCATAATCATATCCAACGCGATCTGAGTTATCCAGGAAAAGTTCGCCAGGAAAGATAACTCCAATCTTTTCAGCAACTTCCACCAAGTAGAGGCGGAGGCACTCTGGTAAACTGAAGAGGAAAGCTATAAGATCCTCATCTTCGGTCTCAAATCGCCCAGCAGTTCTGATACGCCAATGGTCAAGGAAGAAGATAATAACAAAGCAGAAAGACCAACCCAGCTGGCAGAATACTTGAAAGTATCTTCAAGTATGTTTCAATGTCCTAGAATGAAAGGGTATTAAGTCAGTATTGGTGGTAAAAATATATGTGGGTACGCACTTTAGAGTTCAAATCTTCCATCCTCGTAATGGCTCGGGCTTTTTTCGCCAAAGAACGTTGCTCTTCTGTCCATGCTTTGGACTGATCTTTTGGAATCTTGGGGCTCCTATTTGTAAGATCCTGTGCTGTACATGGAATTTTGGCCACGATAAGCTTGATTGCTTCAGGGGGAGTTGGAGGTGGTATAGGAATAGAGGGGGGAGGATTAATCCATAGAGATGACCTCTTGGGAAGACACCAAACACTACAATATTATATGAAAAATCAATAAAACTCAAAGATTCCAGATAGCTTACTTAGATTGGAGGGTGTTGTAATACTTGTCAAAGCGTCCCATATTCCACAACGAAAGGCCATGGGCTTCTTCAGTTCCATTAAAGGATGGGGTCCTGCTATAGACCAGTTGGTACTCAGGAAGTGTGCTGGACAAGAGATGTTGGGCGTGGATGATCTCAGTGACAAGCAATGAATTTTTGCCACCTTGAAAAAGGTTTTTATGCTCAAGATATGAGGAGAAAAGACCGAAACTCACCTGCGTCTACTCCCTGTCGAATTAATGCACAAATTGAGAGTAAATCATCATTTATAATGGATTCAGAGACAAAAGCCGAGGTGAGATCTAGAACGATCAGGATGGCTAGAAGAGCAACACCTCCTGATCCCTCTAGTATTAGACAACATCTTCTCTTGGGATGAATGAAGAAGACTTACCTGCCCCACATAGTGCCAGATACCGGTGGCCCCGTGTAAGGTACTTGCCGTAGGTTGTCCGATGGGGAGATTTTCCCTTGATGTTGAGTGCCTTCTCCGCCAGTGAGGCTATTGAAGGTTTCTTCTGTTGCTGAATTGCAGCCTTTTGCCACTCACTAAGCCATTTGTCAGTTTCAGACGTGTTGGAAGAGAAACGGAAGCTACCTGTCATGGTGCATGGCCAGCTGCATATAGTTCAGGATAAGGAAGAGCTGCTGGCATTCATTTTGGGTCTGGCCCTGATCGATGGCGTTCAGAATCTCTTTCAGATCGTTGGTGCTGGACCGAGTGGCATGAGGCGTCAAAGTCGGGGGTGCAGAAGCAAGGGCTGTTACAAATGCAGTAAACCTAGACCATTTGAATGGATCTCTTATCTCCTGGAGTCTGAGGAGGAGCTGGACTGCCTTCTGGGAACAGGCAAATTGCGGAGCGCAAACCTCCCAGTGGCCGTTTTGCGAGTTTTGAGTTGTCTCTGCTGCTGCGTCTTGGCTACCACCTCCCTCAACTTCAATCTGCTGATCATCAACTTCTTCATCCTCTTGGTCCTCATCTTCTGCTTCTTCTGCTGCCTCCACCTCACCCTCTATACACTCCGACCTGGCTACCGTGATAGTATTCAGGCCCACTCTTCTTTGAGGTCTTGTGCCCCCACGAGGCTTACTTTTCTTCTTCTTAGCAGCTGAAGCAACAGAAGCTGCTTGAGGGAGGAGAGGAGAAGTCCGAGAAGTTTTAGCTTTGCCTTTGCCAGGAATGGTGATGGTAAACTTTTGTGGGGGAACTGCTTTAGAAGGACCATCCAAAGCTTCGTCATGCTGGAGAGAACCAGAGGAAAGCTCAGAGGACAGTCGGAATGGATGCTTGGATGGTTCAAATGTTTGGGGGGATGAGGCGCGTGAAGAAGCGCATGATGACGCAAGAGAAGCCACCCGAGAACTTGAACTTGACGGTAGCAAAGTTCGAGACGAAGCGCGAGAGGATGGTCTTGACAGCAAAGTTTGGGATGAGGCACGAGAAGATGACAGAGATGAAGTCCCTGATAAAGGAATCTCGGAAGGACGAGATACGGCGCGAGTCGCGCGGCGTTTCAAGGGATATTCTTGACTTTCCCCAGATAAACGGTGCTTCCTCGGTTGGGACGCGTTCCCCTCCTCATATAAGGGAATGTGTGAAGAGGCTCCCAACCCAGGCGTTTGAGTTGAAAGGTGCTCTGGAAGGCCGTCAGGCAACACGGCCTGATTGATTGGAAGCTCAACAGAACTTGATTCATTTGAAGATAAGGAAAAAGTATACAAGCTTAAAAAGGTTTTTACTCACCTGGTGTTTCCCAAATCAACCTGAAATCTGAGTTGAGAATGACCATGTTCCCCAAGTTCTGCAATTTCTTGGAGAAAACGGAAAACACCTGGGTTTGAAAGTCCGAAGGCCGGTTCATTTGCAATAACTCTCTGAAGATCAACCAGCTTGACATAGGGTAACTCTGAGCTCTTGGACATGACGGACAAGCAGAAGGGAGGCAGTCGGCGCGTCAGAAAACGAAGGAAGGACGCGTCAGAACGCGAAAAAATCAGTCACGTGGGGCGCGTCAAAAAGTGAGCGGGTCCGCTCACTTTTACCCGACTCAAAAATCCGCATTTGCGCAGGCTGCGGAAAGATAATTCACTCACTAAAGTAAGTTCTCGTTATTGCGAGAAATGCGTAAACATTAAACTTCAGTCTTTTAGGTGAAGAGATGGCCCTGGCAGTGTCTGTGCTGCCTCATGCCCTCCCTTTCGCCGCAGCATGGGAGCCATCCTGCCAAAAGCAGTTTTCTGGTGATGATTACCGCTGCGTCAAGACTTACCAGCATGGGAAAGACGGTGTTTTTACACTGACTTCCCCGGAGTCAATGTCCTCTAGCGGTTCTGCATTGCTCATCGAGTGATGCCCTCCTGTTCCTCCTCGCATCCACGTCCTCCTGCCTTGCATCAACCTCGTTGCCCTCAGAAATCCAAACATGTCAGGTGTATAGACAAACCCGTTTTGACGGGTATGGGTTTATGCGGGTACAGGTGCGGGTTGGAGCTCGGACACCCGAAGATACACCCATGCCATTCCCTAACTTTGACGATGAAATAGCTTGGGGTTGGCAGACAAGATGCCTGAGAAACGGAAGTTTTGCGGAGCGCGGAGGCAGAGTATATGCGCCAGTGGTTACGATGGGAATAAGCAGGAACGAGGAGCCAGTCCTACGGCCGTCAGAACGAAAGAACAGAACGTAAGTCCCCTCTTCTGCCCTGCTTCACTTGTGAATACCATTCCAGAACAACTGCAATGTCATTTTGATGGTGATTAAATGCGTGGTCGATCAGAAGTTCCATGGGAAGATTGTCGAGTCAACGCTATCCGTATTTTGTAAGTCCTTCAAATTTGTGTTGTTAATTATACCCGTACTGTACTGACCTACTCAGCTTGGATACCACTACCCTGCGACAGGGAGCCAGATTCCGCTCTAAACACCAAAAAAAGAATCCCAACTTAACAGGATCGCAGACCTCGTTCATCAAAACCCTCTCCTCCTCCCATCTTCATCCGACACTCAAGAACCCTACTACAATGGGCGTAGAGATGGAGATTACCTATCGTACCGTATGAGGTCATTGAAGGTCTTGTTGAAGGTGTCATGAAGCCTCCATTAGAGCCGGAGAGGAATATCTTGACGGGGAGGCCGATGAAGCCGTTGGTATTCGAATGGCCGGAGAATATCGGGAAGGATTTTGGGAAAAGGCGATTGAGGGGATGGGGCAGTACAAAGAATGAAGAGTATCTGATGAAGGAGGAGGAGAGGAAGAAGGGTATTATGGTGCCCGTTAGTGGTCGAGACCGGGATGGTTGGTCCATTTTCCTCCTTTTCTTTCTCTCGTTTTCGTTTGCTTGTCCATCAACATTCTAACTCTCGCTATTCGTTCTCTAGCTCGCTCGTCAAGACGATGCGGTGGGGACCATTGGGAACCCGATAGGCGGATTGGAGAAGTATTTTCCCCCCTGTCTCACCGCGGATGTCCCCTCCAGCAGCGAAAGCGTTCTCGCACACGCGCTCGGCTTCTCCCCGTCGTTGACGTTGCTCTAAGGCGATGGGAGTTATTTGCCGAAGTTCTCGTTACACCTACTGGCATTTCAAAAGGATGCAGGTGCGTGTTGTTATCTCTTTTTTGCTGCCATCAGACCAACTTATTGATATGCATAGTATCGTCGAATTCGCTTCACAAGAAGATTCCCAGCGCGCCATCCACGAGTTGTTGGAAGTTCCGTTGCTTGGTCGACCTGTTTTCATTCGAGAGGTGCGCTCTCCTCCAATTCTGAAGTTCAGTTGTACCAAATGCTGTTCAGGATCGAGAAAATGAGGCACGTTTCGGTGCAACCCCAGTACCAGGTACAATTGGGATGGCGATGGCTGGCCAAGGGCTTCATGCAGCTCCGCCGCCACGACCTGCCTCACATAACCACTTTGGTGGTCATAACAATCCTGGTAACCAACTTTATGTTGGAAATGTGAGGCCCTTCCCCCTCATATGCCTAGCCTACCCTGACACCTTCGTCAGCTGCCTTATCAAGCTGGATGGCAAGATCTGAAGGATCTGTTCCGTACTGCTGGTAATATTATTCGTGCCGACATCAACATCGGTGCGGATGGTAGACCAAAGGGTTCAGGTACTGTAGTATTTGAGACCTCAAAATACGCTCAGCAAGCCATCAGTACGTGGCTTAACTATCATATGGGATTGCTCACTGCTGACCCATTACCTTTCAAGGCATGTACCATGGCTTCGATTGGTTTGGCCGTACACTCGAAGTTCGCGAAGTACGTGTTTGACATGTTCCCTCTTCTTCCTGCTCATTTCCGTTTTTACAGGATCGTTACGCTGGTCTATCAGGACCTGGTACGTACCGCGGTGGCTTCCGTGGTGGCTTCCGAGGGGGCTTTGCAGGACGCGGGGCAGGAGGATTTAGAGGAGGAGGAGGTTTCCGCGGTGGTTTCCGCGGAGGATTTGCACAGGCGGGTGCCGGTCGTGACTTTTCTAGTCAGGATCTTTAACGCAGATCATTCTGGTCCTGATCAGCAGGCTCCTGGAGGAGGCGGATTAAGAATGGATGGCTATGCTGGACAAGGCTTCGGCTTTGGCGCTCCAGGATATGTCGAACCAGAGCCAAGTCAGCAGATTATGGTTCGAAATGTGCGTTCACTATGCCCTTGTTGCGAGAGCATCTTTCCCCAATAAGGGAACATCCTACTCACCACTCTTTCTTTTTGGAATCTAGTTGCCTTGGTCCACTGTAAATGAGGATCTTGTTGAACTATTTGAGACAACGGGACAGGTTGAATTAGCTGAAATCTTGTTCGACGGCACTCGTTCCAAGGGGTGTGGTGTAGTGCAATTCGCCCAAGTTCCTGAGGCAGAGACTGCCATTGGTGCGTGACTAGTTTTAAGTTTTTTAACAGACCTGCTAATACTTTCTTGTATGTAGCTAAATTCCAGCAATATGTGTATGGCGGTCGACCTTTAGGTGAGCGTTTCAACCTCCGGTTGCGTTACGTATGTGATGACTGTCTTAATCCCAAATCTGTTTGCATAGATGTCCCGTTCAACAACCGTTGGCATACGTTCACACCTACTTCCGCAAAAGGAGGGCAAACTGCAACCGATTCAACCTGATGTGCAGTTGTGATTGCATCTGCGTCTTGACCTGCTTGTCCACGTACTCTCTTCATACACAAAGCCCTCAGACCAATACCATTGTGTTGGATGATATTCTTCTCTCACGATTTCTTTGGTGGACACGGCACCATCTGCAGTTGCACTGCCCTTACATATGCCATCTTCCTCCTGGTGGATTCAATTCGCCCTCATTCAACTTGTTAAACCAGCCACAACCACAATCGCAATCATACCACGTCACCACATCATCATCATCACAACATAACAACAACTCGACCGTCACTTCTTCCACCTCTTCCACCACCACTGTCAACGCCGCCACCACACCCTCATGCATACCGTCGTCGTCGTCGATATCAGTATCAACGCCCAAATCCAAATCCTCCACATCACTAGTATCGCCCTCTCTGCCCCGGGGATCAGCGTCTAATTCTGCATCCGAATCCGGTAGCGGCAGACCGCGCTCCATCCATCTTGCTCCCAAATCACTTTATCCTCCACAGCACCCTCTGCCTCTTCATCGTCATCATCATTCCGATTTAAACCTGTGCCACCACCCCTTTCCGCTTCGGTCAGCTCCCATTCGGTGACGATCGCAACTACGACTTCGCTTCTACGTCTACGTTGACTAAATCGACGTCAGGTGCTTCCACAGAAGATGCTAGTGGAGAATATATCCACAATCATCAGAGGATTGTGAGGTTGTCGTCTTATAAGGCACAACCACAACAGCACCAGCAGCACTTTAACTTGGGGTCGTCGTATCGGAACCATCCTTACCAGCAACACATTCTTCTCCACAACCCACTTATCAACAACAATCACACTCACCTCTCCATCGGTCTCATTCCCATTCGCTTTCCCACTCTCAATCACAGCCACAGCTGCTCTCCCTATCACAGCCACAGCTGCTCTCCCTATCACAAGCCAACTTACCACAGCTGCAGCGACATAGACCCACACAATCAGTTCAAAGTATGGGGTTGAGTAACAGTCATATGGCTCAATGAAACGGAAGCGAGGACGATTTAGAGTTTGATTGCAGGACACGGGGCAGGAGGATTTAGAGGCGGAGGGGTGGGTTCCATGGAGGACTTGCGCTTGCACAGGCGGGTGCCGGCTGTGACTTTTCTAGTCAGGATCTTTACGCAAACTATTTGCAGGCAGCATATCGAGGACAGAACTTCGGAGCTACTGGTGCTTCCCCCACCCTCGCTGATGCTGTGTCTTCTTTGCTGTCGTTGTCGTCTTTCTAGCGGTGAAGAGCACGGCCAAAGAGTTTCAGTTTGCACGGATCAAGCAAGGTCGACATGGGCGGGAGAGTGGTGATATCAGTATGGATACAGACGTAATGTTTGCAACGGAGGGCTCGAGCACGACCAAGTCGGGTTGTTAAACACATTGGAGATCATGGCTTTCGTGTCTTCAATGAAGGAGGGCAAGAACGTAGACTTGACGGGACCAGCAGGACGCGAACGAGCTGGAGCAGAAAGGTAATCAGAACCTGGTAAGTCTCTTCACGTTTCCAAGTCTATCATTCCAAGAGATTGGTTTATGTTTGCATCTTTTTAAAGGACTTGTGTTTCCACTCCGCCTTTATTCTTTCTTCTTTCAATTTCTCCGTTGCTCTTTTTATTTCACTTTGCTTACGGTTTGTTCTTTCATGGAGTCCACGACTGTTTCTCATCGTTTCTCATCGCCGCTTTCGCCTTCAGCGCACATCCCATCGCTAGCCCACAGTCATCGTTTAGTCCGCTAGCTTCCCCCAATCCGTTGCGCATTCCTCATCCCTGTCAACACAATGCAACTGCAATCACAATAAACGCGTTAAGGGCAGCTATTGTATTTCCGTGACCATTGTCATCACCCAAAATGGAAAAGAAAACCCACGCAGAGCCACGCGCGCAATCAAGGCAGGAACGTCACCCTGCTCTCGTCGCGTCCTTCAGAGCCCACAGTCCTGATTCGTCTCCCCATTCTTGCCAGCAGTGTCCCAACTACCTATGTCCCAGGACCACTCAGCAGAACCAGTACTTGGCCCAGCTGGAATCGATGTCTGCACCAACCAAGACCTCTTTGCCATAATTGCGGCATATCTGCGTGAAGAAGAAGAGCAGTGGTATCAGTCCATCATTCCCTATTTTCCCAAGCTGCGACTCTTCTCGACATACAAACCATTTCCCCTCCGTCTTTCCAAGCACGCCGAAGTCCGAAAACTTGCGCAGCTTCTCCAAAAATGGGAGATGTTGCTCCGTCAACGGGAATTTCACAGTAAAACATTCCAGAAGTATCGCAACATGAAAGTCCTGGAGCTGCCAATTCCCCCTTCTATCCCGAGGTGCCACCAGCTGGCCAATGTATTGCACTTCGCACAACTTGAGCAGCTTAATATCCAAACAGGGTTTGATGATTGGTTTATGGAGAAGGCCCAGATTCTGGTATTGGGTTGTCCCACCCTTCGCGTTTTGCGCATCAAGCATATTACATATGAGGCGGATATAGTAAGTGATTTTAACCAGTAAAACTTCCCAACCTAGGCTCATATATTTCCAAAAGGCAATCCGGCCATGGCAGCACCCAGCGTGGTTCTCCTTAATGGCTGTTTTATTCACCATCGAAGTTTTCTATCTCAACACCCCACTGCTGTTGACCAGAAAACAGGAGCTAAAACGGGTTATACGCCCTTGGGTTCAACCGATGCGAAGGGTCAAGCGGGTCTACCTTCAATTTGGGTACGATGAGGAAATTGACCCTCCTATGGGATGTTTCCTGCGGTCGGGAGTTTTCTTCGTTCTTACCCGAGAGGGAGGAAGGTGGAAGGAGAGGCCCATACAATGTCGGAACCCATTTGCTCGTGACCCTCCCTCCCCTCGCTACTATGGCATCATGCCTGAAGATGAAGACCCTTTCGGACCAGATGACGATCAGCCAAACGGCAGTACTGACCCGCGATCAGACAAGAAAAAGAAGAAGAAGGGCGACGGTGAGGAAGACAGTGCGGAAGACGACAGTGAGAGTGAAGACGACAGTGAGGGGGACAACGACATTGAGGATGGGCGTTGCGAAGGTAGCAAAGACGGCGAAGCTGATGGAGAGGAAGATGAAGAAGCAGAGGACAACCGTTGTTAGCCTGGAAAAAAGGAGTGCGTATTATCATTTCATCCCAGTTATATTTCTTTGTTTCATTTTCATGTTCTTCGAGTTACCACTGCATCATAATATCATATCTGTTATTCTTTCCCAGTGCTTGTGACTTTTTCAACACATCTCCTCACTTGCGCCTTATCTGAACAGCCAGCATCGTGTCTTGAGTGTCTTCAACTTGGGCCACTAAATCTTTGGCCTCTTTTACTTATGTTGACTTGTTTTTCCCAGAACAACTATATGTCCAACCACAGCTCAGTGACATTGGGACGCAAGAAGAAGGGGAAGCCCAAACCGTGTATCTGATCGCCCTACCTCCCCTCCACCCCGTAATTCTGCTTGTCAGGTGCAGAAGAAGGCTGGTGTGAAGGTGGATAAAGGTAAAGCGCTACGGCTCCAGCCAGTGGAAGACAGAATACGACCACCGTTGGTATCATTCAAACTACCAGCGGAAGCATCAAGGCTTTCACCACTCCAGGTCGGTATTTCCCGTGTTCTTCATGAAGTGGCTTCATTCTGGTCCACAGTTCTGAGGTTCCGCGTCAATCGATGTAGTTCCATTCCACCGCCTCCATTGCCCTTGAAGAGCAAGCGACCAGATATTTTGTACCGTGTCGAAACGCCGTATAACGCGGAGGCATTTCACAAAGCAATTTCCAACAACCCAGAACTCGTGAAATTGTATCCCAACCTCGTCTCAAAGCTCGTTCACAGGTTTCC
Organism: Pluteus cervinus; assembly: GCA_004369065.1. Lineage (NCBI taxonomy): Eukaryota > Fungi > Basidiomycota > Agaricomycetes > Agaricales > Pluteaceae > Pluteus > Pluteus cervinus. Next base: position 212,203 of record ML208272.1, read on the forward strand.
CATGGGCTCTTTCCCTCAAAACAGACTAAAGAAAACTCGTGTCTTTTCCAACGGTCGAGGGGCATTCAAACATACTGACTTTGTAGAGGTCAAATCAGATGGGATTAGCGGGCCGTATTTCGAGGCCCGGTTGAAGGAGATCCTGGTGGGGAGGTCATCTGCTCCCCTATCACCGTTCGATCCCAAGAACAGGAAGCGAAGCCCGAACCCAAACTTCGAATGTGTATTGACTTATCAAGGGCATTAAAAAATATGCCATCTATCAATGATCATCCTACAATGGATAGATTTCCGGCGGATTTCGATGGGTGTGAACGTTGCACTGAAATCGTGAGCTGTTCTACCTTCAGGCACTAAATTAAATTGCTGACTTTTCTCTTGCTATGCTTGTAGATCCGAGATGCTGTCCGAGGTACCCAGGCCGCAACATTGGACATGTCGAAATTCTACCAACGGACCCCCATCGCGATTGCCCATAAACGATGGATGGTTCGTGATGATGTTGTGACCTGGGCGGTTCTATATCCAACATTGCTGCCCCTTTCGTGCACTTCCATCAGGGGATAATTCGGGTCAAAGCTCAGACTGTGTTGTCTCCATCTGGCAGAAGTAGAATGTCGGACCTGTCGTAAAATGGTGCGACGATGGGTCCAAGTTATATCAAGGATATGCCTATACCTCAAAGCTTGAAAGACTCCGTGTTGTTGTTAGGCGACCACCGCCAGGTGCATACGTTTGGTCTATATCGACTTCCCCTTTCCCCACCACACATAACCACCTTCTATCCTCATCAACCTACCAATGCCAGTGTTTCGTCATTCGATGGTTCTCAACCTGGTTCCATTCTTCAACTGTTCACCATGGAACAGCTGCCGTTGGTACACCCCAACAAGCCGAAGAGTACAAAGCCATAGGATTGGAAGACAGCACTTTATCCCCATGTCTTCCATGCCCTCGGCACTGAGCAGTGGTGACGGGAGCGAGCTCGACCTTGCTGAAGACCACTCAGAACCTCTAGATCTTGACGGAGACGACTCCCAGCGGGCCTTCCCTTTCTTCAACTATTCGCCGTGGAACAGTCGCCACTGTATGCCCGAGCAAGCTGATTCTGGAGCTGGAGGAGGCGGTGGAGATACTCAGGCCGTTGATAGTGGGTGGGTGCTATCGTGTCCAAGTTCATATTCTCCCCTCGGTTTGACGACTTTGCCATGTTTCGCTATCCCAACGGCGACGATGGGACACCGCAAATCCTTGGAAGTACGGCTATACGAAACAAAGTGCACTGAAGCTCGTCAAGGAGTTGAACGTGCCCTGCCATGCTGGAATAGGACAGGACATTGCTTCAACATTCACCTATATCGGCTTGGAGTGGGATATCAAGAACAAGATGGTCGTACTCCTGGAGCAGAAGAAGTCGAAGATGCTTCAACAAGTGGAAGACTTGCTGAGCAGTGGAAGCTCTTCTTTACAGGTCATCCAATCCACCACGGGTTTTCTCCAGTACTGCAGCTACGTAGTCCCGCGATGCTGTTCTTACCTTGCGTCATTTCCAAAATTTATCAAGGAATTTGGCGATGGTCAACATTCGGTCAAAGTACTTCATCTTCCAGCAGATGTCAAGGGCGATTTACAGTGGTGGCAGGAACTTCGTTCTCACTGGCAGGACATGTGCTGGCGCACCCACTGTCATCATTAGTTCGGAGGTCTTCACCTATCCGTACTGATGACGATGATGCCTCGATTTTTTTGGCCTCTAGCTCTCGGTTCTCAAATCTCTTCCCACCTCCCTTGTCATCACAACCTCCTAGGACTCCTGTGAAGCAAGCTCATAGGGTTCCCAGTTGGTCAGCGCTGTCGGTTAAGCATATAAACAACAATATCGCCACACCAGCCTTTCCGTCAGCTCTGGCTCCCTCTGTTGGAAGGGTTGGTGGAGGGACCAAGCGGAAATCGACAGCCCAAGCGTCAACCACGCCTCTTCGACCTCACACTCTCACACCACTCAGGACTGTCTCCCCAAAGCGCACAGACAAGGCCACCTCAAGCAACGGTGGCTTTGATCAACTTGCTCCACTCGCCACCCCAAAGTTCATGGTGCGGACGCCTCAGACGAAGGCGGAAGCGGACGTCCATCTCCGGAAGCAGACAGCCTCCCTTACGAAGCTCAAGATCACCGACTTCGATGGATCCGACTTTGGAGATCCTGGTTGTGAGATAGAGGATGATGACGACGCTGAGGCACTCTTCAGAGGTAGTGTCCGGCTGAAGGGAAAAATGTCAGCTGGTCAGCTGTTGTTGGGTAGAGCAAAGGGTGACCATGAAGTCGTGGAAGCGGTTTCGCCTGGTGGCCACGTCAACAAACGCCGTGCTCGCTCCCGTCCTGTATCAAACGAACTACTCAACCGTACATACGCCTCCCCCGCTGCGACACCCTCTCCAAAAAAGGTAAGGTCTGCAATCCTATTTCGTGACGTTCCTCATTTTCCCTCGTTTCTTTAGCCCGTGCTCAGTAAATCCAACACCCACCGGACACCTACAACTGCCGTAGCATTCCCCTCTGCAGTTGCCACTCTTGATCGCACTCGAACGACGTCGACTTCTTCTCACTCATCTGCTGGGGGATCGCCTGCGCCTCGTCGTCGTGTGACCGGCTCGGTCAATAGCAATCGGTACCTACCGCGACTTTCCCAACCTTCGTTGACGGTGCGACGACCGCTTGCCCGCTTAGAGAGCTCGGGCACCTTATTCTTTGGTCCAACGATCCCGCCGCCACCGTTGGAGCCTGCTCTCATCATAAAGCCAATGAAATTGAATCCACCAGACTCACGACAAGTCAAAACTCGTCACAGTTATGCTGGTCCAAGTAACATCTGGAATACGATGCAGAGTCCTCCTAAAGCATCATCTCCATTTTCCTCGCCTGTTCCCCTACCCTGTGGTCATAGCCGTAACCTTTCCGACGACGACGAACAGGACCTATTCTTCGGATCGGGTCCTCGGGAACCATCCTTTATATTTAATCTGACGAAGGGAACACCGTCACCGCGTCCAAAGATGGTGAACAGACTTTCTCTTCCCACGAAGTACAAGCCACGAGACTCGGGGATCAGCCTCAGTGACGAAGAAGATGTAAACATGGTCGAAGACACGCGACCACCCAACAGGCTTACCGTCATGCCCCGTGCCTCTACGAGTGTTAATTCTATTCTCTCAGATGCTGAGGACGGCTTGATCACCCCCGGAGTCGCCTCGGACCACAACTCGAGCTGGCCTGGCAACATTTTCGTGCGCAATGCAGACGACCGTCACGACTTCGAAAGCGAGCTCGGCAATGATGGCTATGTTGACGTCGATGCATTTATTGTACGTACGCTAGCTGCTCCACCCAAGACCAGTCAAGCCGGTCCGAAGAAAGCACCTGGAACACCCGTCAAGAGTCGAAAGTTGGGGCTTTCTGCGCGTCCTTGGCAGAGTGCCGTCGCCAACAAGGTCGGTCTTGCCGACTGGGACACCAATACCAAGAAGGGCAAGGTACCTCGGAAGAGTTTGCCTGCTGCCTTCCCACCACTTAATCGCAAACCAGCAAAGCCGCTACTTGACTCGCTGACCGACTCTGAAGGCGAAGAGGACAGTCCCAGTGGACGTCGGGATAAGTATCTGGGCCTAGGGCTTGGCCGACCCCCTGCTCCCGCACGAGAGGGGAGCGCCTCTGCTGTACAACGGACGCGGTGGCTCATGCGCCGAAGCAGCAGTGGTGCATTCTCTAATGGAAGTGATCCGGCATCCATGAATGCAACCCCAACTCGGACAAAGGGCAAAGGTATGTCTTTGTGGTTTCTTTCAACTCTTTGACCACGCTGACTCATGAAAGCAGAGTGGCACCTTTCTGTGCCGCGTCTATCGGCAGCCTCTCCT
>ML208272.1:217472-337435 GCA_004369065.1 Pluteus cervinus
AAACAAGAAGTTGGATTCTTGTTTTTCAACTTTTTTTGGGACGTTTTCAATTCTCTGTATGATTTTTTCTGCTGACGGACAGGGTGCGCACTTTGCACTTGTTCACCCCCTCCACTCGCATTTGTTCCATTCGCAAATTTTCTTCTTTGATTGATTTTGTTTCATGACTGCACACATAGTATATGACCTTATGACGCGATTATTATTTAGAGATACATGACCTTGACCTAACACTTGCACTGCTCGATCGAATATTATATATCCCGTTGTACCACAAGCACTAGCTATTTTTTATTACAATGAAGTTTAGTATGACACTGGAAGGATCCGCAAGGCAAGGCCGTGTATGGTTACGGGGAAGTGATGGCAGAGGGATCAATTGATATCCGAGGCTGGACGCGGTTTGACAGGCTTGTTGGAAAAAGGAGGGGCTTTGCAGGGCGTGTGGGGCAGCTATTTGGGCAGAAAATAGTGAGTGCGAGGCCTGCATTCATTCTGGCGGGATCCTGGCAACGCGGCCGGAATCTGTAGTGTCGCGGACAGACTTGCGAGGGAGGCCAGATATCGGCAGCTCGTGACCCTCGCCCTTGTACTTAATCCCATAAACAATGCTTCCCCGCCCTCCCCTGCCATATTCCCACTTTCGTTCTTCCCGTCCCTTCCCCTCCACTCCTTCCTCTCTTCCCCCATCTGCCCCCGACAGCACAAACAGCTACCGACCACAGCACCACCCCCCCTTCCCGCCCGACCATCCCATCATCTCGACCACAATGGATCCCTCTGCCGTCGACTTTCGTGCCTTCTATCCCTACACCCCCAATGAAGTCAAACACCGCAAAAGAACTACCAGCGCTCAGCTCAAAATCCTCGAAAATGTCTTTAAACGCGATACCAAACCCAATGCTGCTCTTCGCAACGAGTTGGCTACTCAGTTGGAAATGACCGCGAGGGGTGTCCAGGTATGTTTTTTCCTCTCCCCTTCGCGTCTAGAACTCGTCTTTGATGTCTCGACTTGAAAACTTGCAAAGGTGTGGTTCCAAAATCGGTATGTTCGCCCCCCTTTCCTTTTTTTTTTCAAACATTGAGCGTGCCTTTTTTCACTCCCCCCAGCCGTGCCAAAGAGAAAATCAAGGCAGGAAAAGTCGTTGCGAACAAGGCCTCTACTCATGGACACACCGACTCGTCGTCGTCTTCTTCCGCGTCGGAGGCTCAACTCACTTCTTCCGATCAGACTGACAACCAGACAACGCCGTCTGAAGTCGGTGCTGAACACGGAACCTCCCCCATCCACAGCGGGGACAACAACGACCCGGCTTCTCCACAGGACTCGACAGCACTCTTGACGAGCGCATGGTCCCACTCCCCTGCCGATAGTCTCTCCCTCCATCACCACAATGCGAGCTTGCTCGCTGCCCGTCGCGGGTCTCTTCCTGTGAACGTTTACCACCAGTCCGAACAACCATCCCTGGGCCCTCCCATCGACCCCTTGAACCCCCTAGCCCGTCGGAGCTCTGTGGATGCCCTTTACAGACTCGCCTCCAACCCCTACGCACCCCACGCTCGTGCGAAAAACGGTCTAGCATTCGCCCCCCGTTTGTCGGGTCAAAATCGGTACATGCAGCGCCCTGGATACCCACCCAGAGCAGTTCATCCATACAACCTTGACGTCCGTCGTTCTTCCATGGATTCGCGTGGTGTGCGTTTTTCACCCAACGGCGCATCCCCCTCCCCACTTTCTTCCACACACGCCATCAGAGGCCCACTACCCGAGCACCCCATGTACGCGATCAGCTCTCGTCCACTCACTTCTCCTATTCCTGGTCCTCTTCCCTCCCCCGGTTTCTCATTCGGTGCCGCGAGCACTCAGTCAGCGAGTTCGCCAAACTCTGCAGATAGCGAGCGTAACTCTCCAGACTCTTTCAACTCTTTCAACTTTAGGGGTGAAGACACTGAAGACGACGAAACTTCGGCATCTTACGACGCGCTTTCTCGCTTCGGATCGTTCGCTTCTATCGCTACAAGCGAGTCAAGTATCAACAGTACTTTCGCACATGACTCCCCATGTGACGACCCGAACAGTATGCTCGCTCGACGCGATTCCTGGTAAGCACCCACTTTTTTTCTTTCTAGACTACGTCTGATATCGGACCTGTAGTACCTCGGGTCATTTCTTGAACATGATGTCGAATCTCGATGTCAGTGGATTGCCCAACCATCCTGCTATCCCAGAACTTTCTCAAGCATCTGCACCCTACATTCCGCACACGAACAATCTCGGCCCCGCGACGGAAATCTCTGTGGCCCCGAATGGCTATCCATCACCAACATCAACAATCTCCCCAGGCACAAGTTCACAAGGCAACGACTTGACATCGTCGATCCCGCTGTCTAGATCCAGTGAACTTGCCTTTGCTCTTCAAACACAGCCCGAAATCAGCTCCAACCAGCTTCACAACAATCTCTCGAACATTTCGTCCGCCGATGTAACAACATACTATGCGCAACAACAACCCAACAACTCCCAAATGCTACACTCGAACACGACGGACTTTGGCGACAAATATCATCACTTTGATCCAGATTGCGAACCCCTCACATCAGATGGGCATTATCTGCCCTATTCGTCCCTTGGAACCTACACTACCGAGCCCCGGAATGATACACCGCTTCAACGCCAAGTGCACTACGCTGATGCGTACGCAGTGAACACTACCCCTTCAACGACTCCGATGGGCCATGACAATTTTGCTTCGTTCTCATGATTGCGATACTTCCGAATCTTCTTTTGTGGTTTTGTGCGGGATCTCTTGATATCATACCCTTCTTCTCTCTCTCTCTCTATCCTATCGAATTATCTCTCTCTATCGTCTCTGCTGCTTTCTCTTGTTTTTTCTTGGTTCTTGGAAACACTCACGTTCGTTATTCAACGTCACGCTCCTTACCGACTGCTATGATGAACATTTTGGCTGCCATCTTATCACTGGTCCACACTCCCTTCGTTGTTTGTACTTTTTCCCTCACTCTGTTTGTTGTTATACACTCATTTGCAGTTCTATCTCTCCCCTCTCGTACTACGTATCTCCTCTACTTCGTTTTTTTGTGCTTATAACATATGTGAGACCTTTTCTTAATTTTCACTCGTTTTATTTTGTTCAGGTGGTCCGAAGTATACACCCACACCCACCCACACTCGTGTTCTATACGCTACTTTATGATAGGCTAGACCAAATAATACTACGCTGTTGAGAATATTTCAATACAATTTTTGGAGGGATGGGAGGCGTTCTGTGTGTCATCAATACATGATGATTTCAAATTTCTTGCGGGTGTGAGAGGCCCTTTGGTCCAATTCTGAGATGAAGAGGAACGTCTGATCGACTGTCTCCCACAAGTTGGTGTGATCGTATGTAGATCAGGGGGTTTCTTCTCATTCCGCATCAACGGGGTTCCAGCTGACGGCTCCGTCTTTACCACGATCGAGTGCGTCTAGTGCTGCAATATCTTCGTTTGTGAGTTCGAAGTCGTAGAGTTTTGCGTTTGTGCGGATGCGGGAGGGTGTTGCGCTCTTGGGTAGGGGGATGAATCTGGATGTGAAGGGGATGGTACAAAGCAAGGGGAAGAGTGTAAGGTACACGTACCCCTTTTGGAGGGACCAGCGTAGTAAGATTTGAGCGGGATCTTTTTTATACTGCGGTGCGGGGATGATTGGAGATAAGATACGGAAGTAAATATGAAGCAGAGATGAGTGGCAGTATGTGGTGCGGTACCTTTTCTGCGAGATCTTGGATGGGCTTGTCTTCCATGTTTCCTCGGATGATAGGACAGTAGGCTTGGACAAGGATGTTGTGCTTCTGGCAATATTCGACGATTGGCTTTTGTTGACAGAGTGGATGTAACTGCATAGAAGATCTTCGTTAGCGGAGGATTCAGAAAAAGGAAAGGGCAAACCTCGATTTGGTTGACTGATGGCATCTCTAGCCCCGCGCTTCGAATTTCTTCCAAGTGTTTCACCCCACTAAAGAGGTATTTCGTAAGATAGAAGAAGGGCGTACTCGGCGACGGTTGGGCAGCTTACTAGTTGGAGACACCGACAGTTCGAATTTTACCAGCTGTTTTGGATTCGAGAAGAGCTTTGTAAGTGGCAAGACGCCGTTCGGTGCCAGAGAACGGGTCGTGAATGAGAAAGAGGTCGATGTAGTCTGAAGACAGCGTTAGTTGCCCGAAACCTATGATACGTGAAGTCGATCGTACCAAATCCAAACTTCCCTAGGGATTCGTCAACCCCTTTGAGAGTGCTCTCGTATCCGTGTGTTTTGGAAACACATTTGGTAGCTTCAAATTTTGTGATAGAGTCAGATAGACACCGAAACATTCAAGTCAGGGCAAACGGACTGATGAAGACATCTTCTCGTTTTAGTCCGGATTCGCGAACAGCTTTACCAACGTCAGCTTCGTTGCGATATACTTGAGCTGAGTCGACATGTCTATTTGAAGGTGATAAGATAAGTTTGAACAATCGGATATGGTGTACCTGTAGCCAGCCTTGAAGGCTTCAACACAGGAGGGAGCGGCGTCATAGTTTTGGTACACCCCAAAACCCAATAGGGGCATATGATAACCTATGTCAAATTAGCAAGTGCTTGAAACGGGCGCTTCAACGTACCAGACGACAGTCGAATAGTCGAGGACAGCGAGAGGGCCATGGTGGGGCTTGTGTTACTTCCTGTGTGATCTGTTGAACTCAGAAGGAGAGCCAGTACCGGCTAATTCGTTCACGCTCTCGTCTTCCGCCCACTCTACCAATCCCACCATGCAAGCATCCTTCTACCAATATGTAGAAACTCCCAACGCGAATCTGGTAGGCCTTCGAAATGTATTTGAATGCTGTCATAGCTCAATGAGCTTATTTGATAGATTTGTTGTATATGTCGGTTAGTTGCTCTACGTCTGCTTCTTGCAAAGGGTCGTTTTTCCAACCCTCTTCCTGCGACTTTGTAGCAACCCGTTCGTGGAACCAACAACGATACAGTCGTGTTATCATACTTTCTGCCGGGATTGTATTGAGGAGTCATTGGGACACTTGAAGCAGTGTCCTGTAGACCGTTCACCCATCTCAGAAGGAGACTTGCTGCCAGCCAATCCTATTGTTAGATCTGTGAGTGTCTTATACCCTCTCGTCGAAAAACTATTGACAGAATATCTACAGCTTGTCGACGAACTTCCAGTAGAATGTCTTTATCGTTCAACCGGTTGCACCCACACCTGCCAACGACAACATCTCTCGACCCACTTGCAGGAAACGTGTCTCTATAGTGAAGTTCCGTGTCCAGAGGGAAAATGCGAGCGTTATTTTCCGCGGAAAGACGCGAGTGTACATACGCATAACCCAGACATTCGGACCTCTGATAATGAAGAATTTACCAAAAGTGATAACAAGGTGTGTTGTGTTACCGACCCCTCGTTCGATGAGAAAACAACAATATCTCATGACCCTTTTAGTTGTTACACGATGGAGATGCTTCCTCCATGGCAACTCCACGATGCCATTTTTGTTTCCTAGAAATATCTGACGAAACGGCAAGTGACCACCAACGGACATGTCCCGAACGGGTTCCCTGCCCACACGCAAGTTTCGGATGCCCGTATACCGGTTCTCGTGCCACCCTTGACAATGAACATCTCCCCGTGTGTATATACGAAGCTTTCGAAGGATTCCTGAAGCTGAATAATGCACGGATGATGAAATTGGTGGAGGAGAATATGATGCTGAGATCCCGGGTACAAAGTATGGAAAGCGCGATGAAGGTGGTGAAGACTGAATTGGGAGGTGTTAAGGGTACGCTTGGGCCTTGGTATCGTCCCACTCCAACGCAGCATCCCTCGCTTGCCGGACCATCGACCTCTTCGAGACCCTCGCAACTGAACGACTATGCTGGACCAGACCTCGTCGGTGGGCAAACCAGCGACGCCGACCTTGCACCATACTTTGCGGAGTATTCGTTGCCAACGGGACAGCCTCGACCAACACACCGGATCTCTTCGAGTCTGGGTGGACAGCTGCATGAGCACCCTGGGTTATTGCCACGGATTTCGACCCATGTCGCGCCCCTCAACCTAAGTACTTCTCTAGAAGGCTCGCTAGTAGGGTTAAGGGAGTCTGTAGTCACGCTCGCGTCTTCTCTCGACTCCATGGGACGTCGCAATGAGATTGCGGTGGCCAATGAGGTGATGAGGCTGAATGAGGAGATCATGTCGCTCAGAGCGAATATGCATGGTCTTCGGATGCAGGTTTGTTCTATTATAACCTTTCTAATGACTGGGGCGCTCATTAAGCTCATAGATACACGCTATCATGATGGATCGAAATGCTCAAGTGACAGGTCGGGTTGAGGGGGCAGATCTGAATTGGTTAGGAATGCAAGTTGCTCCACCCGTTCGCCTGCCTGGCAATCCGCCATCGATCACTAAACTGTAGAATGGGGCTAAGTGGATCTGGTGGCCCATGCTGCATCCAATCGATCGAGTAGCGCTTGAACCTCCCTGACTGCATCCTTACGTTCGCGGCGTGCTTCCTCCCATTGTGAGTCTGGTGTGACAGCATCAAGACGTAGTAGAGACTGGAGCAGGAGTTCGCCGAGACGGGTGTGCTCCTTCCGCTGAGTGTCGGTGACGGGTGGCTGTAGGTCGCCGTCGCCGAGGTTGGTCAAGAAGAGCTCGACGACTGGGGTGAGCTGGCTGCGGACTGCAGATAGTTCTGACTGGATTGTGGATATCGTAGCCTGCTGCGACTGCTGGGGTTGTGGGGGCGCGTGAGCCGGTGCGGGCAGGGGTTCGTTGGACCCGATGAGAGCGATGACGGAATTTGGATGGAGATGATAGGTTGATACTGTAATAGGATGAACATGAGGACGGATAGATGAATGGATTGATGACAGACTTGGAGCATTGTCATCTTTCATGATGACGCCCTTGTGAATGAGTTTGAAGTCATGTTCGGGGAGGTGGGTGTACTGGGCGATGGACAGCCTGACGGCGGCGAGGGTGGTGTCTGGCGGCGGCAGATCAAAGGAGAATCTAGGAATGTTTGTTAGCTGCTGGCGGAGGACGGCGATGGAGAGAACGGGCCTTTCGCGGCCCCACTTGACTGTGACTGGCATGGCAGAGTTGTGTTTAGTTAGTTCTGGGGTCCGCCGCCTGCTTTCCTTTTCACCATTACACCTACACCGCCCCAGTCGCAGCTCAGCCCTCTGCGATGCCCACCGACCCGTCTCGTCAGCGAAGTCACCCGCTCACTGGCCTTCTGGCCCAGCCAGCACATGGCGCGACCCCGATTCCCCCCTCGCTACAGCAGAAGATGATGGCCGTCAGTTTTGAGTTGTTTCCACCCATCTCTTGTCTCTGATGGCTTCGACAGATGGCCAACAAGGCCGCAAATTCTGCCCACCAAGATATCGACACCAGGGCCTTTGATCGATTGAGAATTGTAGATCCTCCCTCCACACATCCTGCCCTTTCCCCGCTCGGCTCCTTGCAACCTCCTCATCTCGCCCCGCGCCCAAGAGCTGGTGGTGGTGTCCGTCGTCCTCGTCCAGGTTTCACCCTCAGCGACATCGACCCCACGCTTATCCCTCCCCCAGCTGCAGCAACAGCAGGTGCATCAGGGGCTGGTCTCGGTCCAGGTCGCCCACCGACAGAACTCCCAAGACGACCGCAGAGTGACTTTGGATCGCCCTTCTCAAACTTTTCAAAGATCGTGTTGGTATTCTATCGTTCACAACCCATTCGTGACTCACATATCTATCCAGCGATCCATCGGGGGTTCTCAATTTCAATGGCAAAGCCGTCCTCCACGCGACGGGAGTCGACTTTTCCAACGGCGCTTCGTTCGCGATTAATATGACCCAACTTCAGTTGGACGAAGAATTGGGCAAGGGAAACTATGGAACGGTCAAGAAGGTCCTGCATAAGCCCACCAATGTGGCTATGGCCATGAAGGTCTGTTGCCTGCCTGTTGTTTTCGTCGTATCTGACAGACCTTTCTTGTTCAGGAAATTCGTCTAGAATTGGACGAAGCGAAACTCAAGGCCATTATCATGGAACTCGATGTTCTCCATCGCGCAAGTGGCCCCGAGATCGTCGAGTTTTATGGGGCCTTCTTCATCGAGTCCTGTGTATACTATTGTATGGAATACATGGACGCAGGAAGCCTGGATAAACTACAAGGTGCTGGTGTTCAAGAAGATGTCCTTGCGCGCATTGCTGCGAGCATGGTCCGAGGGCTGAAATACCTGAAGGATGACCTCCAGATCATTCACCGTGGTATGTAGCTCGCTTGCAATCATCGCCCCAGCTCAGACCGACTTTTTTAGATGTCAAACCTACCAATGTTCTCGTCAATAGGAAGGGCCAAATCAAACTTTGCGACTTTGGCGTCTCAGGACAGCTCGAAAAGTCTCTTGCAAAAACCAACATCGGGTGTCAAAGCTACATGGCGGTGAGTGATAGCCAATTTGCCTTTAGAGTGTCTTACTGATCGTAAACAAGCCGGAACGTATCAAAGGCGAATCTCAAAATAACCTAGGCACCTATACTGTCTCATCGGATGTCTGGTCACTGGGCCTCTCCGTGATAGAAATCGCTATCGGAAAATATCCCTATCCACCGGAGATGTACAGCAACGTATTCGCGCAACTCACAGCCATCGTCAACGGAGATCCTCCCGAACTTCCGGAGCAATTCTCTGATGTAGCTCGTAGCTGGGTTACCCGATGTCTGGTTAAACAACCTGAAAGTCGGGCGACGTATCAAGAACTCCAGCAGCACCCCTTCCTCGTTGCAGATATCAATCGCGATGTCGATATGGTTGGATGGGTCGCTTCCGCGATCGCACATCGGGACTCTGCTCCTGTGAAGAACGCGAGGTCCGTATAGATGTCTCGGCACTCAGTGAAAATTGGACGAGTTATACACGATCAAGATGAAGCGTGGCTGTGGCTGAACCACGAGGATTGGTACTTCATACGTGAACTGCGGATTGGGTTATCAATCGTGATACCCCAAGTAATTCTGGACACTCGAGATGGCACTGTCCCTTCCAAACAACCGACACTACAAGCTCGGAGAAGCTCCTATCGAGCCCATCGAGTTGTGTCACTGCTCGCATAGCGTTTGGTCAGAGCAGATACCCTTGTCATCTCGAATGCACCTGAACAATCAGCCAACCTATACGGGATGGCCCTTCCTCCTTCTTCCCAATCGTCGCGCTCACCACGCCGTCGGCACACCCACTTTACCCAGATCACGCTCTTTCACGTACATTCGACTTTCATCACTGTATCAACCCATGCACCACCCCTCATAGAGCAGCTGGACTGCACGCATCACTGTAATGTTGTGAAGCACGTGAACTTATCAAATTGGCATACTCAGGATACTATTACTTGCGATCTTCATAGATTGTTGTTTTTCAATGACGGCCCCCACGTTTATTTAACACTAGTCCTTGTGCTATAATTGTTTCGTTTACTTTGCCTTGGACTGCTTGTGCTTTTGGACGAAATTATGAGCATGACGTCACACACGGTTCTGGTGCATGTGATCTGTAGTTACAGTAACAGATATCAGGAGTCCGAATTCGTCTATCTAATCTCGTTCGAGAATCAAAGGAGTCATATCTTACAACTGATATAGTCCACTGACTCGCCCGCTGCCATCGTCCCACATCTTGGACATCTCCCAACAAACTAGTGTGCCATGAGTTTCCCTGCACACGACAGTAAGTCAATTTTATCCATCACCATCTCCAGCCAACATCCACGTTTGATTTTGTATAGTCACCACGCCCTTCGACTTCCCCAAGGAGGAGGAGAAGGTCCTTGCTTATTGGAGGGAGATTGACGCGTTCCAAACAAGTCTGAAGCTATCAGAAGGCAGACCTGAATTTTCGTTCTACGATGGGCCTCCTTTTGCTACTGGCTTGCCACATTATGGCCATCTATTAGCTGGTACTATAAAGGTGAGTCATTATGTCTGGTAACACGGTCTTGGTGCCATTCGCTCGGTAGGATATTGTCACTCGACACGCTCATGTGAGCGGACACCACGTTATCCGTCGATTTGGATGGGATACCCATGGCCTACCCGTCGAGCACGAGATCGACAAAAAATTCAAAATCACTGGGAAGGTGGATGTTCTGGCTATGGGAATTGACAAGTATAACGAAGAATGTCGTTCCATTGTCATGCGCTACTCGTCCGAGTGGAGACAGACGGTAGAACGTATGGGACGGTGGATTGATTTCGATAATGACTACAAGACGCTGAACATTAGCTTTATGGAGTCTGTTTGGTGGGCTTTTGGGGAGCTGTTCAAGAAGGATTTGGTTTATCGTGGGTTGCGTGTGATGCCATATTCGACGGGTTGCACGACGCCCCTGTCCAATTTTGAGGCTTCTTTGGATTATCGGGACGTGAACGATCCTGCAGGTATTTTATGTTCTATCAGGATATTTTCAAAACTTGACTGACCAATTAATCGACAGTCACTGTTGCTTTCCCCTTGGTGGACGACCCAAGTACTTCTCTACTTGCCTGGACAACTACGCCATGGACTCTGCCTTCAAACTTAGCTTTGTGCGTCCACCCAGACTTCACATACCTCAAAATACACGACGAAGATCGTAATCAAAACTTCATCATCCATGAAAAATTACTTGGGACGCTTTACAAGGACCCGAAGAAAGCGAAATTCAAGAAGGTGGCGCAGTTCCAAGGTTCTGATATGAGTGGCTGGCGTTATGTCCCACTCTTTGAGTATTTCACAGAGCAGGTGCGATTTTTCGCGCATGGTTTAGCTTGTGAATGCTAATACGTCGTGGTCAGTTCGAGGATCGCGCGTTTAGAGTTGTCGTTGATACATACGTTACGGATTCCAGCGGAACGGGTATTGTACATCAAGCACCTGGACATGGAGAGGACGATCATCGGGTTTCTATTGCCAATGGCGTCATTCGTCCGGACGAGATGCCGCCCTGTCCCATTGACGATGCAGGAATTTTCACCCAAGAAGTCCCTGATTTCGTTGGTCTCCATGTCAAAGTAAGGGTAACATTCATTTGGAGGGACAAAACGCTTACACACGATCTCAGGCTGCCGACAGTCCCATTCAAAAAGCACTAAAAGCGAAAGGACGGCTCATTGTTCAATCTACACTGAACCACAGTTACCCTTTCTGCTGGAGGTACTTACCATCAACTCGGCCAATAGTCCATGGACTGATTTCCTCCAGGTCAAATACGCCGTTGATCTATCGCGCTTTCCCCGTATGGTTCGTCAAGGTGACACCTATTGTGGATGACCTCGTCAAAAACAACGAGCAAACGCGGTGGTAAGTCTGACGCAACCTCCGATGAAGAGTTAACATCATCCTCTGTAAGGGTACCCCAGAGTGTGGGCGACAACCGATTCGGGAATTGGCTTGCAAATGCCCGCGATTGGAATGTATCTAGAAATCGGTACTGGGGTACCCCTATGCCGTTGTGGGTCAGTGACGATATGGAAGAGGTATATCACCCAACATCACCTTGTGTTGTGCATTAACACTAACCCTCCGAGTTTAGATTGTGTGCGTAAACTCAGTCGAGGAGTTGGAGCGCCTCTCTGGCGTGACTGGTATCACGGACATTCACCGAGAAAAGATCGACCACATCACTATACCCTCGCAAAAAGGGAAAGGCGTGTTGAAGCGGGTCGAGGAGGTCTTTGATTGTTGGTTCGAATCTGGAAGGTAAGCTCCAATCTAGTGTTCTTAGTTGCACTTGCTTACTCGGTATAGTATGCCCTACGCTCAATTGCACTATCCATTTGAGAACAAGGAGTTATTCGAGAAGTTGTTCCCTGCGGACTTCGTTTCTGAGGGTATCGACCAGACCAGAGGATGGTTTTACACCCTCCTCGTTCTTTCGACACATCTCTTTGGTCGTGCACCTTGGAAGAACTTGATTGTCACTGGCCTTGTCTTAGCGGCGTATGTTGCATTTCCTGCGGCTGACTATGCTAAACTAACCGAAATTCAGTGACGGAAAGAAAATGAGTAAAAGTTTGAGAAATTATCCAGATCCCAATATCATCATTGATAAGTACGGTGCTGATGCCACAAGGTAAGATCGATAGCTTCGTCGGGTGGTGTGTATTTGACCTTTGTGACATAGGATGTTCTTGGTAAATTCCCCCATTGTGCGTGGAGACAACCTACGATTCCGAGAAGAGGGTGTGCGCGAGGTTGTATCGCGGGTCCTCCTGCCCTGGCTCAACTCCTTCCGGTTCTTCTTGGGACATGCGGCTATCCTGAAGAAGGGCACAGGACACGACTTCAGATATAACGCTCATGCACCACTTCCGAATAACGTCATGGATCGTTGGATTTTGGCTAGGTGCCAGTCGTTGATCAAGTTGGTTAAGGAAGAAATGGCAGCATACAGGCTCTATACTGTCATCCCCCGCCTATTGGACCTCATCGACGAACTCACAAATTGGTACATCCGCTTCAATCGCAAGCGGTTGAAAGGCGAGGACGGAAAGGAAGATACCATCTCGGCTTTGAATACTCTGTTTGAGGCCTTGTTTACACTGTGCCGGACGATGGTAAGCACAAGCTCCTACTAGCTTTGCAGTGTTCAATCTGACACGAATGACAGTCATCATATACACCATTCATCACAGAAACACTATACCAATCATTGAAGTTGTATATTCCCGAAGATCCTGCTGCAGGCGACACGCGTTCCGTTCACTTCCTCAGCTTCCCTGAAGTCAAGGAGGAATACTTTGACGCGGATATCGAGCGTCAGGTACAGAGGATGCAAGCCATCATTGAATTAACCCGAAATCTTCGAGAAAAGAACAACCTATCGCTAAAGGTACGTTGCCTGTTGACATCTAGTGTAGAGTTAGTAAAACATCGCGAATTAGGTACCCTTAAAAGAGCTTCTCGTGTTCCACTCGGATCCAGGCTATATCGCGGATGCCAAGTCACTACAGCGGTATATCGAATCCGAGTTGAATGTACGAGATGTCGTCTTCACTTCTGATGAAGCATTGTCGGGGGTGAAGTACAAAGTCATCGCAGACTGGGCTGTTCTAGGTCGGAAATTGCGCAAGGACCTGGCACGCGTGAAGAATGCGCTTCCAAAAGTGACCAGCGACGAAGTTCGAGAATACATGACGTCCGGAAAGATTGTGGTCGATGGCATTGAGCTTATTGCTGGTGACCTTACCGTACAACGGTATCTCGAATTGCCAGCCTCTGCAGACGGACAATACGCAACCCACACAGATAATGACGTCGTTGTACGGCTCGACATCCAGGTTCACGCGGATCTGCAGAGCGAGTGGCTAGCCCGAGAACTAACTAACCGGGTCCAAAAGCTGCGCAAGAAAGCGGGGTTACAGGCGACGGATGATGTCAACATCTACCACCGGTTCGAGGAGGGGACGGGTGCGGACTTGTTGGCAGCGATTGCGGAACATGCTGAAGTCATTAAGAAGACCGTTGGTGGCCTGCCTATTGACGCGAAGCTGATGGCCACAGGGGCTAATGTGCTTATAGAGGAGGAACAAGAGGTAGCGGAGGTCAAGTTCGTGGTCTATTTGGTCAAATCATGAGGTGGTAGATTAGAAATGACATACTGTACAGCGATAGAAAATGCTAACCATACAAATGCGCAAGTGCGAGAATCTATCCGTCATTTCTTCGAAGTTCCAAAATCAGCGAAGCCCATCGTCTGGGTCATGGCGTCATTTTGCGCCAGGTCCTGGACCATTGCGAGACGCGCTTTTTCCTTCTCTGCCTTTTTCTTGGATTTCTTCTCTTCCTTCAGCGCACGTTCCTTGTCTCTTACTTCCGCTAGTCGTTTATCAAAATCGTAGGCTTTGGCATTTGAAGCCTCCTTGGTCCTTTCTCGCAAGAGAGCAATTCGTGCACGCACTTGCTCCAATGTGGAACGTTCCAGTTTCGTTGTTTGGCCGAGAGCCCGCAAGTCTGAAGCGTCGATCAGCATCGTGAAAGTCAGATTTCATCAGAAGGCACTTACGAGCGCGACTGTTGACATGGTCTAGATACGCTGTACTGTCCTTGTATAGCCTGTTACATGTCTCACAGAAGAAACCAGGCTGGCCAGGACCTCTTCCGCTTGGATTCTGGACCACCATTGTTTTCCCCAGGTTCTTCTCCAATTCCAGCGGCGCCTCACGTTGCTTCATCAGCTCCGTGGGTTTAGGCAAGTCCAGCTTGCGTCCCTTGCGAGGCTTCTTACCTGTCCGTATTCTACATGAGTGGTTGTAGGGGCAGAGAGGAAATGAATTGACCTTGCTTCAGCCGCTCCTCGTTTTCTTGAAAACGTTCGCGTTCTTCTGCATCTTTCTGTTTTGCTCGTTCCGTATACTCAGCCTCGTCCCATTTCTTTCGGAAATCGGTATCACTGGCTTGGCTAGCACTCTTGTCAGCCATCTTGGGTCGCAGTGGTCGACGGCGAAGAAGGGAAGTTACGTTCTAAGATGCCAGCCAAATACAACCACGTGGACGAGCACGTCGCAGCAAGCGAAAGCCTGCGCTGAACGACCACCACAACAGTCAACTACCCATCCCCTCCAGATTATGGAAAATGTCGGACTCCACGACCCGGAAGAACTTGCTTTCACCGTCGTTTTCCCACTTCCATACCGCGTTCTCGTCCTAACCGGTCTCGGAATTCTTGGCTGGGCAACAAATTTACATGGACTTAGCCTGTACGGCATAGATGCAACGACCGCTCTTGGTCTCCGACACAACCCACAAAATATATATGCATCCCTACCTGCTCAGAGGAGCATAGGGTTTAGACAGTTCTCTGACCTCTCCATGACTTACGACACGCTCTACCGACTATTCTCGGCCTATTTCCTATGCTGTCTTACTTCTTGGCTCTGCTTCCGATATGCAACAGGAGGGCAGATCGCTCTTCTTGACGCGTATAGTTATATCCCAGGGATGACTGCTCTCGCGTTTATTGCCGCACTAGTATGCCCGTATAATATATTATTCAAGTCTGATCGTGACAAATTTCTACAGTGAGTTGTAACTATCATGAAGACGTTTCGATGACTGGAATATTCCTTAGTGCTCTCAAAAGATGCTGTTTCTCTCCCATGGACAGTCCAGTGTATTTCGCTGACGTCGTCTTGGCCGACGTCTTCACTTCCTTTGCGAAAGTCCTCGGAGACGCGTGGATCGCGTTGTGCATGGTTCTTCCTGGCAACAGCCTTCTATTCACCCCGAACCAAAGCGATTGGCATAGATGGATTCTTCCAACAGTTATGAGGTGGGTCTCGCGTATCCTGTAGGCGCCAAACTAAAAGTATGCTGGTTCAGTGTACCGTACATCGTTCGCTTTAAGCAATGCCTCAGCGAATATAGCTCCCCCTCAAATAACAGTAAACGACCGCTATATAATGCCTTAAAATATGCCACTGCTTTCCCGGTTCTTTATCTCTCAACGATGCAGCCATTGGTCGTGGCTCAATTGATGCGAGAGAAGGGCGAAAAGGTTGTCCAGCAACCTTGGCATGGGGAGCACCAACTATTCCGCTTATGGTGAGTATTACTGTTTCCTGTCTTCACATTTTCTGAGTGTAAGTAGGTTATTGGCAACGTTCATTAATTCAGTCTATTCTTTTTGGTGGGATGTCACGAATGATTGGGGTATGGGATTGCTGAGAGTTGAGCCCACGGAAGAGGTTAGAAATCAACCTCCGCGACAGCTTGTGCTACCCCAGTTACACACCAGCGGTTCGCTCTTAAGTTCCGCCAGCTCTTCGACCAGTTCGTTACAACTTTCTGGGGACGCCGATGCTGATCTTGGAAAGCCGAAAATCCCCATACGAGGACTACGGCCCACCTTGTATTACCCCACATGGACCTATCCATTGTTAATCGGTGTCAATTTCGCACTTCGGTTGATTTGGTTGGTTAAGCTATCAAGTCATGTGCACCTCCAGTCCGATGGAACTATTGCTACGTTTACGTTCGAGGTCGCCGAAGTCGTAAGAAGATGGCTATGGGTATTCTTTCGAGTTGAATGGGAGGCCATTAGGAAGGCGAGGGAAAGAGGTAGTTGGTCACGAGTTGAAGAGGTCGGGGACGCTGAATTTGAAATGGCGTCAAGTCCTTCAAGCTGACACCCACGGCACTCCCTTCATTCACGTATAGTGTGTGCTCTTCGTTTGGTCATCTCGGAAGGAACATTCTGATTATGACCCTCAGGATAAGGGCTTTCTCGACATCCCGTTGTTGTCAGCCTGTGTGTAGAGAACACCGTATCAATGAATTGTCTCGTGCGTCTTTGCGGAGAATCGCACGTTTCCCCCCGAGAACTACTAGATGGGGTGAAATATTCGCTCATTTCCACTTATTCCCAGCCAGCAGTTTCTCAAGAGAACGCCTCAAATTTGAAGAGCTGGGTATTCTTAACTTCTTCATGGGGAACATCGGATTGTACAAATGATGGTTATTCTCAGCGAATCCAAATCTGTCCTAGGACGCGGAACAAAACGGCCATATCGAGGAGAAGAACGACAGCAAAGATCAGACCTACCCATGATGAGGAAGCCAGCTTGTCGTGGTTCAACCTCCATCCCGGATGCGCGTCACCACGTGATGGTCCATCCACATTTGAAGCCGGTAGCGTGTAGCCCCTGTATTCACTCGGTACGCGTCTACCTAATTTGTAAGAAACACGTATATCACGAACAATTCAGTGCTCAATTCGTCCACTCTACAGGTATAAAAGGACATTCCCTTCTCACCTACTCTCAACCTACCTGACCCTCATCTCAACCTACCCAACCTCTCTTACCTAGTTCAGAATGGTGAAGGTAATGTCGTCCTCCCATTGTTTTGGATGACGGCCAACTTTCGCCCTCAAAGGTCCTTGTTATCCTCTATAACGGCGGCCAAGCTGCCCGCGAAGAGCCCCGCCTCTTGGGGACTGTCGAGAATGAGGTATTCGTAAACAGCTTTGCTGAGAACAACAAATTCACCCTCCTCGCAGCTCGGTATCAGGCCATGGTTGGAGTCACTAGGTCATGAACTTGTCGGTAAGTGCATTCCCCATATACCCTCGCTCTTCATTCATTTTTGTTTCAGTACGTGTATTGTTCCTTCGAGGAAGTGGCGAATGCAAATTAGAACGGAACTTAGGTGTCCAGCAGCAAAGAGGGACCCGACAGTGACTTCCAAAAACACATCGTCGACGTATGTCTCACTGTCATCTATGTGCTCCTGCCGCTCATTATTTCATCTGAAGGCCGAGGTTTTGATTACAACACCGTTCCACCCTGGGTATGGCGGGTTTCATCTGTCATCCTGCACACTCACTCAAATTCCACCAGCTACCTTACTCGCGACCTTGTTGAGAAAGTAAGCTTCAGGTTTGGAAAAACTCGTTCCAAATATCAATTCAGCCCTTTTCCCGTCTTAGGCCAAAAATCTTAAGATCTGCATCACTGCTGGTGTTGGATCGGATCACATCGACTTGAATGCTGCAGTCGATCACAAGATCCAAGTCTTGGAGGTACGCACTATTCTTAAGTACCACAGCGGGTCGGTAAACTCGCCTAGGTCTCTGGCTCTAATGTCGTCTCTGTCGCTGAGCACGTCGTCATGAGCATCCTCCTTCTCGTTCGTAATTTCGTGCCTGCACACGAGGTAAGTTTCCGGGAGGCAGCTGCGCTTAAGTGTTAATGAATCGACCATCATAGATGATCGAACGTGGAGACTGGCAAGTCTCTGACATTGCTCGCAACGCCTACGACTTGGAGAACAAGGTTGTCGGGACCATCGGTGCGGGAAGAATCGGTTACCGTGTCTTACAGCGTCTCTTGCCCTTCGACTGCAAGGAACTCCTCTACTACGACTACGCACCACTCCCACCAGGTAATTCTCGACTCGATTGGTGAATGATCCAGGTTGTTGAATGTCCTTTAGCTGCTGCCGAGGCCGTCAAGGCACGCAAGGTCGATGACTTGAAGGTTCGCACCAGAAGCTTTCTAAGATCATCAAATTGAAACTAACCCCGACTCCTCAGGAATTTGTATCTCAAGTAGGTCCAAGACACTCGTTGTTTGGTCATATCATTCATCCCTCGTAGTGCGATGTTGTCACCGTCAATGCCCCCCTGCACGAGGGTACACGTGGACTCGTTAACGCTGAACTCTTGAAGCACTTCAAGAAGGGTGCATGGCTTGTCAACACTGCTCGTGGTGCTATCTGCGACAAAGACGCAGTTGCCGCAGCCCTGAAGAGTGGCCAACTCTCTGGTTACTCTGGTATGTTCTGACGTCAATGCCAAGTTCTCTGGTGCTCACAATACGAACAGGTGATGTCTGGAACGTCCAACCCGCGCCTCGGGACCACGTCTGGAGAACGGTGAAGAACCCTCTTGGTGGTGGTAACGGCATGGTACCTCACTACTCTGGAACTACCCTCGACGCGCAGGCCCGTTATGCCGACGGAGCCAAGAAGATCTTGGAGAACTACTTGTCTGGAAAGCCTCAAGAGCCAGGAAACGTCATCGTTGGTATCGGCAAGTACGAGACCAGTGCCTGTAAGTTGACCTGTGTTCAGCCAATTAGGACCCACCTGACCTCATCTGATAGACGGCAAACGGTGAACGTGATGTGTGTCTTGTTGTACCCCATTTCTCAAGGGCCGATTTTTGTAAATTTATTAAGTCAAAATGAATGTTGCTCTTCACCTCGAGGCCTGAGTCCATATTTCCGAGATGACCTTGTGGTTACCTTCAATCTCCATTCTTCCTCGGCTACAAAGGAGTCCATGTGCTCGGGGTAGGGCAACAATAATTCACACACAACTCTTCTTCGACGCTAATGAGGCCAATGGCCTACGACCTTCCTTTCTGTCTAACATTCATTTGTCTATTAGTCATTTGCTTCCCTCTTTCGACTTTCGCACAGTGGATAGACTACCCACCAGATGGCCTTGCTACTCTAACACACTACACCATACCTCAGGACTTTGTTGCATCATGCGGTTGCACACCAGCCAGCACCCATTATCCTACGGCGGCCCTGTCACAAATGGCGTATGGCAGTAGCACTTCATACGGTGGGTGAATGCCACTGCTTGTGTCGTCGTTTCATTGAACACGATCGCGGTTTATAGGTCCTGCTTGTGGACGATGCTTCAACTTGACCCTGATGAATCCAATCGTGGCAAATCCACCATTTACACCACCAGTGACCAAGTCAATTGTCATTAAGATAATCGACCTCTGCCCGTTGTCCCAGGATGGTTGGTGTTCCGGTACAAAATCCAAGACCAATTCGTAAGTACACTTATGCTGCTACTCAACGAACAATCAGGCTCAGAGCGTTTTTGACCTAGGGCGGGTCACCAACTGAATTTTGACCTGGCATACCCTTCAAGTTCGATACCTGACGACTTCTTCCCCTCAGACGTGGCCGTGTATGGATACAAGGTAGTTTCGCGGTGATGATGGTTACCTTCATTCTCAACTCGTGCCATAGGATTTCGGCGTTTGGAATATAAGTTATCAGACCGTTTCATGCCTAGACGATTGGACAGGTTCCAAGAATAAGGCAGCTCTAGGCAGCGAACTGGCTTTAGGCGCGAGTGGGTGCTGTCCCGCCAATCCAACTGTAAGCTTTACTGATACACTTCCTCTGCTCTGAAATGACTCGTTTTCAAGGGGAGTTCCAACGACACCTGTCCGTCTTTTTCTGACAAAAATGGCATTCCGTGAGTGTCCCAGACTATTATAAACGAGTGACTATGTTAATGCCTCATCCCAGACCCGATACCACCACGAAGAGTCATGCTACGGATACCCTTGGAACCATCCATACCTACCATGTATTCTTCGCTCTATCCTTATTGCTCGTGCTCTTGTAATAGATGGCCTCATCACGTCGAGTGAAACTTATCGCTATGGTAGAGCCGGAAATGTGGTTCACGCAATACGCCTAAGGGAGAGGAAGATTCATCTCCATTCAGGAAAGCAATTTCATTTCTTACTTCTCCTCGTCGTCACCGACCCTGCTATAACGACCTTTGCCCTTGTTTCCCAAAAGGCGCATGACAAGACGGCTGCCACCAAGCCACCAGAAAGCAGCACCAGCTAAGGCAATGGCAAGCAGCGCCAAAAGAGCGTTCGCAAGTGTATAAACCTCTGGGACCTCGGTAGCTTCAATCTCCTCAGTGGTCGTAGCTTTGTTAGTCGTTGTGGGCTTGACCTCCTCTGTTCCCGTGATCAGTGCGAGGTCGTCGTTGATGGTGCCCGTGGGTTTTTGTGAAACATGACTGGTCATAACTTCGCCCTGTGATGAAGCAAAGGGCATTTTTATTGGCAAGATACTTCATTTATATAAAGCCATTAGAGCTCAGCGTGAAGAGGCACCTCGTTGCCGTCCGCATCCTTCTCAGTCTCAACGGGCAGCTAATCGGAGAGGTCAGTTCTCGGTAAGGTCGAGCTTGGGGCGAAAGACTCACCTCTCCGGATTTGGCAATGATAACATCTTCAGCAGGGCGGTCACCGGATCCTTTGGCGACGTCCTCTGCACGAAAGTTAGCCAACGAAAGTTGGTGGCGCAAAACTACTCACCGATAGCTTGGACAACACTCATTCCGTCTAAAACTTTCCCGAAGACAACCTGCACAAGCATCAGTCAGAACGCATGCGTCATAAATGGGCGTTCCACTCACATGACGACCATCCAACCAGCTAGTAGTAACAGTGGTAATGAACTAGAATTTTGTTAGAAGATCGTGAGGCGGCGAACGAGCTGAACTCACGAATTGAGAACCTACAAATTGGCTCAGTCAGTGGGGGCGCTTATACAGATGAGGCTCAGCTGACGCACCGTTCGTGTCCTTGCCTGAATTAGCCATGGAAAGGATACCAGGTCCAGTGTGGCGGAGTTTGCTGTATAAGGTCAGGAATAGCGTCGGAGCAATGTAAACGATACTCACAAGTTCTCGTCGGCGAATTTGGCACCATAGATCGACTAGGAGAATATGAACGACCCCTCCACTTTCCAGACATATGGACATACCTTTCCACCAGTTCCGTCGCGGTTTGCTATCGTGAATGTGTATTTATTGATCTGCCGTTTCGCAAGGATCAAGAGTACTTACTAAAGTCACCACCTTGGATCCTATAGGATTGTCAGTCATGGTCTGGCCTATACAATTTCATGCACCCACATGAAGTTCTTAATAACACGGTGGAAGATCGAGCCCTCGTAACCGAATCCCAATTCCTTGCCATCCTTGTCCTTACCAGCTGCCAGAGCACGGAAGTTCTCAACGGTCTTCGGGACGGTCTGGAGGCATATGATCGGTGCTGGTTGACAGAAGTAATGAACGCAAACTCACTCCTCCAAAGAGGCCTATGGTAACTGCAAAACCGTAAGTTCATCTAGAATGAGCCGACAAGCAACACAAAATGCGTACTTCTCCCGAGGTCCTGGTCACCATGTTTGATGTCAAAGTAAACCTTGTGAGTGACTTTAGGTCCCTTAGCTGCCTCTACGGACTGTGCGCAGAATAGGGCAGTGATAGTGAGGAAGACAAAAGCAAGAGACAGACGCCCAAACATTTTGAGGATGAAGGAAAGAATGAACTTGGAATACGTGGCGATCACTCTCCATAAATCCCCCAGCCGTGGGAACAAGGCATCCACTTTCCAGAGCTAAATTTGCCAATCCAAGCGGGAGATATGTAAAACTACCGAATAAATTATTAGGTAGAATTGCTGCGCTAGCACTACGTGGATGCAGCGTAGGCGAAAGAACGGAGCTTGCGGTACTTAACCATAGCTGCTAACCATCTTCTCCAGATCATACCCGCTGGCAATTTGGAAATCCGACATGTCTGTGCTCGTCATGACGCCTTTTTTCTTGCTCAAGCGACCTTGCTGTCGTACGACCTCTTTCATCCGACGTTCAGCATCAGCAACGTCATCATCATCGGAATGTCCATCCCGACGACGCTTTTTATTCGACTGCCTAGCCTTGTCCTTGCCTGACTTGTCAGTTGTTGATTTGCTGGTGCCTTTTGTGGTCGCAGTCGTCGGAGCCTCACGCAGTGCGAATGCCTTGGCTAAATGGCCAAGGTGAAGTTTACGGATGTGGAAGATGTGTTTTTCATTTGAGGGGTGTGTCGCATACGCACGTATGTGCGAAAGATACGCTTTGCGCGCCATATCCGCGTTCTAAGAGTGATATTAGAGTACCGAAGGCAGCATAGTGGTAATAGGAACCCACAGGTTTCTTGCGCAGCGCCCAACGTTCGAATGATAGCTGGACGTCAGTTGCGCGATCTTCGTATTCCCGATTTTCTCCCTTGAATCCAGTTTTCAGAACATCCTCCACAGTTACAGACGTCAGAGAAACAGTTTTGGGTGTCTCTGAACTTGACGTTCCATCACCCCGCATTCTCTCCTCCACCCATTTTACCCAATCGATTTCACTGGGTGCAACAATACTCCATGCCTCACCACCTTTTCCAGCACGAGCTGTACGACCAATTCTATGGATGTATTCCGTTGCGCCACCTTCTGTTGGAAGGTCATACTGTATGACAGCGCGAACGAAAGGGAGATCCAGTCCTCTGGAGGCTACCGACGTGCACAGCAGGACAGACGAGTGGGATGTTGGTTGTCCATTCTTGGTATTCACAAAACCACTTAGGGATGAAAGACGGGTTTGAGTGGGCAAAGAACCATGGAGACGATATATTGAGGTATTTGGTAAAAGGGGACAGGTGACTTCTACCTTGTTCGACGAGATCAAGGTAGCGGCATCTGATCCTTTGGTCTTGGCATCGGGTGCGTCACTGTCCTGGTCTGAGGTGTCTTTAGGCTCGTCGTCCATAGTCGAGCTGCCGAGTAAGGACCAGTGGAAGTCCACAGAATCTGTGGAGCTGAGGAATACAATTATTTTCGTTCCTCTGTTTCCACGACTCTGCGAAACCAATGAGCGCAGCAGTGCTACCAACGCAACCAAACGCAATTTGAGGGGTACCACAACAAATTTTTGGATGAGTTGAGATGGGGGAGTAAGCTTCTCAGCATCGGGGCCGGGGGACTGCCGCCGATTCGGTTCTGCGTCCGTTGAGAGTTCCGTCACTTTAATCATGAGGGGGGTAACTAGCGCAGTTCCAGCCAATTTTTGCACGCCCTCATGGATCGTTGCAGAACATAAGATCGTCTTTCGTCGGCGCTCCCAATCCCAACCGCCGACTTCTATGCTTTTACCATCCTGAACAGCCTTGATCGCCATTCTTCGTCGGCCGTCTAGGCCTTGGAGAATGCCTTTGATCGTCTCTTCGAATCCCAGGTCCATGAGTCTGTCGGCCTCATCGAGGACCAACCACCTGCACTTTCCAACATTGAACGAAGATGAGTTCTGCAAGTGGTCCAACAGTCTCCCAGGTGTTGAAACCAATATAGGTACACCCTTCCGGAGACGCGCCTTTTCGTGAGTACGCGTTGAGCCGCCAGTCAAGAGCCCAGAGACAAGCCAACGGGTTAGGCGTGACGAGTCTTCTGTGGCATCTGGGGGTTGGTCCTCTGGTCGCAAGCGCATCTGTAAGATGGCCTCTAGGACATCAGATATTTGTTTGGCCAATTCACGAGTCGGGGCTATAATGATGGCCAGCGTTCCTATTGACCGGTCGATGTAAGAGTGGGTGCTAAGTGGTAGCAGGTCCTGTATGATCGGCAAAAGGAAGGATAACGTCTTCCCTGAACCAGTCTGTGACTGGATAAATACATCGCGTGCTTCTTGGTTTGCGGATAATAGTGTAGGGAGAGCTGCACGTTGGATGGCTGTGGGTTTCGTGATTTTCATCTTGGACGTGAGATGAGAGACCAAGAGTGGGTCGAGCCCGAGACCCGAGAACGTAGATGAGTCCGCAAGAGGAGCATTGCTAGGTAATGATGGATGTTGTGGTGTCGGATTCAAGCGGACCTCCACCTTGGGGTTGGAGGAGAAAAGAGAAGAGATAATTTGGCCCTGCGGACGTGATACCGAAGGCTTCGACGCGGCTTCACCTTGTTCTTTCCGTGGTCGCTTGACGGGCGGCTCTCCTGTAGACTCGGGAGGTGCAGTATAACTATCGTGTACAGCGACACCACTAGAAGAAGCTTTCCGTTTGACGGTGCGCTTGGCCTTTAGCCTTTGGAAAGGCTTGAGTTTGAAACCGGGTAAGGAAAATGAAAAGAACAAGCCTGTCTGTCCATCTCCCACCTTTCTTAGCTTTCGTAGATTTGTGCGACGAAGGTGTGTCGTCAGTCGCGAGATTGAGGACTAGTCCATCGTCCATGATAATTTTTGAGCCACGATCTCGTTTGCAGGCACGCTTCACAGCCGCTTAGTCAGCTCCGGCTGCGGGCGACGCAAAGGCGCCGGCGGCTCCGACGAGTCGAGTCAGGATAAAGAGCGCTTTCTGTGGCCTCTCCTCTTTTTCCTCATCTTTTCCTCAAGTACAAGCACCTTTTTCGATATATTACTAGCATAGAAGAGACGAAGAATGGCACCGCATGCGCCAGTGCAAGACAGTACCCCACCAGTCATTGTGCCAGGTGGCACATACGCCATCATGGTATGTGAAAAACTTGGCTCAATCTGCTTATGCCAATCTTTCGCTAGGACATTCATGTTGGCAGCAAGGTCTACATCCGCCGCCCTGGGGCGGACGGAGAGACTGAAGAGCGCTTAGCAGAAATTCTCTCTATTCGCGACAAGCCCACCAATCCCTACGCGCGGAGAAGCCAGCCCGATTCAGCTGGTCCGGCAAAACCGGAAGACCAATGGGAATACTTCGTCCACTGGGACGCGTTCAACAAACGTCTTGATGAATGGGTTGCAGGTTCTCGTATTATCCTTTCCCGGGAGCTCGAACTTCCTCGCCCTAAACCTGCTGGTGGGAAAAAGAATACTCCCGCCACTCAGAAAGCTCCCGGAAAGGCCCCCAGGACTCAAAGCCTCTTGAAGAAGGCAACAGCTAACGCGGCCCATGCTGCATCGCCTACACCTGGCCCATCTACGCCTGCCGTTCATGAATACTCTGCTTCTCCATCTCCAGCCCCGCCTTCCTTGAAGCGCAAGGTTCCTCATGACGAAGAGGAGGAGGAGGAGGAGGAGGAAGAAGTTGAAGACGACGACGCCGACGCTGAAGGAGAAATGGACGTCGATGCTGAAGGCGAGGGCGAAATGGAGGGTGATGTGGACGGGGAGACGAAGACCTTTGATTTGGACATGGAACAGCCCACCACTGAGGCTCCCATAGAGTCAACCTTTAGCAAAGAACAGGAGATCGAGAAGCTTCGAACGTCGGGCTCCATGACACAGTCCATCTCAGAAATAGCCCGCGTCAAAAATCTCAACCGCCTTCAGATTGGAAAACATGAAGTGGAAGCGTGGTACTTCAGCCCATACCCCAAAGAATATGCCCACCTCCCCGTCCTCTACATATGCGAATTCTGTCTGTCCTTCTTCCCTTCCCCTTTCATGCTTTCACGCCACCGACTTCGATGCAATGTCCTGCATCCCCCTGGTAACGAGATCTACCGTCACGAGGACATCTCTTTCTTCGAAATTGACGGAAAACGCCAGTTGACATGGTGTAGGAATTTAAGTTTAATCTCCAAATGTTTCCTCGATCAGTACGTACCATATCCGCCGCTTATTGAGTCGAAACATCTCCCTGACCCCTCAATAGTAAAACTTTGTACTACGACGTTACCCCGTTCATGTACTACGTCATGGTAGGAGCCTTTAATGACCCTAGTCCTCGATACTCACCCTCACTAGGCGCAAAGAGACTCGACGGGTTGTCATGTCATCGGATACTTCTCCAAAGAGAAGGAATCCGCCGAAAACTACAATGTGGCGTGTATCTTGACCCTGCCTCAGCACCAACGACATGGCTACGGGAAACTCCTGATTGAATTCTCGTACGAACTCAGCAAGAGGGAAGGTAAACTCGGCAGCCCCGAGAAGCCCCTTAGTGATCTGGGTTTGTTGGGTTATCGGGCATATTGGGCGGAGACCATTGTCGAGCTACTTCTTAACACGCCTGAAGGCGAACTCAGCATCGACGATATTGCGCAGAAGACTGCCATCACCCACGCCGATGTCATGAATACGTACGTATCTGTTCTACCCTCCCGAGTTCGTCTCACTTGTTCAACGGCATTTCAGTTGTACCACGCTACAACTATTCAAACATTACAAGGGTCAGCACATTATATGCCTCAACAACACTGTCCTCGAGAAGCACCAGAAGGCCCGCAGCAAACGACGAAGGCGCATTCACCCTGAATGTCTCAGGTGGAAGCCACCAGTCTTCACTCGAGATCAACTCCGTTTTGGTTGGTAGAGACTCCTCTTTTTTCCATGTACTTGGGCATCCCATTCTCTGTAAATTACAACGGAATGTACTATTCTGAACAATTAAAGGAACATCAGTCATCCAGAGACGGCACCGCTCCGTCCTTCCGCCGTCTCATCACCAATCCGTCTGCATCGTCTTGGATAGGAGACCTGAGGTCGAAGCCAAATTTGGCGTCCATTGGCGTGCTGAGCTGTTTGCGACTCAATGTCGGAGACGATGGCTGAGATGCTGCAGGAGAGAATACTCCAACGCCTGATAGTTTGAGGACATGGTCCTCCGATGCATAATATGCATCGGGTTGAGAAACATGCAGCAACTCTTTAAGACTGTCGGTGTGGTGTTGTGAAGGTGTTGATGGTGAGGTGTCTCCTGGACTGGTTGCCGATGAATCGTCTACACGAATGGCTGGGGGTACTCTGCCATGGATGGTAGCTTTATCACTCGTCGACGCCTTGACGTCGTCGATGACACCGAGGCTACGCGCTATGACATA
Source organism: Pluteus cervinus (assembly GCA_004369065.1). Taxonomy (NCBI): domain Eukaryota; kingdom Fungi; phylum Basidiomycota; class Agaricomycetes; order Agaricales; family Pluteaceae; genus Pluteus; species Pluteus cervinus. Next base: position 244,439 of record ML208272.1, read on the forward strand.
TGAAGAGATGTCCTAAAACACCAAGTTTATTCCGGCTTGTAAGTTGTCGATGCTAGAAGCAAAAACGTACCAATAGCGCCAATACAATGATTGGGAAGACTAGGAGGAAAGAAATAACACGGAAGAAGCCTGCTAGCTGATACACCCAGGAGTTCGGTTTATAATCCCAGAGGTATTCACGGTAATAGTGCCATAGATTCAGTGGCGAGAATTTAGAAATGAACGCGGCTGGATTCGTGGACTCCATGTTGCAAACGAAGAAACCCTGGCCGAGCTGGTGAGCTGGTGAGGTTGGGTCGGCAAGATAAGGTTCCTTTCACTGCACAACGTCCTCGATGATGCACTTTATGACCCCAACTCCACGTGATAGCCATCAGTGTTGTCGTCTCAGGCCAAATTTTCACTTGACTGCATCAAGCAAATGCGAAGGGCAACTACAATTAGAGCTAACTACAGCTTCCCGATATACTAATAAAGATACAGTAAGATATGGTACTGTACAAGGTCAACGTTCCCGTTTCATCCGTTGGGCTATCATGTTCTCCAAAACTGTTTGAAGTTTAGCAGCATTTTTAACATATATGGAGCCTGGGTCGTTATACTTCCTGCAATTATTGAAGATGAGCATCGCATCGCTAACAAAAGCATCCAACGTCGGGTATTGATTCGTTTCTACTCTGTGGCTCATGGTTTCAAAGTCTGGCAACGTTTGAGGAGGACGAATTAATCAACCAGGACACAAAACGTACCCATTGGATTCTTGACAAAGTCGTGATAGTCAGGGACCTCACTGAGATTAACTGGCTTCAGGAATGGCCATGCTTGAGATCGGCCGGTCAAGTCCTTCAAAACACGTTCCATGAAATGATAGTCCGAGCTTTTACTCCTGGGAAGAGTGGTAAGAAGGACGAATAGGTGAACGGAGGGCGAACTAACTTGGCCGTCATATTGGGGTTCCAGCTACTATCACCTAGTCAGAGAGTTCGATGAGGCAGACTCAGACAAGAACACCTAGACTCACGAAGGCCCGGTACATCATTGGGATCCACAGTCGAAGCCTGATTTGGTCCCGGTTGAAACTGGGGCAAACCTGGGTATATTATGTGCGATCTCGATATGTCCTTAATCTTGGCTAAGACGGCCTCTTGCTGTTTCGCCAAGATCTCTGTCTTGTGGAGATAGTCGACTTTACGGAGAAGCTTGCACTGCATGATTGTGGCCCCTTCGTAGTCTTTGATATAACCTGCCCACATAGAGCGGTCCAGGGTGATGTCCTTGGAAAATCCTTGCTTCTCGAAGTAGCCCACAGCAAAATCGTCCGCATAGGTCAAGAAATGCATCATGTCGGGGTATGTTTTTCGAATGTGATTCTTGAAGTGGTCCATAAGCATCGCACCGTAGCCCTGGTTTTGAGTTAGAACTTCCCGGGACTAGACATGGATAACACCGACCTTATATTGATCAACCGAAGTCGTGGCGAAGAACACAATTTCTGCAAATCCTCGATGAGGAAATGGCCGATAACATATCCCTCCTACAACTTTGAATCCTCGTTTGATAATCGCAAGGCATTTTGAGTTGGCCTCATAAACGATTCGTGTTATATACTCTCTAGGCATATTGGGGAGTTGTCGTTGGAATAGAGTCTTCAGTCCAGTCAAAATGACCATAGACCTCGGTTGCCCATCGTTCTCGACAGGCGTCACCTGGATAAGACCCCTCCGAAGTTCCACCCAAGATGCCTTTTCCACCTTCTCAGTGGGCTGAAACCAAATATCAGTCGCAAAACCTCAAAGCAACTACGAACGGCTTACGACAGTTGGACTTTTAGCACCATCAACAGAAACAGCAGCTGCAAGTCGACTAAGCTGATTTTCGTCCTCAACCTTGATTCTTGGCTCATGCCCGTTCACATTCGACTTGGTACCATTCTTCATGGAATAGTCACCCTGTCCGGACGAGCCAAACGACGACGGAGTGCGTTTTGTCGTCATACCCGGACCCTTTTTCTTTCCACCTCGACTTGGATAAATGCCTGTACGGTCAATTCGGAGTGCAGGCGCTTTGACCGCCATCCGTGCAGCTAAAGGCCTATCTTCCTCTTCATCATCATCTTCAGCGCTATTCTCTTCTTCCTCGACTTCGACTTCGATTTCGCTAGATGGAGAAAGGGAAATCCGTCTCTTCTTCGCCGGTGGTGGTCTATCGCTCAACTCTGATGACGTAGAGGAGGACGATACACTTTGTGATCTGTGGTCCGGAGAGGAATGGTTTATACTTGAACTCCTCATCGATACAGTCGGACCAAGTTCTTGACGAAGAGACAGGACATCCTCATCTGTATAACCAAAATCCAAAAGTTTCCCAACATCCTGTGTGGGTGTTGTGGGTACTGAGTTAGTTTGTGGGATGGACATGACCAAGTTGTGGAGAACAAGTCGAACAAACCTACAAAAATTCATCCAATACACACGGTTAAGGAATCTGACGACACTATTAAAGAACTTTGAAGTACTAACCTGAAGTAATTCGTCAAGTCCGACAGCTACACGACCTCTCCTCGCAAACTCCGCAGGTCCAAGAACAATCCAATCTGCTCCATGCTCTTGAACAGAGTGACCACAAGTACACATCTCCAGATACACAGGAGACGCGTCGTCGTCGTCAGAACCATACTGACTGAGATCACCCAAGGAAGGTTGATTGAGTACATCATCAAAGATGACTTCAACTCCTGGAGGTGGGCGTAATCCTGAACATGAACCACATGTCATGCATGGGGAATGTCGAGCAATCTTGAGAGCTAACTGTTGTTGGGTGAGTTGGGAGTATAGATGCGAGGCTGGGTATGCAAGCTGTACGGACATGGCTGGAGCGGATCAATAGCAAGTGTGGTCCAGTCAATTGAAAAGGACCACTTATGTAACCCCGTTCAAGTTGGTTTATCTGACACTCACACAAGTCCTTGTAAGTTCCTCAAAGAGAAATGGTCATTGGTATAACGAAATTTTCAATCAAAGAACAAAGTCTATCATCCAGGAGTACATATTATTTCAGAAATCCCAGCCAAGAAAGCGAAAACAACCGTCGAAAAATCACATCATAGAAGCAGAAAACAAAGAAAGGACAGCGAGAGAGTAGTAATGGTTGTGTAGTAAATAGCAGGAGGAGGTCATCGAGACAGCAGGTGGAAAGATAGACACACTTCGTTGTATAGATGAGACGTAGAGACACCTAAGAAAAATGAAAAACAAATGAAAAAAAGTAAAACAGAACGACTACGGATACATGATATTGGAAGGGAAGACGACACCGTCCGATCGAATAAGAATGATAGGTCGACGTTTTACAACCTGCGATTCTGGTGGCAAGCATCCAAGTACCTCTGTGCACCTGACTTCAACATAAGGTGAAGGCTCGGCACCGAAGAAGACGTGAACGGGATCTGCCTTGGAGAAATTCTCCCCGTACACGGTCAACATTTTCGAGGCATGAGGATTTGGTTTGGCGAGGACGGCACGAGTAGATGCGCAGGCACCTTTAGGTGCCTCAGCAGCCCGGTCAGGTGGCAGGTATTTAACAACACCCGGGAAGGGCGTAACGGGCTTGGAGGGTATAGGCCATGACCCGGTGTGAGAAGAATGTTGAGTATCGAACAACATAGGGGGAACGTAGAAATTATAACGGATTTGGTCTATGACAAGGAGAATCACGTCAACACGCCGAAAAAGAGAAAGAAGAAGGGATGACATACCAGTTCCAACAATAGTCCAAACACTAGTCTCTCCGATGTCGACTTGCCAAAGGGCACCAGATGAGGCGCCAGAGTCGCTGGAGGATCCTCGGCGACTGGAAGAAACGGATCCAGCTGAGCTTGGGCGCCGTCTACCCTTGGTATTTTTGGCAATGCCACCTGTGCTGGAATTCGAGCGCTTCTTCTTGACTCGGCCACCATCATTGGATTGAGGAAAGTCAGTTGCTGAAGGAGACGCAGGCGCACTGTCCCCATTGGCATGACCAAAGTACTCGCTGCTATTCGAGGAAACGGGAGTAGAGGGAACAGGCGATCCGGGAAGTGGAGGAGAATTAGAGCCATTTGCTTGGCTGACGTTCCACTGACGACCTTCGATGGGTCGATAGGTATTGACCTTCTCGCCCATGCAGGACAAGAAGGCGCCTGTGATTCCGGGTGTGCCTGGTTCGGGCATGCCCTTGGAAGCATCGTAAACTTCAAAAGCAATTTTGTGCAACTGCGAGACGGGATCGCCGCAGACTTCTCCAGGGGAGCAATAGTGATCAGCAACCCCCTTCGCCCCTTCTTGGAGGCCTCCACCCACAACAGTAGTTTGATGGTCGACCTTTCGAATAATCAGGACAGGACTGACAACGCCCGAGGTGAGGCATTGGAGGACAACGGTTTGATTGTAGTAAATGGGGATCTGGGAGCCGTTGTTGGTGAAGGGTATCGCATTGGGAGGTGGTGAAGGGTAATCTGGTTGGGGTGGGGGTGGTGGGGGAGCATCTATATTTCCTGCGGGCTTGGTAACATCGACAATATACATAACGAACGGATCTAAGAATAGGGTCAGAAATCACTGGATGTACAAAAAACAAAAACAAAGAACATACCCCAGCTTGCGGTGCGGGCAATAAAGGAAGGCGTAGTAGTTCGTGAGCGTTGATCGAGTCCCATCAAGGGAGCACCGTCAGAGCCCTTGAAAGAAGAGCCAGAGCCAGATACACAAAGATATTTGGTTGACACGGTTTGAGACCGTAATCGATGGAAGAGCGAGATGGTGGAGCCATGATTAATGCAAACTGACGGGTCGCCTGAGTCTGCTATCGATAATTTGTTTTGAATTAAGAAAGGACTCACGTTCGAGGTTTTTGGCACTCTGCCTCTTCTTACTTGGCTTACTGATGACCTTGATCGGCTTGCTGGGGAAGACGCCAATGATATGTTCAGGTTCATCTTCTGATGCTGGGGCGGTAATTTTGACAAGCGCCTCAACCTTTTTCTTCTTCTCATCCACGTCAGAGATGAAGAGCTGTTTCCCGACGCAACGGCCGATATAGGTCGTGCCTGTAGGGGGATCGCTGACATCGAAGGACTTGCCAGATGACCCTGTCCATTCGATGGAACCCTCCTGAGGGACAGGTTCACCAGAGATAGAGACAGTGACCCGAGGGGGACAGGCTTTAGGCTCCTCCCCTCGGCGTGCGACGTGCGTCCACCAAGAATTACCAATCATGATCGCAGTTGGAGGTGGACACAAGAAGCTGGCATGTGGATCAGCGCGTTGAAAATATTTGATATTATAAGATGACCATTACCGCTTCTCAGTTCCGTAAGACTTTTGTGCCACTTTGCTGGACATCACGATTACTGTCCTTTCACCAAATGCCAAACGATTTGGGGTGCGAACGTATTGCTCGAGATAAGGCCTGACGAGAGTTGGGTGTGAAAAAAAACACTAGGGGAAAGGAAAACGCACCTGATGAAGGTCTGCAAGTCGTTTGGAGCGCCCATCATAGAATGGGGTTGCAATTTCATCCTTGCCAAAGTTTCGCCGACTGTTGGCATGCCAAGGGACATATCTTGGTGCGGATTGGGTGCCATATAATGGGACATGTCGTCGTAGCCGCCGACACCATCTCTAAAGCCGTGCGTCGCCTGGGGGGCAACACCGCGCATGATGTCGTTTCCGCCGATATGTGAGGATACGGCGGGGCCACCATTGGGGTGATTAAAACGATTTTCAAAACGGCCCAACCGGTCGGGATAGTGCTGAATAGTGTTTCCTGAAAAGTTGAGTCCACCATTAAGCGGACTTATGGAATAATCCTCTGGAAAGTCGGCTGGGTAGCTGGGGGAATTGACGCTGGTCATCCGTCTATCGTTCATGTCGTTGTAACTTTGAGGGAAGTCCTTGCCCCCAGGCGGAAACGCGCCGGAATGATGAAGACCGCCAACGGGGTCATTTGGGGTCAAGGGAGAGACTTTACCACCGTTGTATGAACCAGGTAAGTTGTTGATCATGTCGTAGTGGCCGTTGGACCCATTGAAGGAGGAGTCGGCAAAGGGAGGGTGAGAATAGACGTCAGTGCTGATTGCATAGTTTGGCAGAGAAGAGGAAGGAGACGCGTTTGTGCGGTAGCGCTGGGAGGAAAAAGAGGGATTTGCGTTGGAGGGCGGAAATAGGTCGTAATTGGGGTGCTCTGTGGAATCCAGCGAGTCCTGGTGGTCGAAGGAGTGGGACTGCATGGGACCTGGGAGTTGGGGGTGGGTGGGAGAGTTTGCGTTTTCTGACGAGGGGATGGTAAATGAGGGCTCGAGGTCGGGCTGGTAGATGCTGTGCTGGGGTTGTGTTGAAGCCGAGGAGAAATCGAGGGACATCTTGCGGGAAGAATGGAACTGATTGGGGGTATTTGAGGGATTCAAAATTTCGGCAAAGTCCCAGCGGTGCAGTTCTGTTGGAGGAGCGTTGTCAACATTCATAACCAGGCTCTGCGAGAACCTGACAAATCAGCGTTGGTCAGTTTGGTGTTGGGAGGATCAAGGAGCGAGGGAACCTGGCGTGCGGTGGGCTGTACCTGTGCTGTTGATGGGGAGGAGATAGCGGGTGATGGGCGCGGGGCGATGTGGTGCGCGGGAGGATGGAGGATAATAGCAGGCCACTTATGTTTTATACGAATTCCAAGAACCAGCCACCGTCCTCTGTCTATTTCGGCCGCAGATCTCGAGCACTCCCTCCAGCCGCGGAATCCGAATCAGAGATCTGCTGCCTGTTCTCGCGCCCAATCTCGACGTCCCCCGCTCCGAATTCAACAGATTTCTCTCCGATTGGCCCATGCCGTGTCGGCGGCGTTAGATTCCAATCGGCCTGACCCTCGGTATCTGCCGGCCTCTTGCCTTTAGGGTTTCAGGGCTCTGCTGGCTTGGTGACTCCAGGTCTCTCCACTCTCTTTCCTGCGTCGCACTCGCCAGCCCCGCACGCGCTCACGCGACCAACCCAGCACAACAATTGAGGGCAGACTCGACTTTCGTGCCTAGATGACAGGAATGGTTCATCATTACTTTTATAGAACGTCTTCTGGACGACATTCTCGAAAAGAAAAAGAAACATCGGACTTGCCCGAGAGTTCGTGACAGCATCGGGCTTTTTCTGCACATGGCATCTTTTCGGCGTTCGGCCCCATTGCTTTCCTAGATGCTCGAGATTGTAATGTCGTTGTGCTGCGCTGGCTGCCTTCCTCTTCTCTGTTTGCGGGGGATGGTCATCTTCACCTCCAGCCCGCCGGCTCTGACACGGCCCCATGACATCGGCGGCAATAACCATCATCCTCAACCTTGACTTGACGGCTAGCCTGCGGTCTGCACATTCATTCGACATCATCTCCAAAAATACCGCTTCAAATCCGTGGATGCGTCTTGCTCGAGCAGCCGATTGTATTTTTGGATCATGTATTCCATTCTCGTTTACCCATACACCTCACTGATAGTCAGCAGCCTTTACTGTAAATGAAAAAAAGGGGCGTCCTGAACGCTAAGAGTGTTCTGACAAATTCCAGGGCCACCAAGTTAAACGACAACATTTGGATAGCGTGGATCGTAAGTTACGAACTTTAATCTGCACCACACAACGGGAATGTCCGCCACAATTGTTTCCGCCGAGGTAACCGTATTACAACCTCCCAATAAGCCCAGAAAGCCTGCTTTTAGGGACAGGTTCCCCCCCTACGAACCTGATCCCAACGGGTTTCGATTAGCACATAAAGCAAGGCAGTTACGACAGTCATCATTTGTGCTGTAGAGCGAAAACAACAACACAAGCCAACCCAAACGCCTGTTTATCTTCGACCACAAACCGCCGGCAGCCTGGAGCCGGCGGTCACAAGACCATGCCCTGCACAATGAAACGCTGGCCTCTGCAGTTGGGATCTGACATATGATTGATCCTTGGTCCAGGTCAGGATCATCGAGGTAGGGGGCTGCGCGATTATAGTAAGGCCAGTTTCGGTGATAGCTCCCTCGCGCCTCTAAACTGGTAAACCAAGGTTAGAGTATCCTGACAACGCCGCTCAGGATACGATAGCTGGCATCTGACTTGGAAACTTGGCCACTGCGAGACTCGCGAGTCCAGGGTGATCGTACCGTTGTCCCGTAGGGCCATGACAGATGTTCCTGGTCATGGAATGCAAAGGCGTTGTAACGACAGTCGATAGCACTTTGGCGGTAAAAAATGCCGAGAATAGGTGGGAAGCAGATGTATTCCTGGCCACAGAATGCATAGCCAAAGCGGACTGCTGGTGAGCGGTACTGTATGATGATGGACGCGGCCTGGGGTGATGATGGTGCGCTTAGTTGTAGGCTGTGTGGTCGCGGGAACTCGCACACCCGAGCTAGGTTGACAGCAAACAGCGACAGTCCGCCCCACTGCCTGCCCCACACAGCGAGGCCACCGTTCCTCTCCAGCGATGTCCCGTTCTTCATATCCGTTACAGGCTCCCCGCCCAAGACCCCCACCCCCACCGCTACAGTTTGAATCCTCAACATTTGACACACCACCACAGACACTTCTCTATGATCTCCCTTCCACCACATCCATGTCACCGCCCCCAACAAGTCCCCGTTCAAGGGCCAGTCGCATCATGTCACCGAACTCACCACCCTTTCCTGGTCGTACCTTGACCCCAAAGAGCGGCCGGCCCACTCCTCCGCCAAGCGCTCGAAACCGATCCGCCACTCCCTCCGGCGTTTCCTCCACAGATCTAGAGAAATTTGCTGAACTGTGTAGGGCATGGTATGCAACATCGTTCATATCCGATTACTAGCTAATCCAATTCCCCTTCCATTAACTCTAGGTACTTCAACCAGGACGATGAAGCTGGTCGCCTCATGTCCCAGACATTGACCAATCTCCCTTCATCGCAGCGGGCTCCTTACTCCCGTCTCCAGGCATCCATACGATCCGCGTACCATCGCTCAGTCAACGCGCGTCGGACTGCGGAGTTTCGGGCTCATCTGAGTGCAACGCAACCCGGTGCTTCGCTAATGCCCCATTCGCGAGCAGATCCGAGAGGCAAGGCGGCGGCCAAAGGTTAGTCGCCAACACAAGTTCTCTTATCCTAGCGGGCATCGTCTGAGCAACGCCAGAGCGTCATGAACGCATGGAGCGATTTCTCCGGAGTTGGTGCACTATGGGTATGCCTGGAACGCGGCCCTTCTTCGAAGCGTACGTTTCAACTTACATCGTTGTTAATTTGACGTCAAAAGTCACCTGTCTATCTTTCCAAATCTTTAGTCTTTGGGCTCTTGTGCGGCTTCAGGTCCTCCCTGAAAACCTGGGTGGTGCTGGTGCATTTCGAATAGATTGGGAAATCGACGATGCCGTGTTCAAGGAAGCAGCGTGAGTGCAATGTCATAATTTCGTCTATCCCTGACAAAGCAAATATGCTCTGTCAAATCCTCCAGTGGGAAAGATTTCATGCTTGAGGCTATAGATGTACTCAAAGGGGTTCGTCTTGCTGGCAAAAGTCGTCGCGTTTCAATTTTGAGTTTACTCTTCCTTAGGTTCTTGGATTCGAGGAGAGCCAATCTTCCACCAGCCCTTCGGGTGCGAACGAGTTTGAGCCTTTTACACCTCCAATACATGCTAGATCGCGTTCTCAGCCGCTGTCGGCAGCCAAAGAAGACTCGAATACCGGCACAGTTCAACCGAAACGTGCACGCGCCCCCAGTGATCCATTTCTGGATACCCCGGCCGTTTCGCGCTCTGCTGGATCTTCATCCTCTCACCTTTCCGGAGCTGTCACCATCCCCAGTTCATCGACGAATGCTCGGGAAGAACCCCGTCGTAGCGAAGATCAACATAAAAATATATTTTTGGGACGTGGAGAGTCGGCCTTTGACGATGTGGATGAGGTGTATCTTCGGATATGGACTTCACCTGATCTCACTAATCCTGAGTATCACGAATTACTCAAATTATTCCCAACGTTCATTACCCGGCGCCCTATACCCCGTTTCCCTACTACTACTGCCCAAGGGCGTCAACCCGATATTGAAGAGGGTGACGACGAAGGACAGGAAGGGAAACAAATTCACTTTGGTACTGGTTCAATGTGGGTTGGACCTAAACAACGTGCAGATGGATGGCAAGGAGGTTGGTGGACACGATTCGTTCTGTGGTGTAGAAGAGTGTTCTGCTAGTCAGGACGATGTATTTTCCCCCTGATCGCTCTTCTTCCTTTTCGCGTTCTTTTCTTTATCTCACCAGTTTATATCTTGCATCACGAGCTCATGGACAGTGTACTCCCCACATCTGTTTCGATTTATTCTGGATTGATAATGCATACATATATTACGAACTGACATTTATCAACGTCAGCCGCCTTACCTTCACTTTTTACCCCCCACATTGACTGCAGGAAGCGAAGCCGAGTGAGTCGAAGGGGGATTATAGGTCATTTTTAGACCAATCCCCGTTACCTCCGTTTCTTCCATGGCTGTAAGATGTCGCTAGCCGTGCATGAACCAAGTCTATTGAGATCTAGGGAGAGATACAAAGATCTATCTTCCAGTGTATAATTAGCTCTTGGGTTGAAGTATTATTCCTCCTTGTACAAGCATCATAAGCACGTGGGGAAATGGCCAACTGACCGGGATTTCGAACTCGCCATCGCCAATGCAGTATTCGCCATCATAGGCATTTCTTCCACCGGGTGTCTTTGACCATCGTTTTCCCAGGTCTGGGACTTTTGAGAAGGAAGAGGTTTCGAGATGGGGGAAGACATGACTATTGGGTGTTCTCTGACTACTTACTGACATGATCCCAATTTGCCACTGTCGGATTCTTCTGACAATGCCTCCGGTCGTTCAGGACAAAATCGTATCCAGAGAGGAAGGCGAGGTTCTTTTTTGTTCAGTTATGCATCATGTAGGAATGAGGCCACCGCTAGATGATGGAGTGTTCTTGACATCAAGACAGCCTTCTCTCGCTTGTGCGATTTTATTTTGAACGAACGGTTAGATCTCCTTTCCTCCACCGACAGAGAATAATAAAATACCTCACCTTCAGTCAACTTCCTCGAACTCGGGTGCGATTTGAGAGGCGGCCGAGGTGTGCTAATGGAGCACTCTTGTTGGCATCTGGGTCGAAATGACATTTCTTGGGACGAAAAAAGTGCATTGTCATCTTGCATAGCCCTTGGGCGCGTAATTTCAAATGAAATATCTGGTCAATTCAAAGTCCTTGTTAAGCCCTTACCCGGGTTCTATATTCAGGCTGGAGACGGGAAGCCATGAAGTTCCGTATATCTTGCTCAGCAGTAATTCAGTTGCTGCGCGGCATAGAATATGAGGGGTTTATTCTTGTATCCCCTCCTTGCGGGTTTCAAGGTTATCATATCATCGCCCGGCCTGAGTGAGTCCTGGGTCCAAAATGTTAACACCGAATCGAAGGCAAAAACCCCACGTTGGAATACTCTCCTTGTTCATTTGACTTTCCGCGTGGCTATACACGCAGACTTCTCCCACTATCCTCCAGATAGACAACAGATTAGGGTGGGCGGACGTTGTATCACATACCCACATGGGGGTGAAAACCTGTTGAAACCATTTCCTTTACCTCATTTTCCGAATTTTTCCTCGCTTATCTCATCGCAGGAAATTCGTTTATCGCGTCTTCCAAACACTCCGACTTTTGACATTGATAGAGAAAAACGTCGTCTCCATGTTTGGCTTCTTTGATCGACAGCTGTTGTTTCTTGGAATGTTTTTGTCATCCATCCTCTTTCCTATTCGCACAAGAGGAAATGGGGGTAGTGGGATATTTATGGCCATAGTGGATGGCCGACTGGAGGCTTCGAGCAAGGGGGTTGGAATATTTTAATGTCCAGTGTATTTACTGAATGGTCCAGTTGGGGAAAGGAGCGGGGACGGGGAACTGTCTATGTCGAAGGCCGCTTACGTCGTACCTGTAACTTATTCTGTCAACGCCCATGGTGTAGGGCAGAGCAATACAAAACTCACTAGTTGGCTCTCGTGCCAAAGCAGCTTGGTAGACCAAAAGAATAGGTCTTCAGCGGTTCGCTTCTCCAGAGTGGACAAGATATTGTTTCCGGTACATGTCATGTTAGAAAAGGCACACGAAGTTCGGTCTCAGCCCGAGCTTCGACCATTTCGGAAGAGACCTTAAAGAAGGTACAGATGCCTCCAAAATGACAACGATTTGGATGGTAGGATCCATCACGTGGAAAGGCGCGATCCAGCGTTCTCCGCGGCGAAGACCTAAATCGCAACCCAATTATATCTTGGGATCATTGAGACGAATTCATCACATATGTCATGTATTCTTACCGGAGCACAAGAATCCATCTCGAGGCTTTCTTTTACTTTTGAGATTCCACCAGAAAATCCACAAGGAATCCGAGATTTTGTCTGGATGATTTGAAGAAGACGACAAGACGAACGGATTCGTGATAACAAAGAAATTGAATGGGTGTCAACGGCGATCGTTGCGTGGCGCGGCGCATGGCTATTATTGAAAAGGTGTGGAAAGTGAAGGAGGCAATAACCATGAGGACAAGGACACTTACTAGTCTCTTTGTTGGTGATGAAAGCCAGGTTCGTAGTTTGGCGATCAAAAAGCTTTCTATTTCAAAAGCTCACTTGGTATCAAAGGCTTGATCTGATTAGGCAGACAAAAACTTGCAGGGCCTCGTGTTGCAGCCCCACCCGGTGGCTGGCATAGCCGTATAGGCGGCCACCAACAAGCTGGCGCCTCCTTGTTTCGTGGTGGATCGTGGAATGGCGAAGCAGGTGGTTCAGGTCTGTTCTGAGCCTTTGTTTTAATTTACAGGAACCAAGGACAGGACATGAAAGGTGCGTTGTCCTGTCTGTCTGTTCAATCGTTTGGTTTTGCCTGCGTCAGCGTCGAGCACTTCAGTTGGAGGGGCAGAATGCAGAGATAAACAACACGCTCCTCTGCACAATGATCACTGTGCATACGAAACATGTATCCCCCTCGGATCCGTCACTGCCGCCATTGGCAATACAAGTCATTGAGCTTGTAGGATCTTATATGGTTTGGATAGGAGAGGCGGATGGGGCCGCAAAAGAAGTTTGGAAAGCGTCGTTGCAGGGTAATCTCTGCAAGGACTGGGCTTGCGCTATGCCTTCGAGAGACGTACGCGATACATTTCTGCAACCTGCCGTTCCAGGGATGCGATTGATCTAAAATGGAGACCACAGACCCATTCGCCCGCCCTTGCGACGTCCTTTTTTCGGTCAGCATCTTCAGATGTTGCGTTTTCGATGGCACAGCGTATGGGTAGGCAGTAACCACCACGGACCTGTGCTTTTTCTGAACGATGTGTAGCCAAGCGGTTCGACAAACAAATATTTTTGTCGGTGGACGTCGCGGTCTCACTGGATGGGGGCGCAAAGGTGCTACTTGAAGCAGAAAAGGGGGCTGTAGAGATGATCTCGTCACTAGGATAGTTGTGTAGTGTAGACTCGGTGTTGGCAGTCAAGCGCAAACAGCAACCAGCGTGCGTCAGAGGCAAACAGTCGGTGGAGGACATGTGCGAACCTGAACTGGACATGCCTGACACAAACGAAAGCTTCGATCTACCTCGCTGGTCAACTCACTTGGATCCCCTCTCCTCCACCGCCCAGGCCGCCCAAGCCGCCCAGGCCCCCTACCTCTACTCAGCCGCGCCCCCGCCGTCCTCATCGCTACCCCCGACCTCGCCCCAACGTCTTCCATCCGCCAACCAGCTGTCCACTGGTTCATCAAGACAACCTCGCATCGCCCACATTTTGGACCAAGATCAGCAGATAGGGATCAACTCCTCTCAGTATCTCTCCACCAGTCAAAGCCAGTTGGGCCGCAGCGCGTCCCTCAGCGGTGGCGCTACCCCTTCCTCTCCTTCCTCAAACAGGAACCGTCGTCACCACCAGCCAGACGACCTCGAAGGAGCCTTCAATAACGACAATCAGGCCATGTCTACTACCAGGCAGCCCCCTCAGGCAGCACAGAACTCATATTACTCCTCCAGCGTATCATATCAGCCACAATCGCTAACAGCCGGTGCAAATCCGGCCGGAAATGTAGCTTCAACAACCTCAACAGATTCTTACCCAGATATGTATTTCACTGGAGCGGGCCATCCACCAAAACGATCGCAGACCACCCACGACACGAGTCGCGCAGGTCGTTCACCCCTGCGTGGCCCGACAACACCCACCTCAAATGCTCTTCTTGACCCGTATTCACAGCAGGCACAATATTCTCCAACCACAGCCGCAAGCTACTCTTACGGTACTTCTCAAGACCGTCCCCCGCCTTCGGCCACCTATTCACACAACCGGACTCACTCTCAAGTAAAGGCAGAATCTCCCAGTGCTTCTCCTTACGGGGCATCTATGCACGGCACATCCTCCTATTCATCCTCGTATTCTATGGATACCAGCAGTCCGCATCCTCCTCAGGCGCACTTGGGTTTGGCACCAGTCCGGCAAAATTCCACCTCAAATCCGCCCACTCCGCTGTCCTATTCTCATCCCAGTTCACAATCAACGCATTATTACACACAAGACCAGGCAATGATGGTAGATCCGCCACAGAAGAGACGAGCCTCGGGATTTCGGAGAGTCCGAACCTCAGCTGATCTCCAGCCACGACTTGATGCGTCTTTTACTGGGCGGCGAATGGGTAGTGATGGTACTTACCTCTCGGTACGTTTATCTACCGGTTTCATCGTCGTTGGTTCTCATCGTTCAACAGCCATTGCGGCAACTGACTACAAACATTGTGGATACTTTCCACATTTGCAATCCTTCCTTCCGATACGAGTCTACGCATAATCCACGCCGTGTTCTCACCAAACCAAGCAAACCCGTCCATAATGATGGCTACGATAACGAGGATTACGACTATATTCTCTATGTGAACGACTGGTTGGGCACAGAAGAAGGCCACAAGTACTTTCACTTTTTGTATGCCATACGCAAGCGCTCATTTCTCGTTCAGATACCTCATCCTTGACATTTTAGGTCAAGGTACCTTTGGTCAGGTCGTCAAGTGCCAGAACATGAAGACGCACGAGATTGTTGCCGTCAAGGTCGTGAAAAACAAGCCTGCTTACTACAATCAGAGTATGATGGAAGTGACAATACTTGACCTGGTAAGTACCTAGTATGGTGGTGTTCTTTTGACTGAGACTGGCCTAGCTGAATAAATCGTGCGATCCTAACGATGAGCACCACATTCTTCGCTTACGGGATTCCTTCATCCACAAAAACCACCTTTGTCTTGTCTTCGAGCTCCTTTCATCAAACCTTTACGAATTGATTAAACAGAATCAATTCCAAGGATTGAGCACCCAGCTAGTCAAGGTGTTTATGGCACAGCTACTCGACGCCTTGACGGTTCTGAAGGAGGCTCGACTCATACACTGCGATCTCAAGCCTGAAAATATCCTATTGAAATCGTATGTCCTTGTTCTTGTCCGTTCGCGATTGCCGCTGATTTCACGGCACAGGTTGCAGTCGCCACAAATTAAAGTCATCGATTTTGGGTCTGCCTGCCATGAGAGGCAGACTGTGTACACATACATCCAGTCGCGCTTCTATCGTTCGCCTGAAGTCCTTCTGGGGATGTCCTATACCGCGTCGATCGATATGTGGTCGCTGGGTTGTATCGCAGTCGAGCTTTTCTTGGGCCTTCCGCTATTTCCTGGTACCAGCGAGTATAACCAACTCAGTCGCATCATCGAGATGCTTGGGTGAGCATCTATCATAGTTATACACGTTTCCGGTCGTCTTACACCACGCAGGATGCCACCGTTGAGTATGCTGAACACAGGGAAGCAAACGAGCCAGTTTTTCGACTGTTACGAAGTCTGGAACCCTCATCTCAGCCAGAACGAGAAGAAGTATCGCCTCAAGACGATCGAGCAATACTCTCGTGAACGCAATACGAACGAACAGCCCGGAAAACAGTATTTCAAAGCGAATACATTACCGGAGATCGTTAACACGGCACCAATGCCAAGTTCAAAGAGCTCAAGGTCGGCCCATGAGGTTGAAAAAGGTGCGACGTGCCTCGTTGGATTCGATCCTTCAGAAATTGACCCCATTTACGTTTACAGAAATGAATAACCGGGCCTCGTTCATCGATTTTTGTCAAGGTCTACTGAACCTTAACCCCGTGACCCGATGGACGCCTCAACAAGCGAGACTACACCCTTTCATTACTGGGGAAAAATTCACTAAGCCTTTCGTGGTATGGTCAACCGATATTCCCTCTCATGTCTAATACTGATATGCAGTGTAGCCCGATGGTTTGCCTCAGATTCCACCACCTTCTGCTGGCCCTGATCCCAAACGGCCGTATGGTGGACTGGTCCCTTCACAACCCAAGGGTACCAGAGCGTTCCAGGATGCAGCAAGCTATAACCACCACCTTGCCCAGCATCAAGCTTACACTGCCCAAGCTCAGGCCGCATCGCAGGCTGCAACTGCTTTCCGGAACCCTTATATCGCTCCCCAAACCTCGCAGCAGGCCTCGTCAACTTATTCCAGTTCATCAGAACCCAATAATGCCGTCTATTCACAACAACCACAACAACCACAATATGCTGCTAACAACTCACTCAATTCCCAACGGGTCCTCTCCCACCAAGTTTCGACTGGACAATTGAATACTAATACCTCGGGGCCAATGTATTCGGGTCACGCTCCGCCTGCTTCAACTTCGCACCTAAACCCCAATGCGCCACCGAACTCTTATTATCCAAACAACAGGAACAGAGCTAATACGATCAATCAGATGGATGTTGTTCCTCCTGCTCTGGCCAGGTTACAGCATATGAACCAAGACGTTATTGGGGGGCGAAACGCATTGACTCCGGTGTTGCGAAGGGACGACGCTATGGCAGAATGGGAAAAACGACAAAACGTACCTGGTGGACATCACCAAGTTTCGAACCCTCAACTGGAGTACCTGCAGCAGCAAGCTGAGATAGCATCTGCTTCTGGGATGACCAATTGGGGACACGCGACTCGTTATCCACCCCAACCCTCCAAGTTATCTCACTCCTACCACCCGCCGCCGCCGATTATGATCGATGATGACCGGAGGGATGCCATCATGTCCAATGTACGGTCCGCGGCGCGGAATGAAGGACCAGTGTATTCAAGCCCGACTACGGTTATTTCCAGTCCTCCCCAGGCATACTCAAGCAGTGTGACCACGACAGGGAACCGATACGCAGCAGCTACATACCCGAAGCAAACGCAACAACAGCAATCCTCGGCAAGCGGATATGATGCCATGGACCATCGCGCCGATGTTACGAATATGTTCGCGCCAATGCAACCTGAACAGTATCAGGGTTATGCGAATACTTCCGCAGCGAGGCATGTTGCGCCACCTCCACAAGCAGCTGCACCTTCGTTCTATGGCTCGGCTGTTGTTCCTCCTGGTCAAGCAATACAACAACGGAACCCGTTCAGTGAGAATCCCCCGCAGCAGAGTACGAAGGATGTGAGAAGGGGAAGTGGAATAGATGCTTGGCCAAGATGAGTGGAAGCCTTTTTGTCTACTCATGTCACACCTTTTGTTGTTGTGAAATCTTCATAATCTCCTTTCATTCTTCTATCAAACTTATGGATTTGAGATCACGAGTCCATGCACCCAATCGTCGTCTCCGTTTCTTTATGGACCTCCTGCGTTGTGGGCAGGCTCACATATTTTCCTCACTCCCCCTTGTCTTATCTACAACTCCACGAAGCGTTCGGACGCTCCTTTTACAATTTATCTCTTCAAAACGTGAATTCCTTGGTCTATTCTTATTTCAGATTCTGGAAGGGAGTATATCTTTCCTATATGTCTATAGTTCTGAGAAGGTCTCCTCTACTTCCCAAGCACCTGTCCAGTGCTTGACTTGACAGCGCAGACCAAACTTCTCTCCATCTCTCACTATTCTCTTTTTCAAACCACCAAAATTTCGGCATAGCGCCAAATCTTGACTGCTATGCGTCAGGAACATACTCCTTGGAGAACTAACTTTACTAGTACCTTCGCAATTTCACGATGGGACAGAAGTCGTTGGAACCGTCGCCGATGTAGACAATACGGTCGTAGCTCTCGTAAGTCTTTCCGTTCTTGGTTAGCCAGCCGTCTAACTCATCACCTATCACAGAAATTAGTCCCTACGTGGAGAGATAGGTGACTCGTTTCGACCTTTGCACATGTTGGCACTGCATCCGATGGGGCAGCTGTGTTGAGGCCCATCTGGAGGTATTCTTCGGCTCAGTGCCAATAAGCCGTCTTCAGTCCATTCCGCAGGGTTTGTGATAATGGTGTCAAACAAATTCGACAAATTTTTCGACTGAAGTGTACCCTGGAAGTCTTGAAGAGAAAGATATGAAGGAGGTTACCTCAAGAATGGTGGATATGAAGACCGAGTTTGCATTGGAGATGCAAAGGAAGGTCGTGTTTCCTTTGGCTTTGAGATCGGTGACAGCTCGAATCATTGCTGGGTGCTATGAATGTACTTTGACCCCAACCATCGAAGAAAGACGCGAGGGGCTCACGAACGGCATGATGCGCAGTGCACCCAGAATCTGAGCTTTGGTAACGCCCTTTGCATGTCCCTCACGAAGGCATTGTGCGCTGAACCGCGTTGAGAATTGAGAATGGTATCGCGTTTTGTCACATTACACGAGATCTGTCCATTGTACTTCTCGCTCGAGGTCCTCCATCTTTCGACGGATATCTGGTGCATTGACCTCAAAGATCCATCGGTCTGTATCTTGATCAGACATGGACCTGGGATAGAGGGGTTATGATCTGCACGCGCCATCATGAGATGCGTCATACCAATCAAAATCATAGACGACGAGATTCTTGGGCGGAGTCGCCATGTTGTACTGTGCAGAGTAGATTGGGTGTGCTGATCGGGCGCTCTGCGGATGGGTGGTTACATAAGCCAAAGTAGGTCATCAATGCCATCTGCGAAATGGGAAGTGCTGTTATGCCTTCGGTGTGTGCGGCCAAAGCCTCGTACAAGAAAGCACCGGGTAACCTTGAACTCAGCGACACTCACCTCCAATGGACACCGGAGGGTAAAAATGCACCCGTAGTTCGTGTCGGTCAGGCTGAAGTCATCAGTGAGGCGCCCTACAGTACTCTAGTCCTGCTTCTGTGTCACTGAGCATTGCAATACAGCACTACTATGCAGCAAAGAGGATTCTACGCAGACTCGTATGAAGGTTACGCTCGTGGATGATGCCAATGGCTTTACTTTCACTTTCACGTCGCCGCAAGCTATAGCTCGTGCTGAACGCGAAAAATTCACAAAGGAGCTCACAACAATCATTGCTCGCAATAGGGCTACGCGAGATGTTGCAATTAGAGTGGCTCCAGTCGTTGTTCCTCCACCTACGCCCATATCTACATCTGCTTCAAACGCGCCGACGCCTCGACCTGGACCAGAAGCTCTCCGCCCCTCAGCGTCTCGCGCGGTGTCTGTGGCGAGCGACCGAAGGAACTCGCCCGTGATCTCTGGATACGAGACATCTAACGACTATAACTTACGGAAGAAGGTGCTGTTAAGCAACACTGACCTCGCCGCGTTGCACAAGGACTTGGTTATGGGAGGGCAAATAACCGAGGCCGAATTTTGGGACGGGCGCGAGGTGAGTCAACTCTCATTATTGAGATTGAAGAACTTAACAGCTATCGCATATAGCATCTACTACTTACACAAGCAGCCGCAGATAAGCAGAAGAAAGGCAAACCTGGACAGCTTGTCGACCCGCGCCCGGAAACAGTTGAAGGGGGTGACATAAAGATACGGATTACGCCTCAACTTGTGCACGACATCTTTGACGAATATCCGGTGGTGGCGAAGGCTTACAGCGAGAATATCCCGTCCAAGGTACGGCAACTATGTCCTATGCGATATACGAAAGGAGCTCACCCATCCTCTATAAAGCTCACCGAGGAGGCATTCTGGAAACGTTATTTCCAGTCAAAACTATTCAACGCCCACCGAGCTTCGATTCGGTCTTCTGCAACCCAACATGTCGTGAAGGACGATGAGATCTTTGACCAGTATCTCGAAAAAGACGACGACGGTGGGTGTAGGTGGATCGATTTTTTGGCAGAGTGACCGAACATTATACCAGAGCTGGAACCACGACGTCAACGGAATGAGAAGGTGCAGCTACTTGTGGATCTTGCGGCTACCTTAGAGGATCACACCGAAGTATGACCCCAACTCGTTTTTGTTCCTCCCGAGGAGACATCTCATATACTTTCAGACAGGTAATGAGCGAGACATAACAATGCAGGCAGGCAGACAAAAGGGTGCATTGCCATTGATCAGGAAATTCAATGAGCATTCGGAACGCCTTCTGAACTCTGCCCTGTAAGTAGCCTGACAAACTCATCCTTGTATCCTGCTCATTCCATGAAAAGTGGAGAGCTACCGCCCGCGAAGAGACAACGGAAAGACAGCGATGTGAGTACACAGTCCGATATGTGTTTGTCCCGCTAACCCGACCAGTTCTACCAACAAATCGACCTTGATGATTTACATGATTCCGAATCCTCGGCAGGAATCCGGCTCGAGATGCTCGACCGCCAGCGGTATTTCGAAGGTAGGATGCAAAGACCTGGAGGTCTCCAGGGGAAGGTATGCTCTGGCAGAAAACGCGGGTTTAAGCGTGCTGAGTCTCGCGTCTTCAGAAACTTGATGCAAGGACGATGGCCAAGGGCGCAAGAGCGCAATTAGTCGATTGGCAGTCGAAGCTTGCTCAGGTACCGCATTAAGCGCCTTGGTTCGTGAAGTTCTCTGACTTATGCGAGTGTCAGTTCAAACAGGAGAGAAAGCCGGGTGATGCGGCAGTCAACACAATGACGCAGAACGTTAGCGCACGTCTTGAAACCAAGTCTAGAAAGAGTTGGATCTTTTACTCGAATTATCACCGCAGAAACTTAATCGCTTCTTTCTAGACGATATTCCTGACGGCCTATTCCGACAGATGACAACATGTCAAACGGCAGCGAATGAGTTCCTACGACAATATTGGTCCGCAATCCACCCACCGCCTGTCGATCTACCAACAGTAGCGATTCCTACACCCGCCCAAAGAACCGCCAAGGCGATAAAGATGATCAGTTACCTCTCTAAAACCCCTGAGAAGATCGCAGCTCTTGTAAAAGTTGCCCAGCAACACAACGTAGACCCCCTTCGCATAGAAACTGTGAGTTGTTCGCAGTCATTTCATCCATATTGATTCACATGTCACAGGCAATGAGACCAGTTCTGAACGCAGTTAACCAAGCATTAACATATGACCGAAACAAGAAACCTATTCGAGCATGATTACATCGTCGACATTACTATAGTAAATATTCTATACTGCATATATTAAGCCCATTAATACGATTTATGAGCCATATGGACTCGGCTGTTTTTGTAGTTGTGTACCTGAAGAGGTAGTGCATTCATAAGTAGTGAACATGACCAGCAAGTGTAAAGCGAGCGCATAAAAGATGAAGAAAGTTCGGGCACGTCGATTTCCCAGGATTGATCGCGTTAGAACAAGGACACCACGTTCGAACGGGTTGAGGTTGTTATATGCTCTTGTGGCTTCCTATAGCCAAGTGAGTACTGCGTTCTTATGATTTTATCCGAGCTAGAGGGAAAGCATACCCGTCCCCTAAAGGCTTCGAATGGGTTCATTGCTTCTTCGTACCGAGTGTGGTACTTGCTCATGTCATCGGTACGACTCCTAGGCATGGGTAATGGATCCAGTTGTGTTGTTGGGGGTCGAGAACCTGATTCCTCTTTGTAACTCTGCATGTAACGTACTTTCTCGTACAGCTTGAGGTTGTCTGCCTGCAAAGTCTTGATTTCTGCGCGCAAGTCAGAGATTATTTGGAATTGCTTGCGGAGTTCCTAGCGAAAGGTTAGGCAGTATCCTCTTCGAATCGCGATGCATATGATGTGCCTCACTTCTTCTAGCTCAGCGTTGCGCTGACGGAAACGATCTCTCTGGCTCGTGACGATTGGTAAGATCGAAGTATCAGCAGATGCCGCAAAGGGGATTGATGCAGATCGCGAGCTTGATTCCTATGAAGGGTAAATGGCCTGACGACTGGGCAGCAGATGAAAAACGGACTTGGGTTTTCTTGTTGAGGTCTATTCCGGCCAGCAAATCAAACCCGTTTTCTGGAGATGTCGGTCTCCCGTTGATTTTGTGAGTATTCATTGATAGTAGATCGCTCTCGAGTCTTTCGTTCAGCTGCTTCTGCCTTTCCAGGTCCGAGGCTAATGTATGGGCTTGCAGCTGGCTTTCCTCCAGCGACTTTTCTAATTCGGTGTGGAGAATCTGGGCTGGTGGTCAGCGCTCCGATACGACCATCATGTCCGAAGATAAGTCCGCGCACCCTTATTTTAGTCAATTCTTCAAGTAGACGCTTGTTTTTTATTGCGAGGAGAGCTTCCAGTGATTTCCCGCGTTCTACATTGGCCCTTTCAGGATTCGGACTGGGCAAGTGAAGATCGTATCCTTGTCCAAAGGAGGTGTCCCCATTTTCATCATCATCCTCGTCTGTCCCTCCAAATTCAACATACTAGAGTTACATTAAACCTAGGAACAAAACATAAAGGTGAAATCCCACCTTCATGATCTCGAGCTCGCGTTTGATCTCGTCATAGTCATTATATCGCTTCAACTTTTGCTTGAGTTGGTCTATATCTCTTGTCTTGTGGCGGACCTAAGACTCTGAGCCTCGAAGAGGGCGCAGAACTCACCTTCTGCTGCGTGGCTAGTGTCAGGGTGTCGATTCGCCTGTTTAGGTTTGCCTCTTGTTCAGCCGCGCTTTGCTTCAGACCTTCCGAAGAATAGGACAATCGGGAAATTTCCTCTTCAAGTTCAGTTACTTGGGCTTCGAGAGCCTTCACCCTGGAGGATTAAGTTAGGGTAAACGTAAAGGTGATACAGGCTTTATGCTGACTTCTCTGACGATTCACTCCCAGCACGCATTGTTTCGATTTCCGCGCGAAGAAGTTCCTGCGGGCCGTATAGATGAAACTTAGTACAATGAAGGTGAAACTTACATTCCGTCGCTCCACAGCTGCTACTCGACTGTTGGCTCGCTCTAAGTCTGCCACAATCATATCCAATTCAGCCAATTTTGTAACAACTTCTTGATCTGAAGTACTGTGAGGGCAAAGGGGACGAAGGTCGGAGAGAGAAGGCACCTTGACGTTGACTATGGTCTAGGAGTTTGGCCTGGTTGGATTCATGAGACACGCGGAGGTCACGAAGTTGACTTCTCGACAAGGATAGCTGACGCTGAAGATCTTGTTCGCTGGATCATCGAAATAAATAACGGTAGGAGGATGCAGATATCTAGATGTGACTTGCCGTTCTTCATAATTTCTCATTTTCTCGTCATAGGTCGCGTTGAGTTCGTTTTCCTTCTGCGCCACTTTCTCCAGGATCAGCTCGTCCATCTAACGCAATTGAGCATAAGTATGGTCCATTCGCATATTATGACCAACGAGATGTGAACCCACCTTTTGTTCGAGCTGTTCTACCCGCATCTCTGCTTTCTTCTTCGCGGCCTCCGCGGACGACATGTCGTTAACGCGACGTCGCAGCTCAGCGTTCTCTTCACGAAGGCGCAACACCTCGGTCTCCATCTCGCGAGCTTCCGCGATTTTTGCAGTTTGATCCTGAGCGATCGGAACATATAATCATTGTCTTCGCAATAGGGAACATCACTCACAACTGCAGCCTCAAGCAAGGGATACGGGTCAGGTGCCTCTGCAATGACCTTGTACACATTGAGGAACGCGTTCTCCGAAACTTTCGAGCGCTTTGTAAGGTTATCGATTTCAGTTTGGTATGCTAGACAGGTCCAGTCAGTATATATGAAGTGCGGCAAGACTGCCATTCACCTTTCAGCAGGCCTTTGAAAGCATTCAGCTTCTCAGTGTCAGGGATCTTCTTGAACTCTGTGTACCCCGGTCGCATGAGACATTCTGTTAGACCTGGGTTGTAAATTTACCCTTCGTCTTATCAGCTAAAGATTTCCGGCCCACCACACTCTCCCTCTGGTTGTCGACAATCTCAATGCCCTGTGCATCGAGCGTTTTCTGGAGTTCAGAGAGGTTGACGTCTGCAGGGTCATTGGAAACATCAGGAAAGCATAAATACAGCCCAGTTACTTACCTTTCCATGTTGTGAGCGCTCCAGAGAAATTCTGTTCTGAGGAGGTCATCATTGGCGGACGCAGCCTTCAGTTGGCTAGGGCTGCAGCGCCGAATTAAGCTTCCGCGCGACGTAGCCTGTGACAGACCTGTGACACGCTTTTTCTCCGTCACACCAAGTGGTGGTCTTTGGCAACATGAGCCTCTTCCGGCACTCTCTGCGCTGTTTTGCTCACCGCTCGTACTCGACTACGCGCCCTTTTGTCCCTCCAGCACAACTTCATGCTTTGAACCAAGGTTTCCGGGCTCCTCAAAGTTTTCATCCGGCAGATGGCGGGGGACCACGGAGAATGAAGAGGAAAGGACGCAGAGAGGGTGACGATGATGCTGCAACAGCTTTTGAAGAGCCGGGAGACCGCAGTAGAGCCAAAGCACCACCGTCATCCCCAAGTTTCTACACCGGTCGCGCCATTTACTATGACCAAGTCATCCAACTTCAAACTGCCATCTCTCATGCACGGAGTGCTCTCACGACGTTGCAGTTACTCCCCCTTCCATCCTTTGCTCGTGAGAGCCTACCCCATCTGCGTGCGGTCTGGAAGGACCAAGCCGAAATGACTACCGACTTCCAGAGCAAGATGACTACTTCACGATACCGAAAAGTAACCAGCCTGCTAAACGAGCTCAACGACTACCTTCGCATTGCAAGCACCGCAGGGTGTACGGACTTGGCAGCAGCAATTGGTCAGATCGTAACTATGTTCGAAAGTGGGAAGAAGGATGCATTCCTTGCTCGAGGGAAACGAAAAACCGTTCCCCTGGATAGCTATGGTCGCTCGTACACCCTCGGTAAGCGGAAGACAAGTTCAGCACGAGTCTGGATGATTCCGGTCCAGGAGGCTGCACAAGCACCCCAGCCTCAAGAACCCGAATCCATCGAGGAGATTTTTGGCATTGCAAACACCCCTCAGGTAACCACCACCTCGACGATTCTCGTCAACAACATCCCGCTGGCAGAATACTTCCCATTACCTGCGGATAGGGAACGTATTGTTCGGCCATTGAAAGTCGCTGGTGTCCTTGGCGCCTACAATGTCTTTGCCCTTACCCGTGGCGGTGGAACGACGGGACAGTCAGGTGCTCTGGCTCATGGTATTGCCAAGGGACTGGCGGCCCACGAACCAGAACTTGAGGTACTCTTGAGACGCGGTACGTGTTGTCTACTCGAATATGCTGTCCGCTAAATATACAAACAGCTAAACTCATGCGGCGCGATCCTCGTATGGTGGAACGCAAAAAGACTGGGATGGCCAAGGCACGGAAGAGGGTAAGTGATTCAATTCATTCTCCTGTCATGGAAACTCATCCCGTTTCAGTACACTTGGGTCAAGCGATAGTCGGCATTGTCTGGTATATATCTCGTCCAATATACTATCTTGCTTGCGCAAGGGGAATATATCTGCATAAGCAGCCCTTTACACTACCACATTAAAAAGCCATATCGTCTACATTAAATATTACACAAGTCAACCATATAATGATATGCACTGAAATCACGTCCAAAAGATATGAAACATCACTGAAAAAACATGTTCTGAACTTCTGACTGCGAGAAGGGGATGCTGCAAAATGGGCACTTTCGCTGCCGAGTCGTAATTCGACTGTCCACGCACTCTTTGCAAAACGCTGGAAATAGGCAATCAGGACTGGCGCATAGTAACGCATAATGTCCAACTTACTGTGCATGCACTTCGTTATGAGTGTATTGCGGAAATTCAATTTGCACGTCGAGCATTTCAGTAGTGACTATGGGGAGACATTAGCAAAGAGAGGTCCCCTTGGGCGACAGGCAACGCACCAGCATCTGCTCAAGGTAGACACTATCAGTGCCATCCCCTTGCTGTTGACTCGCTTTGAGGGCCACGTCTTTCTGTCTCGCAGCTTCTTTGTCGACGGCCTTCTTCGACTTTAGCAACCCATCTTCAAGTTTTCGGAGTTCAGCCCTCTTCTGGTCGAGTGCCCCCTCCTTGTCTTTGACAACTTTTAGAGCCTATTCGTAAATGAGTCGGCACAATCCCACTTTGGAGTATCCTGAAACTCACGTCATTCGCTCTCGACGCCTCTGAAAGCATCTGCATCGACAACTCTTGTGTTTGCTTGTCCAATTCATCCAGCCGAGATTTATACGCGTCTATCGCCTTCTTTGACCTCTCAGCCTCTTCTTCGTAAGAAGCCTACAGAGTATTAGCACCTTAGAAATCGAGATAAGGCGAGACATACTATTTGCCCTTGGAAGCTCTTCTCCTTAATAACGAGGTTCTCAACGACTTGTGCCTGCTTTTCGTTGTTCCGCGCGAGATTTTTGCGCTCAGAGTCAATCGCTTCCTTCTCACGTACAGCAGCCCAGAACTTGTTCTCGACTTTCATTCGCTATACAAGCACGTCAGAACCGAAGGAACAGAGCCAGAGATTGTGAGACGGACATCGTTATTTGCCCTGCTCACTCGTTCTTCCATGCTAGTGAGGTCAAAGATCTTGCTTTGAACTTGACGATCTAAAGCTTCCCATGCAGTGGATAGTTTGTCAATCTCGGTATACAGCGCCGTTTCTGCCTGCAGAAAACGTTGACGTCGTGACGCGTATAATTATTTTAGTAACGTACCTGTTCCCGCTGTTGATCAAGCAGCCGCAGCCTCTGAATTTCTTTCTCCTTCTCTTGAAGCTGCTGAACCAAAGCTTGGACATCCGTAGAGAGGTTGGCTACATCGCCGAATATTGAGCGATATCGATCCACTTCGCGAGTGACTTCAGCAAGTTGCCGGCATGCATCCGCTTCGGCTTTCATGTGCTTTTCGACATCGGCACTATCAGTTTGGGATGCTAGTGTTTGCTCCATTGCAGTGGCTCGGTCTTCCGCAGCGCTAAATTAAGTCAGCTCGGATTACGCCGCTGAAGAAAGGGTTGTACATCACGCGACTCTTCAAACTTTCCAGGAATTCTGCCTCCTCCAAGTTCCCATTGCAAAAGAACAGCATCAACTCTTCGTAGCCAGCGTTTGCAGCAAGTTGTGTCTTGATCCTCCGCAATTCAGATTCCAGTACGGCAATACGATCCTGGGAATACCGAGTTAGTCGGAAAAGATTTGGGATACGGAAAAGCGACGTACAGCACGCGATTCAGCCAACTTCCGAATCTCTTCGTTTGATGCCTGCCGTGCGCTCTCTATTTGTTTCCGCTCGTTGATTTCTAACCTGTACTGCTCTCGCTGATCGCGTATCCGTGCCAGTTCTACGTCCCGCTTCGCGAGCATATTTTTGTATTCTTGGGTGGCCTGGTTGGCAGAATTCTGGAAAATACTATTGCATCAACACGCAAGGTGAGATGACAAATCTCTCACTGTAAGTTTCTCCTCCCATTCCTTCCTTGATATGTGGGCACTCCTATTATTCAAAAGATCCGCTATTTGGTGTCTTTGCGCATCGACAGTTGCGGAGAGATTCTTGGCCTGTTCGTACAGATGTGTGAATATGGGATTGCTCGCTAGAAGCGGTAGTGTGAGGGATTTTGCCTGCTTATAGATCAGCCGTCGAATGGGAGATACTAATCCTATACGCACTTCTGCCTCAAGCGCAAGATTCCGACTACGAAGGGCGGCAGCCTCTTGCTCCAGTTCAGCGATTCTGGCCTCTCTGCTCTTCACCATTTCGTGTAGTACGTCTGGGTCAGCAGGGTCATGTGTGCCATTAGCTTGAGGGGAAGCGGCTTGCTTTTTTTCATGTTAGAAATATAGAAGGGGACATCAGGATTTTCAAACTCCCACCAATTAACCGAACCACTCACTTCAGGAGAGAACGGCTTTTGTGGCTCCTCTGATGCATCTTTCTTCACCTCCACCTGTTTCATCGCTTGTTGGGTCTGTGTAGATTCGGCCATCATACGTTCTACACGACTCTCTGCTGCGAGCAAAGCTGCGTAGACTTGATCTCTTTGCGCTTCACTATCTTCGAATCGTTTCTGTATTATTTCCATCTGCGAGCGGAGGGATATACACTGGGGGGGGATATCACGACTTGTTCATCGGAGCGTATGCGCTACATACCTCAGTTTGCAGCTTTTTACACTCGAGACATGCATTGTCATGCATCTGCGCAGCCTCAGGACTTCCACTCAATTCTACAAACTTGGCTACTAATGCTTGGGTTGTTTGTGTGTATTCGTTAAGGAGATTTGACAAGTCCTGGAATGCTTCCTCCTGAATGTGGGCTGTGAGGTCAAAGAGATCTGCAACGAATACGATTAGTTACATTTATTCCAAGTTTTCATTAGAAGTGTGACGAACCCTGGACATTGCCATTGGCCTCGGGGTGCAGCTCTGGCTTGACAAGCATCCGGATGGTTTCAACAACCTAAAACTGTCCATGAGCTCTTGAAGAAAGCAATTTTGAACAAGAGAACAGCTTTTACCTGCGTCCAGCATGCCTTTATGGCCGTAAATCCCGCTTGACTTAGGTTATTCTGGCGCTCCAGTTGGGTAATCCGACTCAGACTTCGTTCATGTTCCCGTGAGTAATGCTTCATTCTTCTATAGATTGCTTGCTTCCTGAAGAGCTAGATGCATAAAAGGAGATAGTTAGACGGAATTTGAAAGGAGGTTGCATGTAGGGATGCACCTCCAAGTTGTCGCCCTCACGAGGCTCATCATGTTCGATATGTGTACCATTTACATGCGGATTTCCAACAGAATCGGCCAAAACTCGTTTCTTTGTGATAGAGGTGTCCACGTCGTCGGTGTGAGGCCGTTTTCGAGATTCCATGGCAGCAGCGGAAGAGTGGAAATGATCGTAGGTTGTCGGTGTAGAAGCCAAGCCCTGTTCGCAATTTCCAAACTCCGGCTGGCGGATAATCAATTCTGTGGCGCGTCTTGTCATCACAACTCCTCAACCACACAAAAAAAATCTATGTCCAGTACGGACACTATAGTCATTATAAAATGATCCAGTCTCGAACAAAAATCTAAAATGACCCATGGAACTGGAACTACAACCGCAAGAAAAGAGTGCTGCCACCATCTGTTACGCTAACTATCTCGCAATCTCGTATGGTGCCGTCACCAATTTGAGTCTCTACGCACGTAAAGTCTATGGGCTAAAGGGGGTGCGTCAGCAAAACGAGGGAGGATGTCGTTCTATTGGAGCTCACCTTATTCAACACAGTCATGGGTTGATCTAGTAGGTTCACAATCATCAGCCAAAATGTCTTTAAACACATCAAAGGAGCACTCACGCCAGAGAGCCTGGTTATACATAATACCCTGCGCTGAAGTGGCCGAGAATGCCCGGACGGTCTGTAGGTCCGGTTTGTCATCGGCCCCGTTATGAGCGACAACTACCAGATATCGATCGCCCGGTTCACCCAACCCCTCTCCTGCCCCAACACCCATCGGTATAAACGCCTGGTTCGTGAATGGATGCCGTTCTAGAGTCGTTAATGCCACGGTACCATCTGCCTCTAGCTTCGCCGGCTGACATCTATACACGGACAATCCGGCCGTAGCTCCAGCATCCACCGGATAGGAAGAATGCAACAACGAAAGCTTGTGGAACTTGCTGGCTGTCCCCGCGTTCGCTGGCGTTATTCGTATACCCTTTGGTGCGGCAGTGTGATCAGAATACGCTTGAATGACCTGGCCGAATGGTGCAAAGGCTTCTGGCGTAAGTGGCAGAACAGGGAGGTAGGTGGCTTTGGAGGGCGATGTCATGCTAGTAGATGGTGGAATAGATGAGGGTGGAAGCTCTGATCTGGAAGTTAGTGGATCGCCGTTAGCAACCACGCCTCGCTCTGGGGGATTAGCACGGAGTCCAAACACCCGCACACGTTTAATGCCTCCGTCGGGATGGATGGTTACTCGAATGTGGGAGTACGACCTGCCCTCGATGTTCTCTAACTGGAAGTAGTGCTGTCTGTGAGGACCGAGTTTGGTTCGGGGTAGGACCAGGGTCCACGACAGATCATCAGTTGTATTCTTCCAGTCTAATTCTGCCTTTGAGGACAACGCATGAATTTCGCAACTCTCTGGGAAGTTCCCTTTGAAATGCGCAGTGTCAATCTCTACGTATTCCAAGAATCCCTCGGCGGCCCTAGCAAAGTGTTAACATCACGAGTCGTTGAAATTCGCAAGACTCACAGCTGGAGTATCGCCCAGTCTTTATGATCTTTTTGGCGGCTCCGCTTTGTTTCCCAACCATCACCCATGTCCTTTCCACGCCCAGGTAAAATGAGATTAGATCCAACACCGAAGTGCTGATCCGAGGTAAAGACAACCCGTCCCCCGGCAAAAACGTGGGCTAGATCAAAGGATTCGAAAGGATCTGCGGGCATAACGGGCGCTACATGTCCATAAACACGAAAGCGGGCCTATCACAACGTATCAGCCAGAACAGAAGTACGGAAGTACGGAAGGCTCACAATACCGCCATCAGGGTACATGTTCAATCTAACATAATTCGCGGAAGCTGATGGTGGGACTTTGAAAAGGTGACGAGAACTGGGACCTAAAGGGACCTTTGGCAAGATTTCGACCCACTGAAAAGAAGAATAAACTTAGATAGAGAAAATACGAAGGAAAAAAAAACGAAGCCTACACGAGGATCATTCTCTTTCGGTGGATGTTGGTCAACCGGCAGATGCAACATCTGGACGGACACCTGAGGCGCCTCATTCCCTGAAACGCGCCAAGCACGAGAGATAACGAAGACCTGTTAAGGCAATGCGAAGAGTCATCACGAAGAGGAGTCCTACCATTAAAGTGAGAAGTATCCACGTCAAAGCCCACGATATGTCCGGATGTACCTAATTGGACGATACACCTGCGAAACAATAGATAAGGACTCGAGTCGTAAAGATAAGGAGGGAGGAAACAAAATTGGAGCGGCTACACTATCCCCCGATTACAGGGCGTACATGATAGTACATGGGGAGGAGCACAGGAACTGGTCCAAGAAAAGAACACACCAATCATACGACGGGTTATGTCGACGACTCTCCCAGCCGCTGAAGAGGGCACCGTTGGGCCCAAAATGGCCCTTTAAACTTGGAGCAGGCTAAAAATGTCAGACCAATTTCGGTAAGTGTTCAGCGAATGTGGGCATCGTAATTACCTCGACCAGCAACAAATGATAAGCCTCCGCAAAGAATTCATCGGACACGTTAACGATACGACCCCCAAGGGCAATACTGGATAGTTCTAGTGTCAAGAACAGCAACGTCACACCAACATCTCTGATGAGGAAAAGAATGCCCACCCGTAGTGGAACTGAATTCTTCCAGAAAGTCGTTGAGCGGCACAGTGGTGTAGGACATGACGAGCTGTTGGGTATGAGAAGAGAGGGAGAGAAAGAGAGGGAGAAGGCAGTCTTATGGGTTTTAGTGTTCTTCGGGTGGTGCACCCTGTTGGAGGTGCGTGCTGGGATGTTTGTCCGGACCGACCGATTCGGACTCGGAGGTGCTCTCACTTCCACCTCTCTTATCCTCACGTCCATGCCACGTGCCCGCGTCGCTTTATCACCTGCAGATAGATCTCTTGTTTGCTTCCAACATTTTAGCCAAACAGATTGCCTCAAGCAAAACCACACCTTGCAAAAGTATCAAGCCATCGACTTCAGATAATTTGTTGCTTTCCTAGACTCAATAGTGATTCACCTCGACAATTTGATATACCAACCTTGCTTTACAATATAGCGTGTAAGGTTCCAGGCAGTCTTGCACACACTCCAAGGGTTGCACTCGAAAGATCCGGCCGCAGAATTTTTTACGACCCAATTTTCCACAACGTTCCGGGTCCTGGTTGATGGCGCAGAGGACCAAGCATAAGAGGATGCTGACTTACGTTTACGAACGCCTGTAACTCTCAACTTAGTAGGAAAGTGCATTCAAAGAAACACCACCTCGTAACTGAGTTTTTCTCGAATAGAAAACGAGAAGGCTAAAAAATCTTATTCAATGCTATTTTGGAATACTCGAAATGAGGACACGCATCGATTTTATTCGTAGCAGGCATAATTGGTCTTCGGATCATGGAGCAGAGTCATGCACCAAGAAAAGAGACTTCATGGGCTAGTTCCAGCACAAATTGGCAATGCTTGAGTTGCCAAGGGCTGTCATACTAGGAGGTAAAGCCTTGATCCGGAAAAAATGGGAGGAAATTGACTCATCAGTGGCGATGCGCCTCGTTTGAGGTACGTACGAGAGGAAGAGGCAATGCTGCAGGTCGCGCAATTGGTCATACAACACCCCAGGCAGACCCCATGGCATGGCTGAGGGATCAAATCATGTGCTTACAGAAAAAGTGCTGAGTGGCCGCCGCAGTCACCAGGTACGAGGTGCCCATAGACCAGGGGATCCTAGGACCAACTGGCAATGAGTTCCGCAGATTCTCCAGGAAGGCCTCGGAATCAATTCCGCCACTGTGGACTCCAATTTAAGAGTAGATGAACGTGTAGGTGGGCGCTTTTACTTCGGTCGTTGTCGACGTCATCCACCATATCTATAAAGGAACGAAGTCGTGCGGAACCGAGTCGAAACTTGGTCCCTCGTGGTGATCAAAGCGAGCGCTGTGTCTTCATTCGTCGGTTTTGCTAATCGGACCTGACCACGGGCAGCAGCCGATCGAGTGGGAATTGAAGCAACAAGTGACGAAAAGTTGTGGAGGCCGACCCATCTCAGCGTTGCTCGACACAGCACGTCCCACATTAGGGACAACGAGGTAGGCTATGATCGAAAAGGCCAAACTTGGAAGCTGGGGTATTTTAG
Source organism: Pluteus cervinus (assembly GCA_004369065.1). Taxonomy (NCBI): domain Eukaryota; kingdom Fungi; phylum Basidiomycota; class Agaricomycetes; order Agaricales; family Pluteaceae; genus Pluteus; species Pluteus cervinus. Next base: position 277,490 of record ML208272.1, read on the forward strand.
TTGAGAAGGGCTATCGGTTAGTGGGCAAAAGGGCTAACCGGAACGGAGTGACGCTTCAACAGATAGCCGGTCGAATAAGTAACTCGATGGCGATTGTGTCAAGGAGATGATAACCTCGAACCCCATACTGTACATCATGTAGTACATGTTTGTGGTGATCATTGATTTCAAGTGATCATCTGTAGACTCGTTATGCTGATATTCAAGTGATGGTACTTATCACATGTACGCAACGACAGTCCTCTGTTTACCCCAAGGGTCCAACCAGATTTCCGTACGTTTGATGGCAGCGGCATCTTGCATAATCTCTTGAACGAGATTGGCCTGCTCGTGACCAACTTCAAGTGCTATGACGCCACCGGGGTTGACAAAGCCTGGGACTCGAACGAGACGGGCAATGGCATGATAAAACTCGAGACCAGAGGGACCACCAAACAAGGCCTTTGGATCCTCGTGATGGACGACCGACTCGGGAAGATTGAGATATTCGGACCAGGATATATATGGGGGATTGGAAGTGATGAGATCGTAGGGAGGATCAAGAAGGTGATCCCTCAATAAAGTGGGTGATAACATATTCGCGCGAATGACGTTGAAGGTATTCCGGGGATTGAGTGGGTCCACTTCTTGAGGGATTTTGCAAAGACTAGCGTTTTCTTTGGCCAGTTCGATGGCGTCTAATGATATATCAATGGCATGGGCACGAAGAGAACCACGCCGCCAAAGGTGGCATAACAGGAGTGGGATACAACCTGTGCCAGTTCCAAGATCCAAGAGTTTATATGGATTTTGTGCGGTGGGAGAAAGCGCATCGGCGAGGCTCACAACCCAATGCTCGGTTTCAGGTCGAGGGATCAATACCGGGGGGCGGACGAGGAGATTGAGCGGACCAAACGGCTGAGAACCTAAGAAGGGTCAGGCCGGAGAATGCAGAATGAGGAGAGAAGAAAAGACCTATGATGTATTGAAGAGGCTCTCCAGAAAGCCTCCTCGCGAGCATGTCATCAAGCGAGGTCGCCTTGGCAGAGGTGCGCGCGGCCTGCGCGAGCCATTTCAATTCGCGGGTTGCTTGGGAGGAGCCGAGCGATGATTTGAGCGCGTTGAAGAGGGCGACGGCTGGGGGGGGCAGCATTGAATGGCCAGTTTCCCGGCGCGAGTGGCAGCAACGGACGGAAGAAGTGATGGGGTGCGAGCCGGCGGGTGTTTGCCGACAAGGAAGCAAATTACATAATAAAAGTGGGAAAAGGATAATAAATAAAAAGAAATTTAAAAGTGGAATGGAGTTGGCGTCGGCCTTGGTACAGGTGAGCCAGTTTCTCTGGCAGTCTCCTCGTTATCTCATTCAACGCCCTGCCCTTCACTTCCTTCCTCCCCCATCCCTGGCCCCCGTCCCCCTCGCTTCTCTTTCCGTCGTCTCCCCCCGACGAACTCATGTCCGCGCTCTATGCGTCATCCGTCCCGCAGAGCGCTCTTGCCGTTCCACCAGCGTACATCAACCCATCTCAGATGCAGACAGCACAGGCCGGTCCCTCATCTTCCCAGACCCAGCAAAAGAAAAAATCGACCCAGTCCGCAAAGAGGAAGCGCACTGACACCGATGATGCCGCTTCCTCGACCGATACCACGCAGCCAGCTCGGAAACCAAGAGACGGTCCAAAGAAAAAGAAGGCAAATCGTGCTTGCTTTCATTGCCAGAAAGCACACCTTACATGCGATGATTGTGCGTTTTCCGTTTCGACTCTTTACATCCCCACCGCCTGTGCAGGGTCGTGTGATCCTCACACATTTTTGCTTTCAGCTCGACCGTGTCAGCGTTGCATCAAGCGCGGCATAGCCAGCAACTGTACGGAGGGCCATCGCAAGAAAGCAAAGTACCTTCTCGACGACGATGAATTGGGTATGGTATCCCTTTCGTTCAAACGTCTAAGATTACAGCTCATCACGTGTGATCTCAGAACAACTCAAGCAGACCAAGAGCCCGGCAACCAGAGCTAGCACCCAGCCACCACCAGCGGAATCACCAGCACCTGCTGTTCAAGCCTGTCAGTCCCCTTCATTTTTCCTCTCGTACAGCAGTTCTAATTATCCGTTTAGCCGATCCTTTCTCCCCTGGCCCTCCCACTAGCGATCCAATGCTCAGTACAACTTTCGATCCTACCGCCTATGCTTTCGGCTCAGAAGCGGCCAATCTCGAGTATTCGATACTCTCTGCAATCCTTGGTAACCCAAGCCCGCCAGAAACCATCAACTCACCGCCCCCCACCTCATCCTCGAATTTCCCATGGCCAGCAGACACCCTCGACTTTGCCCAGTCGCCCCGTATGGCTTATGCGGCAGCATTTGGCGATTCCTCAATTGGACTACACTCTTCAGACACCTCGCTAGCGACATCCCCAGCAAGTTCAGCCCAGTATTTAACGTATCCCTATCCTCCGCGGCCAGAAGACGGCGACTTGCCATATCCCACGCCACTACAATCTGCTCAATCCCCAAGTCCTTTGCACCCACTGCAGCCTCGCTATCCTCTGGATTCCCGACCCCGCTCTCCCCCTAATGCCCCTCCCTTTAATCCTCTCCGTGATGCCTCGTCACGAGGTTTGCTTTCACCCCCTCCGTCTAATGATTCCCCCGCCTCAACACCTGCATCAGTTCCGCCTGCGAACGACCCCCCATTAACCCGTTCGCAATCATCTCTCCAGAGTATCAATGACCGTGTAACGGTTCCATATGATTACACTGAGGGATACCACTTCCTCATGAAACACTTGCCCACTCGGTGCGTTTGCTATTGAACATGTCAAGTGCGAATGAAGGGCCCTTGGGACTCGAAATCTGATTTGCGATTCTGTGTTTTGCCTGGTTCTTTGGGTTGTATCTCACTCAACCCTAAAAGGTTCGAGAAGAACGACATATTGCGGATTGTTCGCGCTCTGGCCATTTTCAGGCCCTCGCTTATAGCACTGCAAATGCCACTATCGCTAGACGATGAAATCTTCGTCGAGAAGTGTTTCCAGAGGTCCTTACTCGTAGGTTGCATAAAGCCACTTTGCTTCCGCCAGGGATTTAGCCGCTGTTTCTATAGGAACTTGACAAGCTGATATCCTATAGTGGGACGCCTACAGTCGTATGGCGTCGTACTGGGGAAATCTGTCTTGTGGCGCCAGAATTCTGTATGCTTACCGAGTGGCCCATGGAGGAGTTGATCGGACGCAAAAAGTATATTTATGAGGTGCGTATCTCCCTGATTTCACTACGAGCGCCCGATGTATTTTGAAATTCCCCTTCTACATCCTTTATAAGCTATTCGAAAACCAATCCGTCGTCGAATATTGGGAAAACTTTGCATCTCATGCGTTCGAGAATACGACACAATCAGTGTACTCACATTGTGTGTTGTTGAAGCCTTCTGGCGCACCTGTACCTTCGACATTTTGTTTTTCAATACGAAGGGATTTATTTGATTTGCCAAGTATTGTTATTGGTGCGTAGTCTTCCTTCCTCGTTCGAAACTTTGATTGGTGTCAACGTGACTGACGCGCATATATCTCGCTCTATAGGTCAATGGTTGCCGTTGTTATAACACTTTATGCTACTCATGTTTTAATCTCACATTCTTTGCACGCAGCCCTTTATGCACAGGGTTTAATTTTTTTTCCCCTTTCCCTGTCCTTTTTTGTTTGGTTCTGACGTCTTCACAGCTTCGCGAATCTAGGCCGGTGAATGTTACCTTCTCTTTCTTCTCGTCAGCTTTCCCTGTTTATCGGTTCTCCTCTCTTCTCATGGCCGCATCGCATTCACACGTTTTATTATCTCGTTCGGACCGGAAGCGCATAGACTTGTATACCTTTCGCATTGTTGCACCATCGATGAACTCCCAAAAAGCAAAAAAGAATCTTTCTCATTGATATCTTTCTAATATTCGCGTCTAGTTTGTGCTTAATGGACCTTTTCCACTTAGCAAGACCTCGTTTTTTGAATATCACTTGCTAGGACTTTCGTTTGTTTATGTAGTAAGTTAGTCAGAAATCGGTATTGTGAATTAGTATTCGTAATCAAAAGACCAGCAGATCATCGTATGAACGTCATTACAGAACAGTACAAGAAACTAAACGAAATCAGTCCATCCGCCCATCTCCACCAAAACGTACACCTGGGGGTTGCCAAATTTACATCTAACCGCGATGCCACGTCCCCTTGCCAGCAATGAGGGCTTACACAGTGTCTTGAATGGTAGTGTATTCACTCTCAACTCCGGGCTCGATCAACGAAGCGTGTCCGAGTATGAGAACACCCGAGGCACCAACGAACCAGAAAAAGGTGAGGATGGGTGAAGACCACCAAAGGAGTGGCAGGCCGATCACGAAAAGAGCGGTGTAAAGGTGCTTCTGGGTGATGGTATGTTCACCAAGTTGCGTGGCCTCGGGAGCTTTGGTGTGATGAAGTGTGAAGGATCGGAGAAAGTAATCAAGGAGCAGGGGAGTTGTATGGTCGATAGGAATAGTATAGGGTACAACATGGCAGTCGGATTGGAAGGGGCATGGGAGAATGGAGACAAGCTTGGATGAGCAAGGATAAGTCTGAAAGGGAAGGTAACATACCGTATTTGTTGATGAGGATAAAGCCTCCAACAAGCAACGCGAGTGAGAACAGGAGGAGGAAATTTGTTAGGCTGAATGAATGAAGGGCCAAGGGTCGATTGCGAATAGCAAAGTAAAGACGCGAGGAAAGCGCATGTTAGCGTTGTCGGACTGAGATTGAAAATGCGCATTGGAGATTGATTCCAAGCGATACGTACACTGCATAAACAGCCAACGCGGCGACGATGAAGCCATAATTCCCTGCGATCCAAGAATGATCAACCCTGATCTGGGAGAATGAGACGCGATGTAGGTTGCTCACCTGAGAAGTACCGTGTATTGTACGATATCCGCTGTACAGGTTGAATAATGAGCCATCAAGCGCACATCTCAGGGACATGTATTACATACAGAAGTGGCCTCGTTAAAATCGGCAGGTCGAGAGATTCGTTGATAGTCAAAGAACTCTGAGGGTGGACGAATACCGGAAAGTCGCGTTTCCTACACGATCCACGAGGATGATAACGCAGTAGAGAATAGACGGTGAGGTGGGGAACAAGAGAGTCAGTTCTGGACCATGATCAAGTAGATCCCCCCATCGGCGGCGGAGAAATCTACTTGGAACGAGAAACACATACTCTGAACGATTTCAGGGCATCGGCGACGCGCAGTGCTGTATCCATAGCGTCTTTGGTCTAAAGATGAATGTACACGAGTGTAGGGATACAAATAGTTCTGTGAACGAGAAGGGTTGTGGTGCGGAAGAGTACACAGAGTAAAGGTGAATTGGGCGGGGTTCGTGCTACTTAACGCGACTGCACGTCCTGTTATTTGTCCACTTGTTTGACTGCGCAACACTGCGCACGCGGCAACAGATTGGTCCGTTTGGCCTTGCGCAGCATATCAACCTTCACATTTGCACAAGGTAGGCCAATTCTACGTGTCAACCGTGCGGACATCAGTGCTGAGAACATGTCAGTTCGCTTGCCGGGCCTCCGAATGATTCGCAGAAACCCCACCCTCATCCCAATGAGCGACCTGGATGTGCAGGACATCCGGGATATGATAGAAATCGAACAACAACAAGCCGAGGCAGAAAGTAGCATCCAGCAGAAGGAACAGGCAGCCGACGAAATGAGCGATGCTGCGAGGGCGGCTCACGCTAAACAAGAACGAGCCAGGAGGCTTGGACTCCAAACAGGTACGCAGAAGTAAATTGCATTGAGATAACACGACTAGATCTATTACATTAGGAACTACAAACTAAACTCTAATTGTGCAGGTGAAATTATACCTTGATGATGAACCCCAAGGGGTCTTGGTAGAGGCGAGATTAAGAGGAAATTTGAAAGTTCAACCGGAAGGCTAGGATTAAGTTTGATTAGATGGAGCTTATCAGCAGAAGCAGAATCGATGCGACTAACCTTCCAAGTCTTGTCGGTCACACAGCGAGGCTAGGTCCACTCGCTGGAGATGGAGGCATGTCGTTTTGAGGCTGTCCCATAGTGCGGCTGACGTCACCCCTCGTTTGTCGTTGAAACCCTTGGCATCCTTAATACCGTCATTATCTTGAAGGACCAAAGCATCTAGTATATGCTGTGCGGCCTCTTCGTATCGCTTTGCAGTGTGTGAGTCGATTAAAAATGAACTATAGGCGGTCGAAAAGTCTTACTCGTAAGTTAATGCATGAGATCCCAAGATTGAACCTTTGATCGTGTTAGAGAAGCAGCCATAACATAAACAGTATCTTACCTTGCACGGATGTAACCTGGATTCAACTCCAATGCGCGGTAGTAGTACTGCAGTGCCTCTTCTGCATGCCCGCTGTTTGCCATGGTCGCTCCAACGCGGTTGTACAAGAGCCAGTCCTGTGGGTATAATTCAACAACATGCACTCATCTTACCATTCAGTACATACATCGGGCCGGACAGCAAGTGCTGTCCTGAAGCAGTCTTGGGCCTTTTCATAGTCCTGAAAGTGACGTGATCAGCGGCGTCCGTGACGATACTGAATATGCGTACACCTACCTCATTCGTGTTCAGTAACACCGCCAGTGCAATCTGAGTGTCGGCATCCACCTCTCCACTTGCATCACTCCTCACCATTGCGATCAGGCAGTTGATGAGATGCGTAAACCTTTCCACCATACTCGCGGCCGGAGATAGAGGATTCTCAGCGTAGTAACCTGCTATAACGCTTTTCGCATCTTCGTTCCGGTCGACCCATTCACGAATGGCGTTATATGTGCCAAGACGATTATTGTCGTTTGTATGTGAGATGGCGAGAGCGAGCCAACTTGGCAAATGTGAAGGGTCGATGTCCACTGCGCGTTGCAATGCCTGAAGAGCCTTCTGCTCTCGCTCATTTTCCTGTTGTTTGACGCCGAGTTCAAACCAAGCCATCGCACTGTTCATATCCTGTTGGACGGCCGCCTCCAGTTCCAAGACACTCTAAGACAGTCATTAGCACAGGTTAAACACGGGATATAGATACGTGCGAATGACATTACCTCGAGAAAAGATAGCTGCTCCTGAGCGTGCATCGCATGATGTCGTGTGGTCGACGGATCACCAAGAAGGTAAGGGTTTCCCTCCTGGAACTGATAGGGATTAATAGCACGAATCCCGGTGGAAGTTGCTTCGAATTGGTCCCAGTCTTCCTGCAACTTATCCCATCCGGTATTCATCCGAGCCATCTGAGTGACTGGACCAGCATTGGCATTCTGCCAGTAGTTGACGTAGTCCTCGTTCACCTGACGGAAGTATGCGTCATTCTCATCTTCTTGCTGTTGAGTAGATTGATTTTGCTCCACCTGTGTTAGAGGACTAGCAATATTCAGCGAAGATCCGGCCGGCAGGCTCGTTACCCTGAGAGGTTGAGTGAGTTCTATGGGCTCGATTGCCCTTCCTTTCCCCTTGACGTCGACCTTTGAGCTGTTCACCCGTACACCGCCTGTGTTCTCCACCATTTGATTCCCTTCAACCACCACAGCACCGTCTCGTAATTGTTGCATGAGGCTCACGAATTGGCTATTCTTAAATTTGGGATTTTGCTCGTGTTGGATATTCTCGAGCAACATCCCAGCAGTACGAGCGAGCTCATCACCCTCGAAAGACGACTGTGGCTTTGAGACGACTTCTGACCGGGGCTCTACCGCTGTTGTCTGAGAAGCCATCGCAAGTTCTTGCAACTTAAACTCCTCGTCCCAGGAAATTTCTACATTGATCGGACGTCAAGAGGGGCCTGGGTCGGGGCAAATGACGTGGGACTTACGGTTCGATTGGAGAAGGGCTTGTTGTTGTTGCATGACCGCAGCTTGAAGAGCCAGGCCAGGAGTGTGAACAGGTCGAAACGTAGGTACGTTCGTGTTCCATTGCGAAACTGGCCAGACAACACATTAGCCTCGACTCCTGGATACGTCGACGTTACGAACCAAACGGTGGCGCCGCAGGTCCCGAGATATGTATGTTCTGCTTTGCCGATGGAAGTTGAAGTTCCTCCCGCGCGATCTGAGGTTGAGGAGATGTCATCGCTGATTGCATGAAGTCCGCGGCCCATGACGCTGCCACTGCTGGGGGAGGAGCCTGAGCCGTGATCCCAGGTTGTGGGGCTAATAGTGCAGCCCTTAATGTAGATACATCGTAAGGATTGGACGCGAAATGAGAAAGGGACGCTTGAGAGGATGAACTGGCAAAGAATTGGGCAGCCTCTTGGTCGGGCAAGAGAGGGCCACCTTCTTGGGTTCGGAATGCCTAAAGAATCATTCAATAATCCAAAATGAACGTATTGTGAAGATGAATAACTCATACTTGACGAGATGAGCTTGAAAAACTGCTCCCTGCACCAAAGTAGTCCTGAACTTCTGTGAGGGGCGAATTTGGGGTCAGAATCTATTTCAAGCCTACCTGCTGAAGGCCCCTATCTTGATCAAATCGTTTAGTGAGGCCCTGCAAAGGATTCGAGGGACCACAGTCTGCACCAGCTACAAGAGCTGGAAGAGCCATTGGAGGTTGTAGTGGATGCTGGCGAGAATAGAAAGTTGCCGGATAACCGAATTGCTCCGTGGTGACACGCGAGATAAAATAAACATTATTATGATATTATATGACCCTAACCCTATGTTCTACATAGCAACAAAATGGAAAACTCTTGCAACAAAATCGCAGATTACTGTAGGTTATGCTCGCGCCCATTGTTATGATCAATGCGTTCTCCGTCTTCATCAGCAAACTTGGGGTTTGATGCGCGGCAGTGTGCACCACCATCAGACCTCACTGTGGGAGGATTGTCAGTTACAAGTGACCAACGTCATCATCGGGCGCCACTCACAATGTCTCTGAAAGTAGGAGAACAGTGTCAGATGGCAGTCAAATAAGGAGGGTGAAAAGGACTCACGTTGAGAGCATCGAGTCGGCTGAAAGTCTTTTTACATCCTTGACAAATGTTGGGCTGCGCCTTGGCAGTATGCAACGCCTGGTGCCGTCTAATCGCGACTGATATTAAAAGCAGCCGATGCCAGAGATGCAGCCACTCACTTGCAGTCGTGCTGACGCGCGAAACCCTTCTTACAGCCAGGCCATTCACAGACAAACGGACGTTCTTCTGTATGGGAGCGGAGATGACCTAAAGACGCATCAGCACGGACTGTTCGGGGCGGGGTGTGCTGGATGTGCGATCGAACGAACCTCTGAGATTGAACCGACGGGTGAAGGTGCTACCGCAGCCAGGAACGGGGCAGAGGAAATGAGCCTCGTTCCGACGGCGACTTGCACTTGCGAGCTGCGTAGCCGAAGTGGTAACCTGGAGTTTCTCGACCTGGAGTATCGGGGGGAGACGAGGGACACCGCTGGACGAAGGATAGTGATTGGCGCCGGGGCCGCCATGGCTGGGACCGGCCTCTGGGCCTGGAGGAGAGGAGGACATTTCTTGGGCCCTGGAGTAGAGTTCGGTGGCGTTGGGGGAGTAGTAGAGCTGGGGCTTTGGGCTGTCTGGTGCGGATGGAAGGATGGTCATAGGGACATCTGGGTCTGGAGGCGAGGGATAGGTAAGATGGGGGAGCTGGGATGTTGTGGAATGGGCAGAATATGAATAGTCCGAGCCAAAGGGTTCTTGAGAGTAATTTGTTCTGGAAAGAGTATCCTCGTGCATGTGTCTGAAGGGATGTTGTGGGCTGGATTGGGACAAGATATAGTGTGAAGACTCGTGGCGGAGGGGAGGATGATCAGGACGAGAAGGAGAGTTAATGGAAGCTGTAGTGCGGGTGATGGAACAAGTCCAAACTCGTGTTGCATCAACACTTGCACCTTCCATCCTATTTTCACCTCCCTTCTTTCTGTGCCAATTCTCCTTAAATTTCTCCCAGACAATTCGCCGTAAACGGCCTCCACTGTCTTTCTGCCCGTCCTGCACAGCCTGCCGACGCCGAGTCCACACATCCCGGCCCCGTCGACGCCCCACCCCCGCCCCAGCATCCCCCGCTGCTGCCGTCCGGCCTTATCTTGCCTGCCACCACCAGCTTCCCAGCCCCAGCGTCGGCCATGAATTTCGCGTTCACCAGAAGCCCGCCGGGTGACAATCCGTGGCTGTGCTGCACAGCAAAAAGCTTATATTAGATCCACAATCGGGCCTTCGCAAAAACCGTGCAGCTGTGCACACCCCCTATCCCGTATACGAGAAACATCCCAAGCCTTCTCTCCGTCTTCCTCTCCTCCAAACCCTGCTTTCGACACCTTTTCTCCAGCATTTATCGTCAGATGTAGTCTATTGTTCTCCCAATCATTGCGTCCGCAACCATCAGATGCCGTGACTCGCCGGTACTGTACATTGCCTAAATAAAGAAACCACACGCCCCGTTACTTTCATTATTCGAAAATATGAGAGTCCAGTAACCGTCTCCGTCTCATCAACTCCGTTTCACTAATCGTCTGCCCAGTCTGCCGCTGACCCGTCGGCTTAGGCGTATCGGGCGTGGCTGAACGCACGGCAATCTCAAGCAACTGGCCCGTAGCCTCGCTCGGAGACATCGTCTCGTTCTCTCCGTCGCTGGGCGTCCGACCTGACTCAGACCATGCCTCGTTGTAGCGGCCTGGTACCGGGGTCAGAGAAATATTTCGTTCCCCACGATCTCCGACAGCAGCGGTACCCTCCGGACGGGGGCGATCTTGATGACGCTTGGGCGAAAAGGTGATCCCTGGGTCGTCTGTTTCAGTCTCTGAGGCCAGCGGACTTGTCGCCTCGCTCTGCCGCGAAGCAGAGAGCGAGCCTTTCGTGGACGTCGTCCTCGACCCATTCGGCGACTCCACAACCGCAGGGCTCCCCATGCGACTCGTGGCCCCTAAGCTTTCTCGGCGTCTCTTGAACGTATCACCCATCCATTCAGCAAGTTCGATGATCACCTGCACAACGATCACTTATGGATCCAAACAACATAAACTCATCGAAAATGAACCCACCCCTTTCGCTTCAGGCATTAGACCAGGCATTTGGAGGTACCCGTGACTCCAATCTGAAAATAGAATCATTTGAACCCAGTCGTCTTCGCTCTCGTCCGCTAATCGATCTCTTTCCCGTTTCATAGCCGCTAAGCGAACAGGATTCAGTGGCTCACCACCACTTGTGCGAGAGTTTTCCCCAAACCGGGCACTCTTCCCTGAGATAGCCAGCTCCAGTTCAATTTTCCGCGCACGTTTGGCCTCTCTGACACGCCCAGCAAAAATGACCGTGTCATCGACAAAGGGGTCCTTCTCGCCACATTGCATCAGCAATGGCGGAAACTGTGCCAAAAGGTGCGCTGGTGTTAGAATAGGTGAAATGTAATAGTCCGTGGAAAAATCTGGATTGCGATGAGGTCCAATGTACAGAATCGCCATTGCACGCATCTTCATTCGCACCCAAAAATATGAAATCGTCAGTTTCAAAACACCCGAGGCTCGGAAAAACACACCATGCTCGGGGAAACAATTCTATCTTGGAAATACCCTGTCCTACTTGTCATCGTCAACCTCGTCCCGATTACTTGCTGGGTCTTTCCGCGATCTGCTGAGTGACACTCGGTAGATTCAGGCGTGCTTCCAGGGGGTGATTGTAGAGGAGGTCCTTGGTAGCTCGAGGCCGCGGACGCTGGGGATCCCCTTTCCTGGTAATCATAACGAATTCTGGCTTCAATCGGTCGATCCTCTTCATTCCACCGGTTGAAATCTTCTTCCTCTTCCTCGTCGCTTTCTGAATCAGCTAGCGATCCTTTTTCATCCCCGTAAAAAGACATGGTACGACTTTTAGACAGGAACGAGGAAGGCCGCTTTAGAGTGCTGCCAGGATTATGTGAGATTAACACTGGAGGAGCAGACGGAGGTTCCTTTGGCTCCATGGACGTGGACTCTGTAGTCGTCAACGTTAAACTGCGCAAAGTATTCTTCCAGCTGGCCTTCCGTCGGAGTCGTTTGCTCCGTTTGGGTCGCCTCTCCGACACCATGCTGAGTGGGCTCTAATGATGTCTTCAGATAGACGACCTCAAGTCGAAAAAACACTGTATTTACCACATGCTGGAGGTGATCTTTCTGAACTGCCAGTCCCCGCAACCCTGGCAGGTTTCCGGTTGATTGTTCGGACCGCAGGACCCTAAGATTGTTGGGTGTCATCCACGAAGTGAAGTTGAAATCCAAGGCGGCATAGCTCAGTACCACGCTGATAGGAAGTGGCAAGACAGTATTGAGCGTCTTTTGCCTCGCGTTATGCTCCAATATCCTGATAATTAAGTTGACGGCCAAAGCCGCACCTCTGCAAGTAGGTGAACAAAACATATATATGCGATAAAGTAGACATACGCAGAATCCCCCGTTACGATCACTCGAAGGGGTCTCCCAGACATCCCAATTGATCTGCCAGCTGGTGGGCGATAAGCATGCTAGAACGTAATACGAGCGGCTGGACTGACCGCTTTCCATGAGGGCTTTATACGTGTCGAATGCTTCATCTATCGCAAAAGGGTATGGGTCTAGGACCCTCGTCAGGCAACTCGATCAGCAAGGAACAAAAGAGACTAACACTCGGGAGCTTTTCCATAATCAATGGAAAATATAGGGCGTCGGGTATTAATGGCCCATAACCTAAGCCGCTCTTCATGATGCTCCGGCGTCATCGCAACAAAACCGCCGCCAGGGAAATCAAGGATAAGCTCTGCGGCATCAGACAGTGCCTCTGGACGAGGCGCAAAGTAGAGAAAGCCAGAGATGGGCCGACTGTAGTGAGAGGAAGAAGGCCGCGAGAGCGTAAGCTTGCGCCTGAGTGAGATGCTCGGGAGCCTCATGAACAATTTCAGCTATCAAAAAGTCAGGGCATTGGGATAAAGGACACAGAAAGATGCCCACATATGGGTTAGTCGTTTTCTCCCAAGTCGCCCGTAGCATTTCGACAGTCGGAACTGCCCTAAAGCGTCGTAACTACGACATTTTAGGAACAAAGGTGACAACGGCCAGAAGAGAACAAAGTGGGGCTAACCTTCTCGTCGGCTTCGTGGGCGTAGAGTATGTAGTAAAAAGAGAATAAGATGGAGCAGATATCCCGGAGCCACTTGGGCCGTACGGACATGGCAGTGGCAAAGCCTGCATCCAGACCAGTGGAAATCCAAGTGGCTCGATAGTAAGATGGTGAATACTAAAAAGGTTGCGCGTGAGTTTAGTTGTGAGGTGGCTGGCCACGAGTGTACGCACGAGTCGGGCTAGCGGTTCGGGGGCTGAAGGGTAGTGAGAGGGCCTGCTGTGAAAGATAAGTGATATGACTTACCGCTAAGTCCCAAGATGCGATCGAAGTTGCGAATCGCGTAGACCGTGGTGAGCGTGGTGAGGATGATTTGCCACGGTGTGAAACGCTCTGGGGGTGGGATATATGAGTCGGAAGACTCGAATTCATATAACGGCTACGAACTGAGCGACCTATTAGCCCTCGTGAGCCATAAAAAACGAGGAGGCCCAGAACCGCTCCGCATAATGCGCCATGACCAGAAGAGGATAACAAGGAAGACCTGGATCGGAGTCAATAGACGTCAGCGGCTATCCAGGGAAGAGCACACCTGAGCTCGCTTCCATGAAGGATTTGGACGACCTACGAGATGGTCAATCATGGGAGGACAAGGGCGACAGTACGCACGAAGGTTGCAGGCTACGGAGGGTATTATCTTGGAGGGCGGGGGGAGGCATGTGATTGTTGGCGGGCAAGTTTATTTCAGTGGGCGTCGGCAAACAACATGAACTTCCATATTGGTCCGTTCCACCCAGTTGCGTCCCTGGTTTTAATATCAGCATGGCACCCGGACCTCTCGCCTCCATCCGAGTCTCCGATGGGAAACTCGAAATCGTCAACCAGCTGCTCTTGCCCCACGTCACTGAATACGTTCCCATTGCATCCATCCAGGATGCGCACGATGCCATCAAGTCCATGAAGGTTGTTCACCAATTTCCGACGTCCTTCTCTCCGTAGTTGATCTTCTTCTCGACAGATCAGAGGCGCGCCAGCCATTGCGTCATTGGCTTCCCTCTCAGTTGTCCATCATTTATCGGAGGCACTAAAAGCTTCCCCCACGCCTGAATTTCTGGTGTCAGTCGATGCCTTGCGCGCCCATGTGGAACCAATTCTCTCATTTCTATCCACCGCACGCCCGACCGCTGTCAATCTCAGTGCAGCCACAAAAAGGTTGCAGAACACACTGACCTCATCGATCGCAGCAGGAAAAGATGTATCAGCTGTAGTTGCTGATCTGATCGCTGAAGGCAACCTCGTTTCCGACGAAGACGTCGGCCGGAACAAGGAGATGTCCCGGTGGGGCGGAGAGTGGTTGCTGCAGTACAACAGCACATTCGCGAAACCAACTGTGGGTGTAAATGTTTTGACAGTTTGCAATACTGGTTCCCTTGCAACCTCAGTAAGTACTACAGTATTTGTCCCCTTCATAGCTGACCTCCGGTTTATACAGGGATATGGCACCGCACTCGGCTTTATCACCTATCTTCACGAGACCAAGAAATTAGGTAGAGCATACTTCACTCAAACAGCACCTTATCACCAAGGGTCTAGGTATCTCAGGTCAATTCCCAGAATATTACCCGTTGACCTCTCCTTCGATCAGGCTCACCGCCTTGGAACTGCAGATACTGCAGATACCCTCAACGATGATCTGTGATACCATGGTTGGTTCGTTATTCCAGCATCACGACATCCATGCTGTCGGTAAGTGTACTTGGTCCGATGTCAACCAACTATCTTCCATGCTTCCCCCCAGTTGTTGGTGCCGACCGCGTCGCACGGAACGGTGACACAGCAAATAAGGTTAGTAGCCGGCACTAGCAAATCGCCCCCAGATTGACGGTACTCTAGATCGGGACATACAACGCAGCCGTGATTGCTACTCGACACAGGATACCCTTCATCGTGGTCGCGCCAATTAGCACGGTCGATCTTTCAATCGCTGATGGATCTCAGTCGGTTCATCCATTCTTACAGTGAACTATGTTCTAACCCACAGCAAAGGATCCCCATCGAACAACGACCACCAATTGAAGCGTGTTTAGTCCGGGGTGCACTGTATCCGGACCAAGGTTCTGGTGAACAAGCTGTAGTGATGATAACTCCTCCCGGTCTGGACGGAATCTACAATCCTAGCTTCGATGTCACCCCAGCCGAGTTGATCACGGCCATCGTGACAGAGAAGGGTGTGGCTGTTCGCAAGGATGGTGAAAACACTTTTGATCTTTCTGCGATCGTATGATGCTCTGAGGATGATGATCTTGTCAATAGAAGTTAGAACGCGTCTATACCACGTACTTTGTTGTTGTGATGTCAGAGTTGTTTGGTTTCAGCGCTTGACTCCTCCTAGTGAAGCTCCCATGTCCACACCCGATTTCTATGTGGTAGTCCATGGGGGTGCTGGTGTGCACAAACACGACTATGATCAGCAGGTAAAACAAGGTCTTGCGGCGTAAGTCCTCCAAACGTCCGTGGTACCGGGTGATAGAATCTTTGCCAAGGGCATGCACAAAGGCACTCCAATCGCTGTCTTCTGGAGCCCAATCTCTAGAAGCCATAGAAGCAGGGATATGCGCCCTCGAAGACGACCCGATTTTTAATGCAGGTCCGCCATCGATTGATAACCACCCTGGCTTCAGAACACCCCTTTTGCTGAGGTTCGGAGGAAATACAGGATTCGGTTCGAATTTAACACTCGAAGGCAAGGTGGAGTGTGATGCTGCCGTAATGGAAGGAACAGCGCAAGATTTTGGCAGCATAGGTGCAGTATCAGGTACGTACATACGTGCGAGGACATCCGGCGTTCGGTACTTTTGCGGAAGAAAAAAAAAAGCAGTATTGTGCTGACGATTGATAATGTAGGTGTCAAAAACCCGATAAAAGTGGCGAGGACAATCTTGGGACAATCGCGCGTTCCTGATAAATTAGGGCGTATCTTCCCGATGTAAGTGTTACTAGCATTGACCTCCGAGGATATTTACATACCTTTAAGATGATCAAGGACATTGGTTGCAGATGGCGCGAGAGCTTTTGCGAAGCAACATCTTGGAGAAGACGTCCTTCAACCTCCAGAGCAATTGGTTTCTCCGAAGGCCCTGAAACAATGGTCGACATGGAAGCGCCGATTGGATGAACCAGATCAAGCCCCAAAACCTGATAACAATTCCGGGTTAGATGATATACAGGATACCGTGGGTGCTGTAGCATGGTCCAATGCCCATGGGTTCGCTGCTGGTGTCTCTAGGTAAGTCGATCGGCTCACAGAGTAGCGGTGACAGGGATTTTAAAAAGCAACTGAGTGGTGGCCTGCTGCTAAAACATCCGGGGCGGATTGGTCAAGTAACACGACTTCTCTCACCTGTTGCAGCCATTTTAAGAGTCGACACCTACAGGCTGCTACTTTTGGTGCTGGTTGTTGGGCACAGCACACCCCCAACAAATGTGGAATGGCGTGCAGTGTTTCTGGAAAGTGGAATGAGCCCCACATCATAGGGATGTTAGCCTGATATTAAATCGCTTAGGCGCTGGTGAAGAGATCATGAGAACGTCTCTTGCACAGCAACTCGCGAGTGCTATCGAGACTGCCTCCGAATCTGGTGACGTTCATGAAATCCTGAAGGGTGTAATGGAAGAGAAATTCGCGGGTAAGCGAAGTTATGCTATTCGCCAGTGCCATACACCACCCCGCAGCAGGCATCCATCGTAGTCGAGGGCAATCTCATCCAAATGCCGGTCTGGTTTTACTCACAGCGGAGAACGAAGGCGAAGAAGAACCTCGAGGTACGCATATGGCAAATATTGTAATCTTTGTTGACACGGGTGAATAGTTCGACTATGGTGTGCATTTACTACAGAAAGCATGGCAATTGCTTACGCATCGTCGAGGCATCCGGTTCCAAAGGTGGGCCATATATTGAACGGCCAATATCATGAGTTTATACTTTTCAGGCGAAAGTTTTGCGTCGTGGCCCAGAGAAGAATATTGCTACCACAGACGGACTTCATCTATACATCACCTCATTTTCTATATAGGCCAATTCCTTAGCTTGATTTTGTACCATTGCTAGCGGTTCGTGTGTGTGCGTTGATAGAGCTGGTAGAAGGCAATTCAGATAAGCCGTGGCTACGAGGTGTGTCCCCATTCGTCGAAGTTACTGCTGGTCTCGACTGAGCAGGGCTAGGCGAGGGTCGATTGGAAACATTGGCAGAAGCAGGTCGACTTGCATTGAGGCGTTGCAGAGTTTTCATCGGGAATTTTGTTCTGGAAGAACCTTAAACCTCAGCCCTTCTCAGATAACACACACACACATACCGGCAGGTGGAACACACCGGGACGGGCTGGCAGAATACTTTGTTCCTGTGTGAATTGTGGAAGAAGGATTAACTTGATCGAAACCTACTTGAAAGGCAAACAGAACAAATGAAGCCAATGTCAACGATGTTCTTGTGACAGAAACAAGCTGCGCGAAAGTCAATGCGGTCTTGAGTGGGGACAGATAGGGTCTGTCGTATCGATTGCGGAGATAGGAAACACATCTAGGAGGTCGCGATTGGTAGAGAGCCGAAATATTTCGAGGGTGCAAAGACTCACGATCAAGTACTGGAGAAGAGCATCACGGCGTTCGAGGAGGATATAAGAGCCGCCTGTGAGGTGAGCAGCTTGTTGAAGAAACACGCTGTCTTCGCCATATATCTGACAGACGTCGATCATGACTTTCTGGCAGGTGTGACAAACGTCGGCCGCCCGGGCTACTGCAAGGAGCGAAAGGACGCACGAGCTTTTGGGCGGAAAAGATGGCGTTCATAATTGGAATATACGAAGTTGCCAGGTCGGGAGACACCGAGAGGATTAAAATATGAGGTTCTGGCAAAGTCGAAAGGTCAACCTTATCACTTGGTTTGGCAATTGCCTGTGCAGGAGGTTGCATAATACGGTTGACATCTGTGATCTCCGAGGTAAAGAACGAGATAGAAGAGGGAACATGTTCCTCGTACAGCATAGTGCTTTTGTCAGGGCCCCTACGAGGGCAGTTGGTGCTGGTGAAACGGGAGTCAGCAGGGAGATAGGGCTCGGTGACAGTTGAGATGCACCCTCATCTTCAGACGCTCCCTCAAGGGAATCGAGCTCCTCGGTTATTCGACGGACCACAGTAAAGTCGACCTGTCTGAAGGGAGGGAACCAATTGGCATCCATTGTATCGTCGGAGGTGGGAGTATTCGAGGAAGCATAAAGCAAAATACTGTCGAACGTGGGATGAGCAAAAATGGGACGAGCAGGATGGCGGAACGAGGCCAACCTTTTGCGCGGAAAGGCGCCAAAGACGGCTAGGGAGTTTTCATGTTTTGAGGCGATATGGGCATTGAGAAAGGTGAGGAGCTGGGATAAAAAGGAGCTGAGCGATAAGGGAAAGGGATTTGTGGGTGGGTTTTCAGCGGACAAATGCCATTGGGAAGGGGAAAGATCCAAGACGACGGAAAGATGAGATCCTCTGGAGTCGGCCATGGCGGTGAGAAAGGACGAAACGGGACGGGGAGTTGCAGGTGACCAACACGTGGGGCTAGCCTCTGGGGGCATCGCCTAAAGTCCGTGCAGGCTGGCTGTCACGGCATGCTGGGCCAGAAGGCCTGATTGGTGCACATGTCTCGGTGTCGGCCACAACAGCATCGACGGCATCCTCCGCGGGGTTGACAAAGGTGCCGGGGCTGGGAGTGTGGGACAGGCACGGTGCAGGCTGGCATGGGTCGGCATCGTCGGCAACGATGACAAGCTGGGGACTGTGGTCACGCGCAGCCAAACAGGCCTGCGGAGAGTTGGGCACAGGGTGCGGCTGGTGCCAAGTGGGCGTGTGACATGGCGGTATTGGGTGGAAAAAGCGTCACAAAGAAAGTTTATTGGGGACGGTGGAGTGGTCGAGCGGTATTACGGGTGATGATGGTGATGAAAGACAGCAACCATGCCTTTTGCTGTGTGGGAACTTCCATCTCTGTTCAACTCGTAGCATATTCTCCACCACAAATTAGTTCTCTTGGGCTTTCCATCCAAAATCCTTGCCAGAAATTCTTGAGAATTGTGTTCCGACAACAGGGTGAGTTTTTCTAATCGGAGTCCCCGTCACGAGCGCCGGTGACGAAGGCCCTTCCGGCGTTGGCCGTGACGATGGGGTAGCGACTATCCCGTGTGAAATCTGTCCGTTGGCGATGGCTGGCGCCCAGGTCCTCAACACCAGTCCTTCTTTCCTCCCCCATCACCACCTCCATCACCCACCTCCCCACTGTCCCTCCCCGTCCCCCTCCCGTAATGACTTCGTCCTCCCCAACCACCCCTCACCTGACTTCTCACCTCAACATTAACTATGACTCGGACGACGGCATGCAGATCGACTCTGACCTTGACCATAGCAAGGATGCTGACGCTGATGGCGAGTTCGTCGAGGACGACATCTCCCCGCAGGAGCCTCCCGTGACTTCAAACGTCGCCGCACTATCCTTGTCTCATCGCGCCCCAGATTCGGTCAGTCCGCCCATGTTCCTTTCATTTCTTGCACCTGGCTTATGTGCACATTATGTTTCCTACATACAGGATGCTGACGATTCGGTATGCATATCGCTTGCTCACATTGTGCGCGTTCAAATTTGTCGCATATAGGGGTACGAAGACCAGGCCGATGACGATGACGACAACGAGGACGATGGGACTTATGCCGATAAGGAGTATGGCAAGAAGAAACCCTCGAAGAAGAAGAAGCGGCCTTCTTCGTCTACAGTTGTTCGACCAAAGGGTACTCCATAAATTTATCGCTTTGCCACATTCTTTACTTACCGTGATCTCAGCTCTTACGCGTCACGCCTCGACATCCGATTCCGATTCCGAATATGGCTCTCGTTCACACAAGAAAAAGAAGAAAGCACGATCCTCTGGCGACGAGATACGTGTTTCTAGTCGGGGCGGCAGGGTCCCGAACTATTACGACGACGTGCAAGATTTTGAGAAATTCGAAGAAGAGGAGGGCTCCGCTAAATACTACGCCGCGCCCAATCCTCAGTATGAAGAAGAAGACGAGATCGAGGCCGTACTCAGTCATAGTCGAGAAGAGGGCAGGGAAAACGACGCTGAAGACCTCTGGTTCGAGAACGTGGTGCGTACAACTCCCTTTCCATGTTTCGTTCAGATATTTACGCCGCTGATTGCAGCGCTTCCATATTAAATGGAAGAACTTCTCCCACCTCCACAACACGGACGAGACCTACGAATTTTTAAAGCGATTCAAGGGTCTCAAACGGGTCGACAACTACATTAAAGCGTACAAGAGCTGGCAGTCCCGACTCGATGCACCTGGGTTGTCGCGTGAAGACGTGGAAGCCCTTCTTCTTGACAAGGAGCGCGAGAAGGAGGAAATGGAGAACTATCGCAACATTGAGCGAATAGTTGCTCAGCGAGAACTCTCTGGTACTGCAGAGTATTTTTGCAAATGGACTGGCCTCAACTACGAGCACTGCACATGGGAATCGATGAATGACATCACGCCAATAGCCAAAGTCCAAATAGCAGCATATCGGGACCGAGAAGCGCAAGCCAAGTTCCCATACAAGAGCGTATCCTATTCTCGTCATAACCGACCTTCCTTTCAAAAAATAACAAAAGATCCCGACTATATCTCTTCGACGGGGGGCGAATTGAAAGACTTCCAGCTTACGGGCCTCAACTGGCTTGCTTACCTGTGGAGTAAAGGAGAGAATGGGATCCTTGCTGACGAGATGGGACTTGGGAAGGTTGGTGTCTTCGACGGTTACAGCCTTCCGTTTTTGACAAACACTTTTATAGACTGTTCAAACTGTGTCATTCTTGTCTTATCTCTTCCATGAACTGCATCAGTATGGACCTTTTTTGGTAATCGTTCCGCTTTCCACCATCACCGCCTGGCAAACCCAATTTGCTGCGTGGGCGCCAGACATCAACGTCATCACGTACATCGGTACCGCTGCCGCGCGCGAGGTCATCCGAACTTACGAGTTTGGGTCCTCGCCGAAGAAATTGAAGATGAATGTGTTGCTCACCACATATGAGCTCACTTTGCGAGACGCCAAAGAGTTGGGCGAGATTAAATGGCAGGCACTTGCTGTTGACGAGGTGTGTACATGTCCGTTGTCCGGATTTTCTCTCTCTCTCATCGGTTCGTATATAGGCCCATCGCCTCAAAAACTCAGAGAGCCAACTTTATGAAGCCTTACGGTCATTCTCCGCAGCGTCCAAACTCCTGATTACTGGCACACCGTTGCAGAATAATGTCAAAGGTCAGACGCCCCTTCCTCCACGAGTGTTCCCCCTCTGACGTAATTATTTAGAATTGCTCTCGTTGATGCACTTTTTGATGCCGGAGAAATGTAAGTTGACCCAAGATCACCGTACTTAATCTGACGCCTCCTGAAGTTACTCTCAGCAACGAGTTTGACCTTTCGGACGCCGACCACGAGATCAAGATCAAGGAGCTTCACGAGCAATTAGAATCCCTTATGCTCCGGCGGCTCAAGCGGGATGTTCTGACGTCATTACCTACCAAGAGTGAGAGGATTCTCCGGGTAGAGATGAGCGCTCTTCAGACGCATTTTTACAAGAACATTCTTACCAGGGTGAGCTCTCTCTCCGTCCCTTTAGGTCATCTACTCACGCCATTCTCAGAATTTCCAGGGCCTTGTCAAAAGTGCTAATGGCAATAACAACATCAGTCTCTTGAATATAGGTATGCTTTGTTACTGAGCTCCTTATACACTACTGATATCAACCATCTCCAGCTATGGAATTGAAGAAGGCTGCAAACCATCCCTATCTTTTTGATGGTGCCGAGGTGCGCACCGATAGCAGCGAAGAGAGCCTGAAGGGTATTGTCATGAACAGTGGCAAGTTGGTGCTTCTTGACAAGTTACTTGCACGACTGCGGCCAGATGGGCACCGCGTCCTCATCTTCAGTCAAATGGTTAGGATGCTCGATATTCTGAGTGATTATATGTCACTTAGAGGTTATCCTCACCAACGATTGGATGGGATGGTCTCCTCAGATGCTCGAAAGCGCTCCATTGCGCATTTTAATGCTCCCGGTTCCGCTGATTTTGCATTCCTCCTATCTACCCGTGCAGGCGGTCTGGGTATCAATTTGGAAACAGCCGATACTGTTATCATCTTTGATGTCAGTGCGATCTCTATATCATTGTTTTTTTTCCCTCATTGTCTTTCATCAGAGCGACTGGAACCCTCAAAATGACTTGCAGGCTATGGCCCGTGCCCATCGAATTGGTCAGAAGCACCATGTGAGCGTGTATCGTTTCGTCAGTAAAGATACAATGGAGGAAGACGTACTGGAACGGGCAAAGAGGAAAATGGTACTTGAATATGCCAGTAAGCGTCTCGCCCCTCCGTCAGTGGGTTGAATTTCATCACTTTTTTTGATAGTCATCAACCAGATGGATACTTCTCAAGCACATCTGAGTTCCAAAGCCACGTCTCAAAAGGAGGCCCAAAAAACTGAAAACCTCAGCAAGGATGAGTTAACAGCGGTGTTGAAGTACGGTGCCCAGAAAATGTATGCCACATGCTGTTCCACAATTCATTACCCATTTAATAATTACACTTTTTAGGTTCGAAAAGGATGATTCTCAGCAGAGTCGTAAACTCGACGAGATGGATCTCGATGACATACTCAATCGCGCTGAAGATCACGAGACAATAGAAAGCGGTGAAGGTACCACCTCGTTAGGAGGCGAGGGTTTCCTTGCCCAATTCGCCGCAGTGAGCGACGTCAAGAACGATATGAGCTGGGAGGACATCATTCCCGCTGATGAGCGTCAGAAGATCGAAGCCGAAGACGATCAGAAGCGAGCAGAGGAACTTGCGGCTCAAGAGTCCCGCGATCGTAAACGGACGCACGCACCGGTTTCGTATGAGGGCATGGATGTTGACCAGCCTAGTACAAGTACTGCACCGAAAAAGCCTAAAGCCCCAGGGCCTACACGGAAGACTGCCAGTCAGAAGGCAATGGAGTTGAAGGAACGTGACGTGCGTGTCCTTATTCGCAGCCTCCAACGTTGGGGAGACATCAGGCAACGATACGACGTTATCGTAAGCTTTCTTTTCTTTTCCTGGTTCCCGCTTGACACGATTTTCTCTTCAGGTCTCGGAGTCTAAGTTACAAGACAAGAATAAGGCCATGTTATTGGACGTCTCGGATGAAATCATCGACATATGTGCTCAAGCCGTCAAAGACAACGAGGATCAAAAGCGCAGTCGCATCAGCGCGGGTGAAACGTTAACCAACGCACAAAAGAGCAAAGCTGTCCTCGTCACTTGCCGTGGTGTTGGCAACATAAATGCCGAAACAGTACTATCTCGCCATCGTGACCTTCGCATCTTGTACAGCATCCTCTCGGAGGTGGATGACCCCTACAAGTGGAGTATACCCGTGGAGAATATCCGCCCTACGTTAAACTGGTCGGGACGATGGGGACCACAAGACGATTCTATGCTGCTGGTCGGTGCCTTCCAGTACGGCTTTGGAAACTGGGAGACTATGGCGAAAGATCCGAAGCTGGGGTTAGATGGGAAGTTTTTCTTGGAGGAGGGGAAGAAGGGGGAAGATTCCGCAAGCAGACCTATACCAAACGCAATTCATCTCGTGCGTCGTGGTGATTTCCTTCTCGGCATCCTACGCGAGCACGATGAGAAGCTCCGTTCTTACGAGAGTTCCCTGCGCAACAAGGGTCAGCTCAAGCAATCCCTCTCGCCGCCGCCTGCAACTATTGCCTCATCATCTTCCTATACTGGTAACTTCAAACGACGAGCAGAGAGCGAAGCCGTGGCATCAATAGACGATGGTGGAACCAAAAAGAGAAAACGCCGCCCAACACCTACGTTCACCGACTCGGAATCCTCTGATGAGTGGTACGAGCCTCTCTTATCCTTGTCTATGCCAACTAATGTATATACCCCAGTCCATCAATGGACGAAGCTACTACCAAGGAGGAACTCCGGCCAGTGAAGAAGCAGTTGGTAAGCTACCGAAATAATGGTAGAAGTAATCAGCCTAATAACAATTCTAGAAACAACTCAAACTTTCTGGCGAGGATATGCCTCGAGACGATAAGGTTGCAATTCTCAAGGATTCACTCGCTGCTATCGGTCGACGCATAGAAATCGTGTTAGCAGCCAAGCAAGCTGCAGGTGAAGATCGTGAACGTTGGCGCAGACATTTGTGGACGTGAGTCATCATTTTCGCGATTTGAATAAAGCGTTGAATTTGGCTTCTAGGTTTGTAACATTATTCTGGCCCAAGAAGGTCAAGGCATCTAAACTCGAGGAAATTCATGCGAAGATGGTCATGAAGGAGACTGCGCCGCGGACGCAGTCTGATGTGGGTTCTAATAAGAAGCCTCGAGTGAGCACGGCTCCGAGCAAAACTAATGGCAGTGGTGCCCCATCATCGAGCTCGTCGGCTAGGCCGAATGGAAAATCGTATCGGTGACATTCCTGCGCTTCTGCTTTCCTTTCGTCTCTTTCCATCGCTGTATCATTTCAATTTCGTATTTCTGGGGTCCTCGCTATCATATGTGCACTGTACAACTTCGATTACCTTCGCTTTACATGTAGACATCAAATAAAGACCTTTCATCATAATTTCATGAATCGTCTATGAGCCCGAACAGAAAATTTTAGCAACGAAAGACCCTGCCGGTCTGCATTGCGAGAGATGGTTGTTATGAACGACTGTCCCGCAAGGCAGACTTGAGCGTTCCAGAACGAGTCCGCTGGGGTTCGTGTAGTTTGACATTGACGGAAGTGAACGCGGTGCCATTTGCAAGTTCCCCGTTCGATCGTTGTCGTTGCATGGAGGACCCAGCAAGAGCAGGGTTTTGCGCCGCTTGTGGGCGAACTCGTGAGGCTAAATTTTGCATCAGAACCTAGAAAATGTAGGTAACACTTGTAAGGAAGCGCACCTTCTATCAGTTTTGCATCGGCCTCTCGATGGAAACTTTGCATGAGCGCGGTGTAGCGCTTGACCTGCCATTTCATCTGAGAAGCTCTAGCCACATTGCCCTGCTCGAGGGCCCATTTTCGTTCTTCCTTGAACCTTCTGCGTTCGGTATCAGCCAAAGAAGCACGAGTTCTGAGCGTGGCGATTTCTCGCTCCAACGGTGTCATGGAGGGATTGGGGCCTATGAGTTCTGAAGTGGAGTCGACGGATGTGATATCTGATACGGGCTGTCGCAGGGGGAGAGGTAGTAGGTCCTGTGTATCTTGAGTAGTGTCGCCATGAACACTTCGTCGGAAGGACACGAGTCGTTGTCGCGGTTGTTGTGGGTGAGATAAGGGGGGTATGTGGGCGTGGCCATTACTTGTAGTATGTGAGCGCTTCCTTCCACGTCTCTCGGAAGACTCGCGCGGACCGTCTATGTATTGGGAGAGGAAGTCTGTGCAGGTAAAGCCGAGGACAAGACCAATGATGCTGACGGCAAAGTTGTGGACGTTTTGTGTGCTGAGAAAGTCGAAGAAAAATTTAGCTGCAAAGGCAGCCCCTATGGGTACAAGATATGGAGATTTATAGGCAAGCTGGAGACCGACACCAGCCCATACACCGAAGAGAAGGACGTTACGGATGGTGGGAGTGTCTTCTGTGCGTGTGAAGAGGTCTAGGAGGAAGCGGGCGCCGAGACCGGTGAAGAGTGCTGGCGCTGTGTATCCTGGCATTGGGCTCTGGGGAAGGAGGTCATAGAGGCGACACAGCAAGCGTTGTGCCCAGCACGGCCGTCCAGTTCAACCTGCAAATCCTCGCGTGACCGTGATGCATTCAACACAAATACCAAATCGGGAAGTACAATTGCAACAAAATTATTTTTTGTAGTTATTTCCCCGCGGCGAGGAGATCAGCTCGCTTTGTCCCTTGGACTTTCTCCACGAATTCACGGAAATCCGCCTTCAGAACGTCTCCGCATTCAACAGCCGGGAAGTGGCCACCAGCTTCGTGCTCCCTCCAGAAAACGATGTTCTTCGCCACGCCCACCTGCGCCCACCATTGCGGGATGTATCCAATATCATTTGGGAAGCAACTCGCCCCGAACAACACCGTCTCCGGAATTACCTTGCTCAACACCTCTTTTGGCAGGGTCGCGATGCCCTCTTTGTAAAGTCTCGCGTTTCCAGCGTTTTCCGATAGCAGATAGAGCATCGTCCAGGTGATAACCGTCTCCTTGGGCCAGACATATCCAGGTTCAACGAGGTTATCAATCTTCTCCCTGATCCACGCGAGCATGCCGATGGGAGAGTCGAGGAGTGCAAATGAGATGGTTTGTGGCTTTGTGGCCTGAATCTTTGAATATCCGGATTCGTCCTTCATCCACCATTGCATCCTCCCTAGCCTTTTCTTCTGATCAGGGGTAAACCACCGGAGGATGAGCCAGAGTATTGTCAATGGATGCTGCAAAGCAGACGGAGGGGTGGCGAGCACGTAATTGAGGTGGACCGCGAGGCAGGATTCAGGGTGGTAAATGGCAACAGCACGAAGGATGAAGGACCCCCAGTCTCCGCCTTGGGCGACATAGTGCTTATATCCGAGTCGCAGCATAAGCTTGTTGTAGACGGCAGCAATCTTCGCGACTGTGAACCCAGGTTTCTAACGGTATGGTTAGCTCTATTCCCGAACCAGACAGCACTCTCTTACCTTGGGCGGAGACGAGAATGTGAACCCCGGGATCGAGGGAACAACAACATGAAATGCTTGTTGCTTTGAATTGTCCGCCTTCGTCAAACTGAGCATATTCTCCGCCTTGAGGCCACCATCGTCAGTAAGCTCCGAGCTCAAAATGAAACCAACAAACCTCGAGGAAGTTTCCAGGCCAGCCATGGGCGAAGAGCATGGGTATCGCGTCCTCCTCCTCGCTTCGGTGATGCACGAAATGAAGGTCGATCGTTTCTCCGCCTTCTTCAATCCCGACAGTGTACATTTGGAATGTGGAATTTATATGGTCTTGGACTTTTTGCCAGTCGTAGTCGGTTTTCCAGAAGTCGACGAGGTCTTGGATGACCTTGCTGGGGACACCATGGGACCACTCCTCGCCCTCGGGGTGTTCCAAGTCCGGGATGATATGAGCGGTCTTGACGCGGTTCAGAATCCAATCAGACTTTTCTTTGGAGACGGTGAGCTTGAAGGGCTTGATTTCAGCTGCCATGGGTGCTAGACGTGGGGAAAGAAGAGAATGGCTCGTGTTTCGAGGTTTAAACGTTTATTTAAGGCAGTTGCCACGGTTGTGGTGCGGGAATAAGCTAAGACCGAAGAACACGCAGCAGTAAAGTACAGACAGCATCTGGACAATGCCGATGCGCTAAGAGTCCTCATCATCAACATAGTTGGCCATCGGGTCTTCGGCCATTCTTCTCGTCATCCTGTAGGCCTCTGCGCGACATGAGTTATCCATACGAGAATGTGATACATAAGTGACTTACCCAACTGCTCCTCCGTAACTTCATGGGTCCCAACTTCGGTCGTCAATTTTTTCCGCTTCTGGCCCACTCGGTCGCCATCCTCTTGTGCACGTTGCTTTCTCTTTTTCTCGTCGTTCATAGCCTCTGCCAGCCGTTCCTTGTCAATCTTGACGTCCCCCTCGCCTACTCTCTTTTTCGAGTAATTTTGATGTATAGCGGGAGCAGTCTCTTCCCGATCATGATCACGAGAGACCGTTTTGCCTTTATCCGACTCCACGGGAGCTGATGGTGGAGGCATGGATGTCGATGAGAGTAGTTGCTGCGCGCTTGATGCCTTGGTGGCTGCAATTCCTGCCTTTCCAGCACAATACGACAGGTGGACGGTTGAGTGGCAGCACGCGAAGCCCCAAGTAGACGTGGCGGCGTCATACCACGAACCCCAAACGGCGGTGTGGTTGTTGGTATGCACTGTGTCATATCAGTAACAGTAGAGTCTATATCCCAAATATAACATACCATCTTCCAGGTATTTCGATTTGGCCTTTGCTCGTTCTCGTCCCTTGACAACTTGACCACCCCGAGAATACTCGACATAATTTTCCGTCTGGCCTTGCAGCAATTCTCTGGGTGCCGACTCCAAGTACTCCGCACCACCGTATTTTGCGAGGATGCTGACTTTGTTGGTATCTTTGAGCTGCTCCTTTCGCTGCTTGAACTCTTGGTGCAATAATTCTCCTTGAGTAGGATTCGCATTTAGATGGACTTCATTCCCTCGAGCGGCAGCCTGCCACGCAAATAATTGCAATTCCTGCATGTCTGGCGCTTCACCGGAATAGCGAAAGAAATTGTCTCCAGCAAAAACTGCCTATAAAGGTGTGAATATACGAAACAACAGGAGATAGAGCAGGCTCACCTCCTCGGCAGGCATATTCTTCACAGGCGCGTCACGCATAGAACGCGTTTTAGGATCATAATATGCGCTCTCTGGGTCCAAGTTGATGAGGTACTTAGCAGTGTCCTCACGAATACGGAGGTTCCGCACAGTAATTCTCGTCTTCGCATCCAGCTTCTGCCCAACCGCATCTGCAGCATCCGCATACTTATCTTCATCTGCATCCTCCTCATCACTCGACCCAAAGTCGGGATCTCCTTCCTTCCCTTCCGCCTTCCCAGCTTTTGCCACCTTTCGAACAGCAGCCAAGTCCGTCGTCGTCTGGTTATCAATCTCCTCTTCCCGCAACTTCTGCCTCGCAACTTCAATAGCAGCATATTCGTCGTATATCTTCCGGTGTTCTGCGGGGTCATAACCGTTCCACCGATCCCTCTTCGCATCATAACCTGCTGCAACGTCCTGAATTATCTCGTCCGCCTGGATATCTTTATTCGTGAACTTTGCGCCCCTTCTCCGTGGTCGTTCAAGACAATCCAGTTTTTTGTGAGTCATAGCTCCGCAATTCTCGCAAGCACCCTTCCTGTACTTTTTGGCAGCTGGACCAGCTTTTGCTCCCCGATCATACCAATTGTCGAGTTTGTTGACAGAACGGTCGTCATCTGGCCGCCGCTGATGGCTCAGTGAAGGTGCGCCCGTGTCCAAATACCATGGCGCCTGAGATATATATTCTATATGAAAGAGAGTTTGAGATATAAATTCAGCGAGATAGTAACGGATGCTCATATGCTCACGAGGAATATGTGGATTAATCGGCTTGCCCTCCTCGTCCAATGCAGCTGGTGCAGTTCCCGCTTTTCGGGCTGCGTCAAGGTCCTTTTGGCGCCGGAACTCTTCCCTTGAAAGTTTTCCCGCTATTGAGAGTACATGTCTTAGATACTGCCACCCACTTACCAAGAATCGGGACATACCTGTTGCAGATGCCATTGTTCGTGGTAGTGGTCGATGACTGAGTACTGAGGCTTGCCAGGGAGCGGAAGCGCTGTTTGAACTAGTTTATTTCGGAAGGCCTTGACTTCCTAAAAGACATTACATGACACGTAAAACTACTTTAAATTTGCCCATCCTCGCATTCGAGCTACTTGCAGTAGTACAGGATCTTCCGAGTTTTCTCTCAGACCCCCTCCTATTTCGCTTTTATTCATCTCGACCGCGCTCTTCCATCTGCCCAATTGCTCCGGCTCAACATTGAGAGACCGTAATACATTGGAGAGGGATTCGAGGTCTACACTCAGTTGAGTAGCGCCGGCAGGTGTGAGTGCCTCAATGGCCGGAAGTATGGTGTTTGAAAAATGCCGCAACAGATTATATCCCAAGGACGAAAGCCAGATTGAGGAGACGACCTCCGAGTCAAGCTGCCTGAGGGGTGCGAGCGCTGCACTGCGTGGAGCGATTGGAGGAGCGAGTGATGAAGATACGAAAGACTCGGAAAGGCTCTTTAAAACTTCGTTGCTCAGATATGGCAATGACTGGAGCGAAAAAGATAACGCGTCGTCATCTGCGTAGTCTTCGAAAAGCCCTGGAAGGTTGAGTAAGCCTTGAATAACCCTCTGGATCGTTTCACTTGGCGGAATGGAAAAGCTAGGAAGTTGTAGGTCCCCAGAAGCGATTGAGTTCTTTTGCGTTGGATCCTCAGACGCAGTCCATAACGGGGCTGTTGGATAGGAAGAAAGGTACTTCTGTAAGGGTGACAGTATCGTGTCCTGCAAAGCGACCTGGCAAGCTTTCGCGAAGGACGAAACTTCTGCACGAGTCAGAGCGAGTAGCGGGGTCTGTCGGATTCCTGATCCTGAGAGTGGCTCCCGTCCTGTTGGAGCTTCACCCTTCTCAAGCAGCGCCAGGAGTTCTGCAGAGTACAGCGGGGATTGTTCCATCAATTGGGTGAGACCTCGAGACGGTGTCATTGGATGATTTGTCGGGTCAGACTGAAAACTCTTGTGATTTGCAGCAACGGATGCGATATATGACCAGAGCTTGCCTTCAAAGATCGAAAGGCGATCAGAAAAGACTCGCAACGAGGAAAGACGATGCAGGATGTTCTGAAAGTTGTTCCAATCTTGGGGTGAATAATCAATGTCGACAACCCGTGTTTCCTCTATATTGGCATTAGAGGAAGGCGCGGGTCGAAGATGGATCGTCCATGCATTGACGAAGGCCTGAAAGAACTTATCGAGAGCCTTGACCAACCCAACTGCACCGTAACCATACGTGAGTGCCTGACACCTCCCTAGGCTGTCCTCCGCTGACGAAAATACGTCCACCACCCTTTCCTTCAGCACTCGCGTTAAGTTGACTTCCGAGCCCGCCCCCTGCGACGCCAGCTTGGAGAATGTATGATCTAGGATGCGGCGTTCTAGTGATTCGTAGTCCAATTGTACGTCAAGGAATGGTTGAAATACTTCTTGTTCCCATTCCACGTCTGCTAAGCTGTCCCCCAAGACCGATTTTTGCCACCCGGACCTCAAGGAGATGGACATACGACTCGACCGCCTTCGTGTATGAGATGGCTTCATAGGCGAAGTTTCAGCCTTCAAACTAGCCTCTTCAAGACGTGGAGACGATATGGCCGTAAATTGCATCTTCTCGATAACTTTATTAACGTCTGCCACAAACTTCTCCGTCACTTGAAATGCGGTAATCGTAGGCTTCAGAGCCTCGTCGCCATGATAAGACATCATGGCGGATAGGCGCTGTGAGAACGGAGGTTGCAGAGCTGCGAGTACGGCGATGATGAACGATGAGAGGGTTTGAGAGGGATTTGGGAATATGGATGGTATTGACACTCGTTCTATGTTCAATAACGACGAAAACGCGTCGTAGAACTTTAGCAGGAACTCCAAAAAGGTCGTACCTGCATTGCGAGGAGAAGAGTCGTCACAGCCAACGAGCTGTGCATCTTTCCAGGTAGAAACTAAGGACGTGCGACGAGACGCGTTGTAATAGTTACGAAACTCCACTTCTCGCTGAATATTGCAGAAGATCGAGAAGTATTCGCGACAAGCGCCCAGATCCTGCGCGGTGATCGCAGAAACCAGTGCTGAACTGAGCGAAGCCTCAAGCTGGTTTTGTAGGCTGACCATGAGAGTGCGCCGGGGATCGTATTCTGCCGTGTTCTGGAATATCACCACGTTTCGGTTGGCTTCTGAAAGGCGTTCAGCAGCTTTGGCGAAGCTTTGCTCCGATAACAAGGCGGTGACCTCCATCTCCAGGGTACTCCAGCTTTCTGCATCCTGAAGCACCTCTCTTGCAACCTCCATGTTCGACCTGATCGTGTCAAGTATCTGGAGTTGTTCCAAAGCTGCTGCCGTCTGATCTGGTACGACAGCACCAGACTTTTTTCGGGCTGTGGCTAGAGAACCTTGGAGGTTGACCGCACTATCTTTCATGAAATGTAGGTCATAGGTCAAGCGTGGAAGGCCCCTCGACACGTCGTCGATGACGCGTTCCAGTTCAGAAGAGCTATCCTCGCATGCAATGTCGAGGGAGGAGATAATGTGTGTGATGTGTTGGTCCAATTCCGCTAGTTCTACTGCCGAGTCCCGGGAAGCGTATGGTTGGTCAAGAGCATCGTTTACCCAGGAAACGATATCGGTGTCACTGGCCAACGAGTCAATGAGGTTGGTGGATTCTGAAGTTGCCATCAAGATGATGGGTGCGTTGTATTTGGCCGGGCAAACACGAACGCCTTGGAAGCAACTTGTTTTGCAATTATTACCTCTCGTACATAACCTTCTAACTTTCTACGTTATATCATAACTAGGAAGTGGGATCGGAACAACAGTGGGGTCCTCCGATGTTCCCATATTCCGCCAACAGGGCCCACATAAGGGGCATGGACTCTCACCCAGGCGGATATCATTCAAAATTGTCCAGGCAGCAGGTACCTTGGTACATGCACGACAAAGATCTAGCAAAGTGGGCGATATATGCAACGTTTGCATATGCGCGGTGCGTTCTTCGGAGGCAATACTGTGTCGAATCGTTAGACGACACTTCATGGGATGCATACTACAGAAAGCATACCTAATTTGATCCAAAACAATGAAATGTTCGCAATTTCCTTGGTGAACGAGCCAGTAAGGTTGACCGATGCGAAGAGACAGAGAAGCGAGCTGAGTCTCGTCAACGCCAAACGTCCCCTTGCGAAGGGGCTTTTTCGACTTCGACATGTTCCCCAGATGGTCAACTAATTTTCTGCAAAAAAATAAGACCCTTTCAAGTCGTGTAGACGAAGTCTTACTTGTCGTAAGAATCGCCATAGGCGACCCCTTCCACACATATCACGAACTGCGAAGGGCTAGGACCTGTGTTCAAAGGTTTGTCCGTCTGCAGCGAGTCTTTGTAGGGACAAGGTAGAAGGCGATAGAGGTCGGAAAGGGTCCTGAACGAAAGGATCTCATGTTGAGAAATACGAGCAACTAAACTCGTATCCCATGGTACTCGATTGTACACCGAAAAAGTAATAATTGCATGATGGCCAGGAGAAACCTCGCCGTCTGACCAGATTTTCTACGAAGCAAGGTTCAGCATCAGGCAGGGCAGAAAAAACATAAACCTCACCGGGTGCAACAAGGTATTGTAGTCTGTGTTTTTTGGGTTTCTCAAAAAAGGTACAGCGGTCGCACCCAACCTATCGGAACTGGTCTTCAGGTCAAAGCTGGGGGAAATCATCACGTTCGTACCTTGCAGAAAGGAGGCTTGACACATCAAGCTTGCCTTGTAATGTGGTTACTTCCTCAGGGTAATTGTCTGGGTCGGGTAGTCGCGGCCTTTTCTTTTTCGTCGGGTTGCTCGCTGAATGTAAGGTAGAGATGGTGTGCTCAAATTTTTTGGTTATATGAGCTGATAGTGCAGGGGTATTCCACAGCACGTTCAACTCTTCCCGAATGTCAAAGACGCTACAAAGCCATGAAAACACATGCCGGCGAAGCAATTATTTTAAAAACAAACCTGCAGTCGACGGAAGAATCTTGCTCGTGTAAAACCTCACTTCTGGTTCCAGTAGGTGCGATAAAAGCTGCGATGTTGATGAGCTCAGATGGTGGTCCAAAGAGAGAGTAATCCATTGATTATATAAAGAGGCGATCGAGCAATGGCTCCAGGTACTTAGCTGGGAGCAATAATGTAGATACAGTATGTGTCCAAGACTACTAAATGTTACAAATCCTAACGTACACGATTTATGGATATTGTCGAGGCTGTTGCATCATCGAGGATAAATATTCATTCCAGGGTTCCACACTATGAACGACGTGAGTTTCGAAATACCAAGCGAAAGCTCGACTTACTAAAACCCGGTTAACCAGGATGTTACCACCTGATCGTTGACAACTTCATTAGTGTCAGTTGCCACTGGAGCTTGTCCATAGTACGGCTGCCGTGTGCTAGGACCCGGGAACGTTGGCTGTGTTGCAGAGCCAGCAAAAGTTTGTGGGAGCGGCGGGGTCTGGTCCGTTTCAAATGCCTGACCGAATGACATCTGCGGCAGGATTAGGTTGTTCAGATTCCAACCATCCTCTGGCTTCCAAAATGCTTCTTTCTGAGATTGTTCCGGAGCTGAGGGTGCGACATTTTCTCCCTGGAGGTGACTATTGGTAAAGGGGTGTGCTAACGAGATCCGGGGTGAGCCAACTAAGTCTGGTTCTGAGGGACTAGAAGATTCTGAGCTGGCCGCAGCTGGCTCTGTGACCGAGGACAGGCCATTGAGGATATCCCTGCGAAAAGTAAATGTGGTGATTCACTGACAAACCGAACAAGGGTACGAACCAGAGACGCCCGGCGATATTCCATCTGAGTGGAAAAATTAGCAACTCTTTCGCAGCTACAGGTCGGGTGTCGTACCGTGGTTCGCAAGTTCTGAGGACATTCATGCATAGGTGAACATACTTCATCTCTTTGCTTGGGTCACGAGCCAACTTTCCTTTCCCGATCCAAAAGTTCAACAAGAGGATGAGCCCAGAGGTGAATGCATTCATCTTAAGCTTCGGTTAGTAGGTAGTGACCAAGAAATAAAAGAACCTAACTAGTCCCAGTGGCAGGGGCAAGATTATATTATCGTTTCGTAGCTGTGTGTCAGATATTTGACTGCAACACCGGGCCGCATTGATGCAAATCGCCAATGACGCAGCAGAGAGTGGTGATTGCGTTTGAATGAACTGTCTATGTATTTGGATCTGAACGAGATAGTACGTTGCGAAGAGCGAAGCCGATTGGCTGTGAAAGACTTGATTTTGATTCGTGCGGTTGGCATCCCATCGGACTGGGCGTGTATAAGTCCTGGCACTCGGACAATACGATATTACGTACGATGCTCTGGCAATGAGTCAAACCAGTTGTTCATAGCGGAGTCTAGTTCTGATACGAGTCGCTGCTCCCACTGGTCACCAGCTATTCCAGTTAAGATTTTAGACTTTTTCGTAGCATAGAGTGTTCGGAGTGCAAATGCAAGAATCTCGCAAAGCTTGACTAGGTGGACAAATCCGGTGATGGACGATGGCTTTCCTTCGGGTTGAACGAACGTATCCCAGTATTCATCGTCACACTCGACGGGATAATCGATATCGAATCTTTTTGAAGTACGGTTACAGAAATCCATATATAGCGGGTATGAACTCACTCTTCGTCTTGAGTTGCTGCAACCCGCCCAAGGAAAGAACTGAGAAAGCGGTCCAGACAGACGAGGCACCTGGAAAGTCTACTAAGTCACCAAGGGATCACTTGTGAAACCGTTACTAACCAGAAAGCCCGCTTCCATTGCTCGTCCTCTTTCGTCAGCTTGTATGATTGTGGCTTGCGCCGGTGAATACCTCGTTCCTGCATACACCGTATGCCAAATCCAACGAAAATCCAAGATGCGTGTGGCATTCCGGTACCCAAATAGTAAAAGTACGCGAGCTGAGGGAATAGATCAGGAAGGGAGCAGGAATGAGAATAGGAGGAGAGCGTACACAGTAATATTGTATGTCGTATAAGGTTGTTTTGACCAAGAAACCGTGAGGAACTGGAGGGACCTGGGACATATACCTCCACCCCAAGGAAAGTTCTGACTGGCCCTCGAGAGGTATGCGCGGGTCATCCACAAAACGAGAAGCCAAAGCACAGGTAGTCAGAAGAAGAGTTCCGAAATGCCTGTCACGAAGGTGCAAGCCCTCAGATACCGACTGTTCGAACGAGGGGCGGTGTATTATGGGAAAGAAGATGTTGACATTAGTAAAATAAGCTGAAAGTAAGGTCTCGAGAAGGTCTTGAGGGGGATAGAGATATTGTCTGCTGTCGCCAGTTGCATACGTCCATTCCCACTGAGGAAGTGTGAGTAGATGATATGCTGAGAGGAATGAAACTCACAGGAGCTAGAGCCCACCTCTCCTGCCTATCAGCAATGAGGTTCATTACAGTACCGGTAGAACTGAGTTTTGCTGCCATAGTTTGCTTCGCAAGCATAAACCCACTAATTTTTTGTCAACGAGAGCCAACGCATCAGCGAGGGCGGACGGACCTGGATTGACCAAAAAACCGATCCTGTGCTGAGGTCGTCACGTTGCCGAGATGTTCAGAAAGGGCGAGATGCGCAAAATCCTCGTCCAAGTCCGTCACATTGGGGGCTTTCCCTGTCGGTGCTTTGGGTGTCGGGTAGCTTAACCCAGAGAAGGGTGAGGCGCGAGAATTAGGGGTTTCACCATCTGGCGGAGGGGAGGTTCCGATGTCTGGGTGTTCTTGACGCTGTACTCGGGGAGCTCGTGAGTCATTGTACACGCTGTATATGTGAAACTGACTGTGCGCAAGAGTTCCTCCATCCCGGCCAAGCGACGCTCCAGCAGCTTTATATACCTTGGAAAAGGGATGAACACATGGAAATCTGGGACCGAAATAACTTTACCCTGATTGGGATATACGTTGCTGTAATTGGGGGGTCAGATCCAGAACTCGATGGATGTCAAGTTGGCTGACCTTCACTCGTGGTGTATGGACGCATTCTATCTGCAACATGATGCAATTCGAGCATTTATTGCCCGGCATCTTGGCACTATCACCTGCAACGAAGATCAGCGGGGATAATACATATGAATTCTTCTCACTGACACTTGACTGGAGAATGGTTCCCCGGATTCAGTGATCTGGCGTAAGATAGCTGACGAGGACAGAATCTTGACAGACCTTTCTTCTTGCGACAGAAATCGCAGGCACCCTGAAGGCGCCTCTTCTTTTCTTTTGCATTTTGAGATGGTTGGGGCCTATCGGTGTTGTCCTCTTCGAAATCTTGATAGTTCTCCTCGTCGGAACTCATTGGGGACGGTTAACGGTACCGCTTCGTCGTGCCGTGAAAGGAAATCACGTGGCCAGCCGGATCTCGACGAATTATTTAACGCGAACAGAGTCCAAGTTCAAGAGCTTGTGGCCTTCAGTTGTTCCAGTCAGCTGCCTCAAAAATGTTGCGAAACAGTGTCTCCGCAAATATCCCCGTGCGCCGTGCCTTTGCCATTCAAAGCGGCGGTCTCCGGCCGATTATCAGCTCATCCCGCTCATTCCATCGCCCCGCAGTCCGACCATCGCTGTCCGGAGCTCCAGCCAGGTCTTCCGGTTTGCACTTATCTCGACAAATGTCATCTCATTACGCCGGAGAGTCTACCCTACGTCCTGAACCAGACCAGGTTCTTCAGGACATCGCAGACTATGTTCACAACTACAAAATCGATTCGGAGCTCGCGTTTGAGACCGCAAGGCTCTGTCTTATCGACACCATTGGTTGTGGGCTCGAAGCTCTGAGGTTTCCTGAGTGCACAAAGCTTTTGGGTCCTGTCGTTGAAGGCACGACCGTTCCAAACGGTGAGTATCCACTTTCTGGTGCTGACCAGCTACTTACCGCCT
Organism: Pluteus cervinus; assembly: GCA_004369065.1. Lineage (NCBI taxonomy): Eukaryota > Fungi > Basidiomycota > Agaricomycetes > Agaricales > Pluteaceae > Pluteus > Pluteus cervinus. The sequence goes on from ML208272.1 coordinate 314,863, forward strand.
CGCAGGCACCAGGGTTCCAGGGACAAACTTCCAACTTGACCCCATTCGTGGAGCCTTTAATATCGGTGCAGCCATTCGTTGGCTCGACTTCAACGACTGTTTCTTGGCCGCAGAGTGTAAGAGGAAGTAGTATTCTTGGCGGATCGCGACTTATTCTTTCCAGGGGGACACCCTTCTGACAACCTTGGAGCTATATTGGCGGTAGCAGACCACTTAGCAAGACGAGGACAACCTTTGACTGTACGCGATATCCTTGAGGCGATGATCAAGGCGCACGAGATCCAAGGTGGTTTGGCTCTTCTAAACTCTTTCAACCGTGTTGGCCTCGACCATGTGGTCCTTGTCAAGGTCGCCTCAACCGCGGTCGTGTCCAAACTTCTCGGTCTTTCTCGCGATCAAACGATTGACGCCGTCTCTCAAGCATGGGTTGACGGTCAATCTCTCCGAACTTACCGACATGCACCCAACACTGGTCCCAGGAAGGCCTGGGCTGCTGGTGACGCTTGTTCACGCGCGGTCAACCTTGCGCTATTCGTCAAGAAGGGCGAAAGGGGCCTGCCTTCGGTCCTAACTGCGAAGACCTGGGGCTTCTATGATGTTCTCTTCAAGGTCAGCTGGCCATAAATTCAATTGGAACCCGTCTCAATTTGTAACAGGGAAAGCCATTCGAATTTCAAAGGCCTTACGGCTCTTATATCATGGAGAATGTTCTCTTCAAGATTTCTTACCCTGCTGAATTCCATGCTCAAACTGCTGTTGAAGCTGCCCACCACATCCATGATAAGCTCAAAGCTATAGGCAAATCTGCCGCTGATATCAAGAACGTGAGGATACGAACGCAGGAAGCTGCTGTCCGTATCATCGATAAACAAGGACCCTTGGACAACTTCGCCGATCGAGAGTAAGTGGGATCTAACACCTTCGCATAGGGCTTATAGACGTCTTTCTAGCCACGCGATTAGCTACATGGTCGCATATCCCTTGATCTTCGGAGAGCTGACATCGGAGAGCTAGTGAGTCTACGATATTATTTTTGAAGTTTTCTAACCGGTATCTTCAGTACGGATGCTTCTGCAGCGGACCCACGAATCGATGAGCTACGGGCCAAGATCTTTTGCGTGGAAGAGCCGCGATTCAGTGTTGATTACCATGATCCCGAAAAGCGATCCATTGGTAATGCCTTGCTGGTTGAGCTCACTGACGGAACTGTTCTCGACGAAGTGGAGATTGAATATCCCGTTGGTCACAAGCGAAGGCGTGCGGAAGGCACCCCCTTGCTCATCAACAAATTCAAGAGGTTTGTCATTTCGCATTCAGACTTTGCCGTTCCGATATGACGTTTGTTCTTGTCCAGGCATATCTCGTATCACTATGATGAAGCACATCAACAGAAGTGGGTCAAATTTGACAATCTACCGTGTTGCCTCGTTCATTTTTTCCCCTTTGTAGGATTCTCGACACTGTCTCAGACGCTGCCTCTTTCTCGAAGCTTCCAGTTGACAAGTTCACTGATCTCTTCGTCAAATCATAATTATAGACAAGTGGTAGTTTAATCAATAAAACTCGCAAGAGCTACGATGTTGAAAACAATGATTGATTGTCGAACCTTGAAGGCAGTTATCGGGTGCTTGTAAATCCAGATGGCATCGAGTTCCATGGACTTGCGTTTTCCTTTTCGCCCCTCGGGGTTCGTTTCGTCGTTGTGGAACTTTTTCTTTCTCGACCGTGGTCGTGTGCCGACACCCCAGACGCTGCTTTCTTCCCTTGGGCAGCATGGATCCCTGGAAGGTGTTGTGAATGAAAATTAACATAGCCATTCCCTAAAGTTCGAGGAGCCCCTGTGGTGAAAGTTCGATAGCTGCTTGAGTATTCTGGAGCTTGATCGATTGTTGACATCAGAGAATGCCTCGAGAAACCTGTTTACTATCAGCATGTTCTCAATGGAGAAGATGGCGTTGAGATACCTTGTAGTCGAGTATTGAAACTGGCAGGGTGCTCCGAGCCACCGAGGAAATCAGCATGAAGCGACCTCTCAGATACCTGGGGCTTTGGGGCACGGGTATTCGCTCTTGCTTGTTGAAGGGGCACCTCCGAGGGATACAAGAGGGATAGGCCCTGGAATTGTAAAGAAAGGCTGTCATTTTCTGTCGTTTCATAGTGCGATGATGACACCGAAGGCGTTGTGATGGTCTCTGTCGTGGTGGGCCTGGTCCAGGTATCAACTTCCTCACGATCCCGGACTACAGGCCGAACAGACTCCTGTAAGGGCATCTTGACATGGCGTTTCGTAATGAGCCTTGGTTGGGAAGTAGTACGCGGGCGTGTGTTCGATATCGGTAATCCCCAAATCGGAGGAGTGTTGTCATCGTCCATGATAACGCCTTCAGCCCCTCTACAGAAATCGTCTAAGGGCTGACTTCAATCGAGGAATAGTGACTTACGATGGGCAGCGGGCATAAGGAAGTGACAAGGGGCCATGCAAAGCGGGAATCGGCCTCGGGGGTGAGTGTTCCCAAACTTCTCTGGATTTGAGACCTGCATAGCAAGGAAAGTCCTGATACCCACCTCTAGTCTCCACAAGGAGTGGGATGTTTTCCGCGTCTTCTTCATGGGGCGGGGCCAATTCGCCTTGGCGGAAATCGGCTGGATCTGAAGCTTCATCGTCTGGGAAGAGAACTTCACTGGTCTCATCTTGCTTCCAAGATGACAAGGAGACGGTGCGTGCTCCAGGTATGACCTCTATGGTGATGGCCTGTCCTTCTTCTGGCAAACTATGCACACGGCGGGCTTGAAACAAGGGCAGGGTTGAGGGCAATCGAGGCTTTGACAAATAATCGGCACCAGACAGGCGTCCTATACCGGGCGATCTCGAGTTCGTTTGAACCAACGGAGGCTCTGTTTCACGAGCCCCCAACGCTTCAGTTTGCGTGCCCCGATGGGTGTACGCCAGAGCTTGTGTAACCATTTCAGCGGGTTCAGAAAACGAAGAAAAGAGCGGACTTGAACGAGTGTTATTAATGCAGAGGATTGTCGGAGTCTCAAACGACGGAATCGAATCGTGGTACACTCTACATGTACGATCAGGTCATATCAAGTCTTTTTGAAAAAACTAGATAGCTTAGCCATCCCAACAGTGTTAGCTTTCTTGAGTTGCTCGACCCCATTCGAAGCCTTTGTATTCTTCCGCTTTTTGGGATCGGTTGTCTGTGAGACCTTATTTTTCGCCTTGCCGTTCAGAGGAGCAGAGCTTTCATTCATAATGGCAATTTCGTTTTTCTTCGTATATGCGTCGAGTTCGGCAAAGCTGAAGGAATGTTTAGGGGGACATAGTAGAAGGCGCACCACACGTACTCGTATGAAGCGGTCAAGGCGTTCGACGCGGTCCCTGACAGATATTGAGCTACCAAACTGCAGGCATTTCGTATTCTAGCCGCTAAAGACCTCTTGAGTTTGGTTTTGGTACAAAGCAGGCTAACTTACCGTCAAGCAAGCCTTCCTTGCCTTCGTCCATTAGACTGTCCTTGGCCAGATTTCTTAGTAACGTATTGGAACGTTCTTGAGTCACACTCGAGGCCAGACGATTGACTTTCTTCCTCAAGTAATCGACAGATTGGTTTAAGGAGAAGCGATAAACGACAAGGTCCCCTGGTATCTCTGTGGGACAAATTGAGCTAGTCGGTAGTTCAGATGAATGGGCAGACCAACCTTTGGTCTCACAGATGCATTTCAGGACTCGATGTCCGATGTCCGAGGAGACAAAGTGAAGGATGTCCTCTTTGAATATAGGAATGTCCGGATCAGACTCTCTCGAATTGCAGAACTTCGTTGTTGCTTCTTCTAAGAGATCATCCACTGGTCTAAACTGACCGGGACTGCCGTCGACCTATTTAGAGTCAGTCAAGTCCTTACGAACCACAGCACGAACCTCACCGGTTGAATACACTGTACAATTGCCAACATAAGGAACGTTGGGTCTATAGGCGTCACAAACAGCAATCTACCATCTATCCAATGTACTCAACAACATAAACCAAGAGACTTTGACACCAAGCAAACCTTCGACGACTTCCTTCTCTAAGAACCAAGAACGTGAGTCTGGTGGGTCCACGCGCTGGAACTCGAGAATTTGCGTGTCATGGAGAAGAAAAAGAGTTGATATGCCTATGGCAGCGTGTCAGAGATTATGGACACGAACGAAAAACGCGACATTCTACCTGTCCGTGGGTGTGGCAGGCGCAACACTCGTGCACCAGACCACTCCTCTGATGGGGCCCCAGCAGGGAGCTGGTGAGGTATCGTGTCAAGCAACTCTTAGGATATAGTAGCATATTAGTCTCTGGTAGCCAGAAGATAATGGCTTACCTTGTGGTAGAACTGCGAGGCGCATCATATTGAGCAATGAGAAAAGAGTGAGCTGATCATGCGTGGGAAATTGGGGGTCAGTACCACGAATCCTTTCAAAATACCAAGTTTCCACACCTCTCTAACTGGGATTTGCCATGAACTCCCCAGTCTCGAGGGACGAGACTCTGGCTCTTGTTCTTTTTCTCCTGGCTCTAGTTCATCTTGGGCTTGCTTGTCAAAAGACCCCGCAAAGAGCAGACGTGTTTTAATGATCTCTGGTCCGATCGCATCGGTGCACTGGACTCCTTTCACCCCGTTTGCTAGTGGATTTCTCCAAAACGAGCACCAAAGACAGCTATCAACACTTGGCCACGAACCTGGACATTAGCCCATTCCAGAGGAGTTCCGGGATTGTGGCCATGTGTCCATGCGATTCGAGGAAGCTGGGGAAGCAGAGAACTATATCCGGAGTGTCATTGTTGAGCCTGCTGGTCCATAGCAAATTAGCAATAGGCCGTCAAACGACAGGATGTACAGCACATGTGAATACCATTATGATACATAAATACATGCTGCTCTATATCTACTCTATCTTTCGGGCGAAGGCTACAGTAAAGAGTTCGTCTCCAGTAGGAGAACAATGGCTAAAGTAAAACTCAGTACAGCACTTGTAAGTTGAATGGACGAAAGAGACTTACAGTGCACGATCTCAGGAATGCTCTGCATTGTAACATCGACAACTAAGTCAGCACGTACAGGAGGCTCATAAGTCTCGTCCACTCCGATAAATCCTTTGATTTCTCCTCGACGCGCGCGAGCATATATGCCCTGACGATCGGTCTTTTCACAGTGGTCTAGTGGTGTTGCTACGTGTATAAGGAAGAAGTTTCCTCCGGCGCCACCTAGCTGCACAATAGTGTCTTTTGCGCTTTGACGGGTACGGTCTTCAGCAGCAATAGGAGCAGTAATGACCGCGGCACCTGCACGAGCAAGTTCTCCAGCGACAAACGCGATATTTTGGGTGTTTTGATGACGTTCCTCAGCCGTGAGCTCTTTGTCTGCCAAAGTTTAAGAAAGAGTGGTGTGGCTGATCGTAAAGGAACGAACCTATTGGCACCCCACGTTCGATTGTCTCCCCGAGAAGAAGGGAGACGCTTCGGCCGCCCTGCTCGTTCAGCGCCGTTTGGAGTGCTTTCGCGACAATATCCTTCCCCGAATTGTATAAACCTGTGAGGAACAGTACGAATCCCTGTTTCTGCCGAGGAGGGTAACTTTCGCGAAGGACCTTGACGACAGCACTTCATCGTCGGATAAGGAAAGTGAAACTCAGTCATAAATAACGACATACTCATAGCTGAACCAATCCGGAATCGGAGCCCCAGTCCGCAGGCGCTTGCGAAGCTCTGTTCCTGATATATCGAGTGTTTGGATGCCCTTAGGTACTTCGTCCGCAGGTTGGTATTCGTCTGTCGACGGAAGGTAGGTCATTTGTTGGAATGGGACCATTTCTATCTGGAGCTCTTCGTGGTACTTTTGTACAAGGTCTTGTGCATCATAAGGACCGTAAAAGTCCTTCCCGTAGGAATTTTTTCCGGGACCAGCATGGTCGCGACCAACGATAAAGTGGGTAGCCCCGTAATTTTTACGGATGATGGCGTGCCAGACGGCTTCTCGTGGCCCAGCCATTCGCATTGCCTACGAGTTCGATTAAAATATGACAACCAAACCAAAGGATCACGAACCAAAGGAAGAAGGGCAAGATGACCCATTCCGTTGGGATACTTAGCCATTATGGCTTCGTAGACACGAACCCGGGTGTAGTGATCAACGTCCCCAGGTTTTGTTAGTCCAACCACGGGGTGAATGAGGACATTCTAATCATGATTCAAGAGAGGAGCACGGTAGAGCTGGAGGATCGACGAACCGCCTGCCGTTGCCGAGCTGCTCGGACTGTCAATTCGCGGTGCGCCCGGTGCATGGGATTTCGGGTTTGGAAAGCGACTACTCTTCTCCACGCGAGCTTTTTGAAATGAGCACGAAGTTCTGCAGGGGTATCTATGAAGAACGGCTTGAGTGAGACGCCACGACGTCACATTTGTGTTCGTACATCGTAATGCAACATAATCAAAATGAACTGGTGCTTGAATGGCCTGAACGTTTCCACCAACGTAACGATCATGGACCCGATTACGAAGATAAGCAACAGACGGGTGAGCTGGGTCATCCGCGCCGAAGACCTGATCGGCCTCTTTTACGAGGTCGGGCGCATAAATATCTTGAACTGGAAGAGCAAATCAAATCAACAGTCGAGAATGTGGTCGGTGGGGGCTCACCCGTGATGACTGCAAGTGCACTGTCGTCTCTTGGATCTCGCAAAGCTATCCTAGCGCCTGGAATGATTGAGAGTGCTTTGATGTTTTCATGGGAAACATCGAGGGTGACGGGTATAGGGAATAAGGTTCCATCCGCGAGGCGTAGGTTTTCCACAACGCTGCAAAGTTCGGTTCGGGCTCTTGAACGAAAGATAGACGATGGGAACCACGTACTTTATATAATCCGCTTGATTCAGAAAGCCTTCCAAGGGGCTAAAACCACCATTGGTGATGAGCTCGAGATCACATAATTGCCGCTTAGGGTGTTGTAAGAATCGAATCTGAGGGCGGTAGCAATGGCTCCATCTACCTCGGTCAACACAAGACTGGGAAGTGCATCAGCCTCTTCTCTGAGTTGAGTAGAGACGTGAGCATCCCTCGCAACGAGGTCCTGTGGTGTCAAGTAAGACCTTGTGACCAGTACGTTTTGTGGGTAGTAGCTGACCTTCAGAACACCACCATGAGCGACGGATGCCATTGTCTGTTAGATATTTAGGGAGGGTGTAGATGAGCGAAATTGAAAGTTGCCACTTGGCAGATTGCGACAGCGAGCCATGGTTTTATGCCATATGCCAGAACGATTGTTCAGAATCACGCAATCGAAGCCAACACGATTCGTAAGGCGTCGTCGAATCTGACTGTCTCGAAATAGAGACTGAATCTGTCGAACCAGAAGGAATCTAGGCTGATAGGCATTCACGGTTCTTTATGAGGTATGAGAACACGCACTATATGCATTCGTGACGATTGCATCAACGGAATTCATCTTCAAGTCCATTTCCTCCAGTTCAACATAGCGTCAGCTAGCTGCCACCGGCCCGGTACGGGGTTGGGGGAAGCCGAACACACCCCGATGTATTGGCAAAGTGCAAGTGTACTTATTACTCTAGAGTCTATGGTAGGTTAATTCAATATAAATTACAAGATTTCGAGTCTAATAAACTCAAAGATCCCCATACATAGCGCCTGGTCCTTTATCCTTTCCAGATGGTTTGAATATTGAGCCTAACGCGCTTATACCTTGCTGTAAGAGCTCGGTACAGCCATTAAGTCCCTCTCTACACAGTGTCAATAACTGCCCGACGTGTCCATTATGATTTGATGCCTTGGATCCGTTCTTGTCTGAATGTGTGGTGTCCTGAATTAAGAGGGGTTATGAGAGGAGCCTCGTAGGGTATGGTTTATCACCGACCGAGGCGATATGTTCAGCTTCTGATCGCAGATTTTGTGACTCTGGAGAGTCGAGGTCTGCCCACATTCCTCGGAAGTGGTTGAACGCTTCTAAGCTCTCAGTAATACGGTGTAGGGTATTGATTAGGGCAACAACTTCGGCTCGTTGGAGCAAATTGGGATTCGCCTTTGGGCTAAATTGCATATACGTCATGACGAGGCATCATTGAACTTGGTCAATGGACTTACTCTAATGTCTTTTCATCAAGTTCGAATAGTACCTTCATTGCAGTCGCCAAACCCGTCGTTTGGATCTTGCCCCATAAGCGGCATTTATCACAACCGACGCAGTCCATTATACGAGTAACATTGCGGAAATGGGTCTTGAACTCTTCTTTCAGCACCTAGGCAGGACGTTGTAAGAGTGGACGAGTGCTCTGCGGGTAAACGCTCACGTCTGCGTTTTCCCCCCGGAAAAGCAACTTCTCATTAAACTTTCCAACCACTTTCGCGGTTGAAATGACATTGGATAGCAATTCACGTGTATCCTCATCTTCTTCGTGGGTACCAGTCGAGCAGTAATCGTAGGCCATGAGATAGGGTTCCAGACGCGCTACGGCGCGCTGCAAAAGGACGCTGTTGAAGTAGATGTATTGCAGTCGTTCGGGATGCGAAGCAACTCTAGATATGAAGCATTGGAGGTTAGGTGTCTAGAATGCGGAGATCAGATACCTTGCTCTGTAATAACGCTCGACATACCCATTCGCCAGTCGTTTGGTTGAGCCAGTCATAGCAAATGTGCGTAGAGATTGATGCGTGAAGACCTTCGAATACTGAGTAAGCATGACCAGGAAGGAGCTGGGAAGCCAATAACCTGAGATAACTTTGTAGTATACTCGTTTTTCCAAGCATTGGTCATCTCCATTTGTACGCAGACCATCGGTCATAGAATCTGGAAGGGATACCAGCGATGGAGACTTGCCGCTCATGAGATTGAGCTCAGAAAGTCCGAAGCAATTCTCTTGGTATATGGAACGCCACACGCGCTGTGCATCGTCACCCGAATATCCTGTGTACCGTTCGGGGACTGTTGAGAGATCGAAATAATCACCCTCTGGAGGCAGGTAAGTCATTGGGTGTGTATACGAGAACATTGACTCACCCTTGCTATCATCCAGAAAGCAAAAGTCGGAATCACGGTAATAGCAACCAGGTAATTCGTGACGCTAAGCATATGGGATGAGGGCATATACAAGGAGGTGGGCACACACCAACCTTCTCTATGGAGGATGCATCAACCTTGCTTAGCGTCGCGGCACGCCATTTCTCAGGGATGTCACTCTACGTCATAGCTTTGAGCACGTCACCAACGAGGAGGGAAATGAGTGTACCTCGTCCACTGTTGTGATTGCACACGACGGGTTCATGCAAGAGCCATTCTCAGACCAAAATGGACATTCTCGGTAGAGATCCACCTGCAGGAGGTCAACTTCAGTCGATGCTCAATAACGAGAGACTCGCCTGGAAGTATTTGAAGAATGGAGTGTGCACTAGAGCAGACAAATTTCCGTAGAGTCCTTTGTTCACACTCTCCACAGTTTCGTAGTCACACAGAGTTGCCTCTATCGGCCCAGTTGGCTACGACGTGACATCAACGAGAGGGGCCTGAGGATGTTGTGTTACTTACGTTGCTGCATTGAGATGCCTGTGCAGGCTTATGCTCGAGGACGCTCTGCACCTGGCCCTTTCTCACTAGGGTATCATCGAGGAAAGAATTCGCTGTGACGGGTGTGGAATAGAGTGCCTGGAGCACAGCAGCGAAGCGGATGGCCCGACAGAGGAGGATGTATTTCATGGGAGGTGGTGGAAAGGGGGACAAGTCGGCGGCTTGTCTGCCCTGTGGATAGTCGTGTATAAATGCCGGGAATTGTGCTCTCTAATCCGTTGACTTCCACGTCGACGGTGACGGTGGATAGTTGAGCCACGTGATCGAGTGTGGGGAACATGCACTCCGGGTGGGGCTGGACAAGTATGCGACCGCCGAGTAAAGGCCGGTGCTGGATGTCTTCCTCCAGAAACTGAGTCTGCGAGTTCTCGATGGCCAAAGACCGAGGCTTGATGAAAGCCTTACGTGCTGCCACGTCGCCGTCGCATGTCGAAAAATCCCACGATGGCCCATACAAAATTGGTGGTGTCCTGAGCTCATCACACATTTTCTTGTTTGCGATCGAGTCCTTCGTTGCTGAACTCGTCGCTCAAAGGTCCTTTACCCGTCAGGCCACTCGCTAACCGGACACCCGTCTCTAAAAACTCTCCAATGACGCTCACGGCTGCCGATCTCCAGGTCTGTCCCCCAATCCACGCACACTCCGTGGGTCCAACCGCTGACACCCGGTTTCGCTAGAGGAGACATGAACTAGAAGGAGCACCAGATCCTTTCCCTTCACTTGCTGCTGCTGCGGATCCAGTCCCCGTCAAGGCTCGAGCCCCGTTCAAGCAAGACCTGGACACGGACTCTCAGTCTGCCTTCCCATCTTTGGTCGCCACCTCAGGTCCCCCTGTTCAAGCCCCATCTGCATGGGGTACCGCAGGTCCTCGTATCCGTGCAACGGCAAGCAAGACTACTGTCGTCACCGACACATTTACCCTCTCAGCGAACGAGTTGCCCCAAGTCAATAAGGATGGTAAACCGGTCGCGGTCGGGGAAGTCCTGAAGCAGGTCATGGCCAAGTACAAGGTGAAAATTGAAGCGTCTACCAACCAGAGGTCTCGTCAAACCACTTTCCATATCAAATCAGAGTCCCGCAAGGACCTCGACAAAGCAAAGCGCTCCCTCGTGGCTTTGCTCAGTCCGGTGGTAAGACACTCTCCTTTATACACGAGTATCGTTTTTAAATTTAATCAGGTTTCCTTGATTGTAAACGCACCGGCTTCTACTATCGCCAGTATCATCGGTCCCAAAGGTAATGTCGCCACGACCTCTTGACTCGTTGCGTGACTGAACTACTTCAGGCGCCACCCTGAAGCAGATTCGTGATCAAACCACCGTCAGGATTGATATTCCGCGCAAGGACGCGCCTGCAGCCGTTAATGGTCAAGCTAACGGACACGTTTCCGGCAAGGCGTCCCCTTCTCTTGACGAAGATGAAGAGGACGAACCAACTGTCCCTGTTACGGTGACCGGTCCCCAACCCCTCGCTCTGGAAGCTCAGGCAATGCTGAACCACATCATCTCGTCCAAGACGTCGACTACTACAAAGCGTATCCGCCAAATCCCTCCTCACGTTCTGCCATTCATTCTCACTCGTCGTACTGCCTACTTGGAAGCTGCTCAGAGTTCCGATGTTCAATTAACGCAGAACCAGGGGGAAATCACAGTCAGCGGTGACCGCGGGGCTGTTGGCCGCATTGTGGAAGCAATCAAGAACGATATCGAAAAATATACCTCTAGTCTTACGTCCCTCAAAATTTCTCTGCCCAAGCTTCAACACCGCTTGCTGACAGGAAGCGGTGTATCCGAAATTTTGCTCAAGAGCAGGTGTTCTGTGGTTATAGCTGGACCTGAAGATCCAAGTGACGAAGTGACCGTTTGGGGTCTTGGTGTGGACCTCCCCAATGGACTAGCTGCTGTCATGGAACGGGCCAATTCCCAACACATTCACGAATTCCCCATCCCCGGTCCTATCGCTACTTCCAGGCAATTGCTCACCTACTTGGCTCATATCAATTATGCCAGCAAGCTTCAACACGAGGTTCCAGGGGTTCTGGTCTTCTTGCCTTCCTTGGCAGCTGCGCGGAAGGCTTCAAAGCTCACAATTGACCTTGTCGGAGAGAAACAATTAGTCGACGCTGTGGTCCGCCAGGTTTCAGCGCTCATCGGCAAACTCATCGGTGCCACCCGGGAGGTCTCTATCGACTGGTTGCTTCACCGAATTGTCAGCGGAAAGAATGCTAAGAAGTGCGTCTTTGATAATCATCTTTCTATCTTTTGGTTAAATTCTGGAATAGATTGAAGGCATTCCATGATCACCAGAACGTACAAGTCTTCTTCCCCAGCGAAGCCGACGAATGGTCCCATGTCCTTCTCGTTTATGATCCCCTCTCTCCTAATGCATCGTTCTCACCGGACAAGAAGAAGGAGGAGCTGGATGGTATTGAAAAGGAACTCCAAAAGATGGCCAAGGATGCAGCTGACGTTAAGAGTCAAACTATCGTTGTCGAGAAGCGATGGCATGACTCCATTGTCGGGCAAAATGGTACGACCTTGAACGCGTGAGTTTGCTGCCCTTCGCATCACCTTTCATACTAATTGTGCGCAGCATCATCGGCGAGGATAAGGCCCTTTCCATTAAGTTCGGTCCCGACGTGGCCGACGCCGCTAGCGAAGACACAATTCTTGTTCGTGGTGCAAGCAAGGATGTCGACCGTGCTGTGCAAGAAATTCTCAAGATCGTCGAAAATGCCCAAAACGACGAGATTGACAACAGTCATGTAAGCTGCTTGTCTGTGAACTCGATTTTATCGCCTAAACCGTGTCTAAGTCCACAGAATTCGACGTCGAGAGGGAATTTGTTGGTCGGATCGTTGGCGCACAAGGCTCTGGTATAAATAAGTTGCGTGACCAACTCGGTGTCAAGGTCGATGTCTCCGACGAAGACGACAAGGAGAAGGAAGGAGGGAAGCGCAAGAAGGGTCTTCAACTTAAGAGCAGAGTCAAGGTCGGGCTGAGCAATAATTGTTTCTCCAGGATCACGCTCACTTTGCCGTTTCGCAGATCACAGGTCGTAAAGAGAACGTCGAGGAAGCTAAGAAGCGCATTTTGGCTCAAGTCGATCGTCTCGTAAGCTTCTTCTACTTTCCATCCAATTTCATAACTCAAATCATGCATTCTTGTCCAGGCCGATGAAACCTCTGAAACCCTAAAGATTCCCAGCCAGTATCATTCCTCTCTTATTGGGCAAAACGGCAAATACGCAATCCGCCTCGAAGAGAAATACGGGGTCAAGATCACATTCCCTCGTCGCGACGGAGATGGAGAAGCCAAGACTCGTGAGCAAATCAAGAGCGACGAAGTGCTCATCAAAGGAGGTAGGAAGGGGGTTGCTGGTGCAAAGTCTGAGTTGCTCGATGTACTTATCTGTTATGGTCTGTGTTTTTTCGGCCTGACTCCTTTCCTTTCTAGGCCGTGGACTTTGAGAAGGAATCCAACCATACTGTCATCTTCAAGGTTGTTACTCGTGCCATTCCTCGTATTCTCGGTAAAGGTGGAGCCTCCATCAACGAGATCAAGGACAACACTGGTGCCCAGATTGACGTTGAAAAGGCTACCGACGATTCACCAACTACAACTATCACTGCCCGAGGAACTAAGGAGGCTATTGCTGACGCCAAGGCAGCTATCTTGGCTATTGCAGATTCAGTTTCCGAGGAGATCAACGCTTCCGTCAATGTTGACAGCAAGTTCCATCGCAACCTTATTGGAGCTGGTGGTCAAGGTCTTCGGGATCTTATCATTCGCTGTGGAGGGCCGACAGATTCTAAGGCGCAAGCAGGCCTTGTTAGATTGTGAGTTAACAACCAAGCACTCTCTTCTTATATAACTCATAATCGTTTAGCCCTCGTCCGGGAGATCCTGGCGATGAGGTTCGCCTCCGCGGCGAACCCAAGCTTGTCAAGCGGCTCCATGCAGAACTGGAGAAGATTGTCGCCGACCTCCGCGACCGTGTGGTCCTTGGGGTGGAAATTCCCGCTGCTCAACACCGGGCCCTTATTGGTCGAGGTGGCCACCACTTGAACGAGTTCCAGCAACGGTTGAATGTTCAAGTCCAGTTCCCTGGGTCTCGTTCTTACTCTCAAGTTGGTGAAGCCGAAAATGCAGGAGATTTTGCCGATATTGACGCTGCCAATATCGTGAAGATATCGGGTGCCCGAGCTGCTTGCGAATCTGCAGTCGAGGACTTGAAGGTTGGAACAGCCTCCTTTTGGATTTGAATCTTTCTCTGATAATCCCTCCAGAGCCAAATTAAACCTCCTACCCCCGAGGCTGTCTCAACTACAATTGAGGTTCCCGTCAAGTTCTACCATGCTATCTCGCAGCAGGGTCAATTCTTCCGCTCTTTGCGCTCTCATGGTGTTCAGGTCGACCATCCAGACCCACCCCCGGCAACAGTTCCATCTCGACCTGAAGTGGCGCCCACTGCACGGATTGATGAACCCGATACCCAACCCGAAGTTCAGTGGGACGTGGCGCCCAACTATCAAGATGGCGGTGACCAGTCTTCTGCTGTTTGGACTCTGAAGGCCCGGGATCAAGCTGGTTTGGATTATGCTCAGAGTGCTGTTGAGGACGCAATCAAGCACGCTGAACGAATGTCTCATGTTGGGTTGCTTACCCTGCCCGATCGCTCCAGCTTCCCCAGAATCGTTGGTACCAAGGGCGCAAATGTCGCTCGTCTTCGCAATGAGACCGGTGCAGACATTACCGTAAGCAGGGAGGACAATACCATCACAATCATCGGTAAGGCAATTTACATTTTACCCTCGTATCTGTCGTGCTGATGGGTCCACAGGAACGGAATCTGATATCAATGCCGCAAAAGATGCTATCGTCAGGATTGCCACCACGAGCCCTCGTGGCCCACGTCGGAATCACGATTAATTGGCTTGGTTAAATGGAATACTTACCCCCACGACTAACATACTCTACACCAGAGGTTTTGTCACTACACGAACCTAATAGACGCAATGAAATATAATATGATCATTGAAAAATGTGGGAAAGACAACTTGAAGCCTATGCATCGTCATCGCTCTGGTCCATGGGTTCACCGTCTGAGTCATTCTGAACCCGCGGTGCAGACATAGCAGTGATTTCGCCTACACTTTCAATGGGATCCCCGTCGATAGGTTCGCCATCCAGAGCTTCACCGTCAATGTCGATCAAAACGCCCTCGTCAAGAGGGTCACCATCAACATCATCCAGAGGAACACCGTCAAGATCGTCCAGAGGATCCCCATCTATGTCGTCAACGGACACTCCATCGACATCGTCAATAGGTTCCCCGTCGACATCACCCGAAATGGGTTCCCCATCAACATCTTCAGTTGTGTCCATGACAGCGCCCTCGGCGGCCAGCTGGAATGAACTTGCTTTGAAACGCGAAATAAATGGCGTTTCCGTGTCGTGGGCTTCTGTTGAGACTTTGGTTTGAGTTTGAGCTTCTTTGACTGCCCCTTCCAAACGTATTCTGAGCTCAAAAGTGAAATCCGCAGGAAAAACGATCCAATCTTCCCAAACATCCACGACCGCGGTAATCTGTTTCTTGAAGGTTTCTGCTGTGATACGGCCGGGGAAGGAGTGATAGATGTTGGCCATATGGTCGAAAACTATCCCTAATCGAGATTGAAATTCTTGACGAAATTTCCAAGCGCTTGGCACCGATGCTGCGGAGTTGTGTAATATGTCGCAGATGAGATGAAGCCGGGCAAGTTTACGAGGAACCGCCGTCCCATCTACAAGCAGAGACGCGACGATAATGTCCGCCACCTTGCTTCTGTGAGCTTCATGAATTTAAACAGAGCCTAAGACTCACCTCATGAGCCGCTTCAGCATGCTCCAAGCAAAAGGCCATGCACCGAGCAATTTCGCCACGCTTTCCCGACATGGCACGCACCATAGCTTCAAATCGCTTTCTTGCAAGCTTTCCGAGCGTGTTTTTCTTCACCCTTTCCCGCTCCTCTTCTTCGGCGGAATCAGTAGAATATACTGAATTATAACCCTCGAAGGGGGTAAGCCAAGACTCCTTGGAACTATGTTTCACGCACCTCATCATCAAACTCAGGATGTATCTCCCGTTCTGATTCTATCAACCCACGGTAAAATGCATGTCGCCGGTGCTACGAAGCATTAGAATAGAGCACTCTAGCGGATTGGAGGGACTTGCGTTTTTCTGCAACATAAACCCAAATTTCGGGTTTGACTGTTCACGCTCCCGCAACTTTTCTTCGTATTTTGCATCTTGACCTTTAACCTCTGCTGCCACAGCGCGAATGAAGGTATCTGTGACGCCATCGTCCTCGATTACGTGTGGGCGGTCATGGCTTCTCGAGCGTTTCCGGTGCGGAGAACGACTATGAGAATCATAATGACGTTTTCCGTAACCCCGAGACCTTGAGCGTTTACGATCTCGCGACCGGCTCCTTGAGTGATAATGTCGTGACTGGTGTGCTGGTGTTCGCGACCGCCGTCTCGGGCTTCGACTTCGACTGCGGCTATTGCTACGGCTGTACGAGTGAGCAGCACTCCGGCTACGGCTACGGCCTCGTCCAGACTTATATTCACTGGATGCTATCATCAAGTAAAAATTGTGCCCCCCTCGAATAGCACCCAAAACTCACTGAACATAGGTTTAGCAGCGATTGGGACTGCTTTACTCCAACCGACGCGGAGCACGGAGCCTCCCCAATCGAACCCGTCAAGTTCACGCAGAGCAATCTCCGCGTCTTTGCGTTTCATAAATGAGACGAATCCACTCAAACCGGTATTTTTGGTCCTCCTGGATGCTGTCATGTCAGCACCAGGCCCCGATGTCCCGTCTGCCCTAGGCCACATCACTTTAACCTTGTGAAGGTGAGCAGGTGGGATGTACGCATAGTGCAGTAACTCACTGAACCAACTGGTCCATACTTGGCGAAGAACTGGCCAAGTGTTTGCTCTGTAACGTGTTGCGGGAGGTTCGCGACGAAGACATTCGAAGTCTATGGACGGGATGCGGTGTGAGGCGAATCTCTCTTGCAGTGAACTGACCATACCTGAGGATCGCCACGATCCTTACTACCACTCTGGCCTTCGTATGCTACATATAAAGTCGGTGGCGAAAGGTGAGGCATGGTCTGGACATACCAGCAAGGGCTGTGACGGACTTTCCTTCTCTATGGGCTAGAAACACGTCAGCATTTATTAGATGTGCAAGACATATACTTACCATGGCGCCCATACCTTGCCTCGCGTTCAGCCTGCTCTCTGAGCACCGCGTCTTAGTCGATTATCAACCATGAATCAGTGACTAAAAACCTCTTTATTTCTTCCAAAAAGGCATCCATGGCTCGTTTGCCTTTGGGCTTTGGCGCTACCGGAGGCGGTGAAGGTGGCTGCTACAACACATATCACATATGTTCATAGCGAGACAGTACAACAAAAACATGTCGATGCACACCTGTAATACATTGTTGGAAGGTTCATGGCGCGATTTGAAGTGTGAAGGACCACCCGACGCCGGAACATAAACTGCTTTCTCCTCGTTGGATGATTTCACAAAGCTAGATCCAGCTTTCCGCCGAGAAACATCTTCTCCTTCGAATGCATCCAGAAATTCAGCATAGGCCTTTGCAGCATTGGCCTCTTCCTCTTTTTTCTTCAGCTCTGCAAGTTCTTGTTCCTTCTCTCTCCTCGACTTTCGTACTTTCCCTGAGGCATACTGTGAAAGTTTCGCACTGTCCACAGCCTTCTGCTAGTGAAGAGATGGAATTGGTAAGTCTGAACTAAACAGCGTGAGCTATTTCCTATCGCACAGGATATGAGGAATCGTCCTCGTCGTTGTCGAAGAAAGCTGCAAGTTTCGACTTCGTCTTGTCCATGGTCGACGAGGCGGGGTTCAACCAAAAAGGGTAGATTATGTAACAGCTTATTATCCAAACTTTTAAGTTAGCTTTATGGATGGATTGTATCAATGCATGCTACGAAAATACAGGCATGTACAGCAGGTATTACGACATCAGATTGAGTAGACCTGGGTTTACATACGCCATGGGCTTCATCGGTGGGTGTGGTGTAGCGTCAAACTGGGTATATTCCTGATGACCGGCAGAGTCAATCCGAATCTAGTCGAAAGGTATCAACAAAACGCCTCGATAGGATGAGATTTTACTCACAAACGCCCCCTTGTTGCCACATTGGTCGACATAATTCGGTGCAGAAAAGACCTAGACTCCGTCAACTTTGTGGGAAGGTTTTCGAGCGCAACCTGACTCACGGTTGTACACAAGCCATCATGCTCAACTTCATACCCCGCTGGTGATGCCAGGCGTGAGGGGGGAAACCAAGTCTACGAGACAAAAAGCTTACTTTGCCGTACTTCATGACTTCGAATAATGCCGGATACGCCGTTAAGAGTGCACCACTTCTTCGTTACATCGGGTCCAAACGCGATACCAACCCCCTGGGATCTCAATAAACCCTTGAAGCAGGACAGCTAATGTCATGACTTACTCGTTTGCTGGAACCCCTTCCCGGTTCTGGTCGTGGATCCGTCCAGAGAAGCTGTCAAGCGTGGTTATTTCTGTGAAAACCAAGAAGAGGTGAACCAGAGTACCTCGCCTGTCGAACATGAGTTGGTGAGAATCGAAGAAACAAAAAAACATACACATCAATCCCTTGTCAGTGGGTTGTCGACCAACTCGATCAATATTCCGGATGTCGTCCAGAGTTACATCGTCGGTGCTGAACAATCCACCGTGAACCACGAAATACCGTTTAAAGCCTTCTGGTGACAGGATCGACTTCTTTGCTTCACTTTCTGATGGTGCTTTGGTGGCGCTCAAAAGGGTGGCCAGGGGTACTTGCCAATCTTAGAACGACACCCGGACTTGACTTGATGGGACTCACTTGCTGTGAACACATGAGAGAATAACTATATGTGTTAGTTTATGTGAGTCACTGGGACTGAGTGAACACATGTAACGGAAAAACATGCCTTGAATGTCTGTTCCCCATGTTTGTGCTTCGCTTCGCCCTCGAAGCCATAGGAGCGATTCATGTCATTAGCTTCGTGATTGCCACGATTGATGTACATGGACCGAGGATAAAGCCCTAAAAGAAGATGACCTCGAGAAGGTGGTGACCCACTGGAAAACTCACACTTGTACGCGAAGGCCGTCAGTATGACTTCAATTGACCACGAACCTCTATCAACGAGGTCCCCGTTCATCAGAAGGAGATGTTTGTCAGTCGGTGGCCCTGTTAGTGAATATAAATGGAGCAAATCATAGAATTGACCTGAGTCAAAAGAGTCAGTCAATCGTCAGCTGACATAGAGAGGATCAACCATGAACGTCCCCGATGACGTCGCAAGTCATTCCTTCTTCCAGGTTCACTTGGACCATGCTCTCCTCCTGGATAAAGTGATCGAATGCACCGAGCACGATCTCCCATACATAACGTTTAGGCAAGGTTTTTCCGTCTTTGAACCACTGAATCATCCCCTGAATAAACTCGGCGGTTATGGAGAATTTCCCATCTTCGTATTCGAGCTTGGGCCCGGTATACGATTTCTCTGGGTCACACCCTCCTGCATGCTAATGAGAAACCCAAAGAGTAATTGTCTTGAAGTGAGCCTACCATCTGCAATGATAGCCCGACACCGAATAACAGCATCCTGTTCGTCTCGTCCGATGGCCTGAAGTATTAATGATCTGCAAACACTGAATAACGGGCAACACGAGGAAACATACTTTCTCGAAGTCCTTCATTCGAATATATTTCCGAGTTGCAGCCAACTCCCCTTTGACCGTATCATTGTTCGGTTCTAGAACCAACACGGTCTTGAAATCCGTGACAGCGTCTTGCGGCTTCATCATCTGCATGTAGCATTTAGCTCGACTAAGAAAACGGGAGTACAGACGGTAAGCCGAAGGCAGCACTACAGGAACAGGCACTCGCCGATAGTATGCCTTGACATATTTTGGATCTATTTCGATGGCTCGTGCTGTTTGTTGACCAGAATCAAGAGAGATACGATGACTGGCCCAAACGAACATACTGAGGTCATCTACAGCGTATCCGAACTCTTCGAGACGCATCCGTGCAAAAGCACGATTACACCATATTGTTGATTCCTTTGGATTTTTTTCAATCGCTTGCGAATAGAGACGGATGGCTGCAGGAAAGTCGCGACCTAATGACGAAAGAAAGTTGTACAACAAATCTCACTGGACAGGCTTAAGGACTACGTACCGCCAAATATCTTGTTGGCTTCAGCTTTCAAGTTAGCAGCTTCAGCACGATCTTCATCTGATACAATTATCTCATCCAGACTTAGTGTTTTCAGCTCCGGAGATGGGACCGACGACGGAGGCGTGGACTGTGGACTCGGCAGAGAGCTCGAGATATCCGATTCGCTCATTCTGTCAAATGTAAGGGAGGATTATCAGTCCCGAATTGGCTTCAGATCAAACTTCAGGTTCTTGCCACGTGCGTCGGATTCGAAGCATCTCGCATTGACACTGTTCGACCATACAAGTAGAAGGCGCTCGAGAATCCATTGATGGTTCCTTTGCTTATTACATACTTGAATGCTATAAAGTCCTAAAGTGCGAGAGTGGGTATACTGCTCCGGGCGATAAGTAATGTGTAAATCAGATGCAGCCAGCTAGTACTAAGATGTCGTGAATGGGTGAACGCGTACACGTACGGTGGACGGAAAGAGATTATTAGGCACGACCCTGTCGTATAGAAACATTGCTTATTGTTGGTTGCAAACATTGAGATTGAAGTATTTTCCAAGTGGGTGGCTATTGTCGTAAGAGTTGACGTTCTGCAACCAGCCGTTCACATATTGAAAGAGACTATACACGATGAGTGAGCCCTCTGGGGTACCCTAGGACGCAAAAACTCACTAGTCGAGATTGTTCTGGCATCTGCAGCAAGAGGTGTAGGCCGCAGCAGTCGCTTGTGCCTAGAGAAAGTTAGTTGGCGGCACAGTCATGTTGCACAACAACATACATAAGTCATGCCCTGCACCCAACCGTTGTAGGAGCCAATGACAAGAAGGACGCTACCACCATATTGACTCAATAGACTAGAAACGTACTTGGCACCAGTCATGATGTTGTAGTCCTGATAACTGCATTGGCGAGGCAGAAGACGGAGCGATAGAGATAAACTTACGGGATCCCTGCAGTTGCCGCCAGGGGCCTCCCCGCACTTGTCCGAGGTGAGTTGCATCAGACCTTGCTCACCAGCGCCGCCAATGGTTTCGGGGTTGCAAGTACTCTCTTGCATGGCAAACGAAGCCAGCATGATGGAAGGAACGCCGAATTGGCTACCGTATTGCTCGAAGAGCTGGACAAAAGGCCTGCAGTTTTCAAAGACGCTGTTGCCCGAGTTGAGAGAATCCGCCAAGGATTTGACGAGGAGGTCTTGCACTCTAATATAAGGTGGTTGCCAACCAGAGTCATTGATACCGCAGTTTAACCAATCGAGACTGCCATTTGGACCTGTGGTAGATGTCGATTGGGCTGGCGACGAAAGTTAGGATGGTCACAAGAGGGACTAGGGAAAAGATCGCACGAGTAGCGCCACTGGGACCACAGTTTGACTGAACATTGATTACGCTGTTCTGCCCGGCGTTATTGGTAGGCGGGGGTGCAGAGGCATTCTAAACGCCATTGCAAAGGAAGCGTTAATTTTCAAGCTTGGGTGTTTAGCATAAGGAGATTTACCTGGCCACCGCGGGCCTTGCAACGCTTTGAGAGGGTCCTTGGAGAAACCTCAAGGCCACGATGGGCCAAGTGAGTATGTCGAGCGGACAAACCACCAGCGGGTTGTAAGAATACGCTCGCGTCAACAGTTGACGCTATGGCGAATGCGAGGAGAAGGGCAAAAGCCTTCATAGTTGTTAGAAAAGAGAGGGAAGAAAAAGGAGTGAAAAGGTCGGTTTGGTAGCAGTGATGGCAGTCGAGATGGACTGATCAAGGAGTTGGCTGTATTTCTATCGGCTGTGACGAGTCCCGGGTCACGCAAACAGAGAGCTGCCAAGCCCAAGGCCGGCTGGCCTCTGCGAACAAAAGTGATGGTGGCGCAGTTCGCTTTGAGGTCAACGCACGGATTTGCGCAAAGAGGCGCTGGGGAAGTAAGTTCATGGGCGTCATAGACAGGACTGCGGGGATGACGTTACAGTTCGTCGCGTGTGGATGATTCAGCCGGTGGACGCCGCAGCGACACAGCATGAAGTCGAGGCTGTGAGTCAAACAGGTGCGATGATTGGTCGGCCGTTGGGATGACTCGGGCGCCCCCTGTCACCGCTCGGCCGTGGGTGTTTGGCACTGTTTGGACTGACGCCCCAACTGACTCTGGTTGGCTGCTCAAGAGCGTCTAAAGACCCGCCCCGACTCCATCGACCGACGTTTACCAGCCCTCCTCGTGTTACAGCGCCCAAGCCCCTCAGCCCAGGACCTCGACAGCCCTCTCCTGCAACTGCATCACCGTTTCCGGTGACCTCAGCACCCTACAAAGTCGTCGTTTTTACGAAGACTTTGTAATCGGATAGTCCAGCTCGACCTGGACGTCCGAAGCTAACACCTCGTCCACGATGCGCCTAATCCACATGTACCGTTTCGCCCCAGTTCGTTCGACTCTCGCCCCGCTGACTCCCACTACTGCCTCGGATTTCACCTCAACTCTATCCACCCCCATCTCTAATGCGAGCCTCGAACTGAACTGAAGACCTCTCGACTCATCCCACCTCAATCTCTCGCCTATGTCATATAAGCCAACTCTTCCTCTATGAACTCTCTTACACAAACCCTCACTCACCGTGCTCATCCAGCAACTCGCTCTCGAGTGCGCTGGCAACCTTACACCAATATGCAAACCTCCACTTCGTCTCTCTCCTCTCGCTCTCCCTCGATTC
>ML208273.1:5511-18817 GCA_004369065.1 Pluteus cervinus
TCGAATCGGGGTACCTTGTCAGCCTCGTTTATAACCTCTACTACAAAGACACTTTAACCACTACCGACGAAGGAAAGGTTATCAAAGATCTTTCAGAGCCGATCCTAGATCGTCCATCTGCCGATAATCCTTTCCATACCACACCCATCTTGACAAGTATCCCAGATGAAATCCTTCTTCGAACAACCCTCACCTCCCTCCTACAAGACCGACACTTCCTCCCACGTGGTGGATTCTTTGGATTTGGGCTATCCTGTGCCTACCCCATCCTCAACTTCACGAACACAAATAAAAACGGCCACGATATAAACGACCCTGGTACTCGGAGAGCGTTCGAGAACCTCCTGAATCGACTTATAGGTACCGATGCTTTTCTCAAACAAGTTTGTGAATCACTCTCGCTTCCTGTTGAACTTCAAATCGCAGTTGGTCCGAGCTCTGATGAATGTGGGCTGTTCTCTTATCGAGCAGCACTCGGCCTGAGTAAGGGTCATATTACCGGCCACCGTTCGTCACCGTTCGACGAACTAGTTTGCCGAGCTGATGCCACACCGGTTTACGAGGTGGATTACCATTCCGGCGCGAGTGCCCATCGAAGTCTCTCAGACCTACCGTACTCGGAAGAGATTATTTGGATTACACCACGAACCGAATTCATTACATGGGGACACGGGTATGCGGACGTGTGTTTGGTGGCCAGAGTTGGAAGACCGAAGGAGAGGGAGCATGTGGCGTTCGAGAAGACGTTCGAGGAGTGGGAGAGAGATAAAGAGGAAAGATCTCAGGGGGAAGAGGGGGAAGATAATGAGGATAGTGAGAACCAGGAGACGGATGAGTGAGTCCGACGTGGTTCGTAGGCATTGTCTTGATACCGATTACTTTTGAGATCCTTCGAGCTTAATAGGAACACGTTCAGCGTGCATATTGCCCTTGTATGAAGAAGAAGGCGAGTACATTTTAGACTTGATTCCTGATTCGAGTTCAGACCAAGCAGATTTGATGTCAAAACGCTATTGTATACTACGGCCATGATCCTAGTACATATCTTCATTCAGACGACCGATGAACGTTGAACTCAGAGTGGCATGGGAACGGCAGGAATTACAGCACAAGGATTTGAGGTTGCCACTCGCGCTAATGAAGGACTCTTGTCTCCTCTTGTAATCCTCGCTCGTCTTTCTTTCGGAACAATAATAGCGTCAGAACCAGATGATACAACCCATTGTTCTGCTCTCGTCACAGTGTCCTTGAGAAAACCAGATAAAACTCTCAATATAAGCTACGTAGCTAGACCTTCTTCCCACTCCCAGCACTTAGCCAACCTACCACTTCCCGACATGCGCCTAGAATCCAAATTCATTCACAAATTTCGAAAGTTTGCCTTTCCATTCTTTGGCAGCTTCTTCTTGTTCACAATCGACCCCGTTGAATCTGTTCGACATCTCAATGATCCCGAACTTGACAAGATCGCCCAGGAGATGAAACCGAAGCAATACCTCGGTTTTGTTGAATCGGTATGCAGGCCGCTTCCCGCCAGTAATACCATTCCTCACAGGATCTTTTACTTCACACTTTTCCTTGCTGCATCTTATAGATTGTCTCATTGAATCGCTCCCAGCCATACATCGTATACAAGCTCATCCTGGTATCCCATGGGCTCCCATTTCCCAACGAAGCAAAAGGAATCTCATCGGACATGTGCCTTCCCATCCTACCCACAACCTACCACCCGACTGACCGTGAGCCAATCAAACCATCATCTCTACTCCCATTCGAAAACTGTTACTTCCACATGTTATCTCCAATGGCGACGGTCAGAGTGAAGACGCTGTATCGTAGAACCATTGGCGCGATAAGATTGTCGCATGTTGAAAAGGCACGGGAGTATGTTACTTCCGGAGCAGATATGTGCGAGAGAGATAAAGTCAAGCGGAAATATGAGAAACGAACAGCAGTATTGGGCCTCGCCACCGAAATACCCCCACCAGAAACTGGGAGAAGAAAGGAAGGAGCTACAGATGGAATCGATATCCAGCCCTCCGAGGATATCATTCAAGTCGAACAGGAACAGGGGGGGAAGCCATGCGGAGCGGGTATGCCCTTGGCAGCTAAACCACAGGCCGTGGACGGGACAACTCGCGAACACGACTGTAACAATGACGGAGGAGAAGAGGCGACGGCCGACCTGAACCAGCTCTTCGGCGAGGGAGATATATTTCAAGCAATGTTCGCCCAAGGAACCGCCGACGACTCGATGATTGCAATTAAAGATGTCACGTACAACATTTCTCTCGCAAGGGGAGGAAAATTTGCCGAGCCAGAGGAATTTTATGAAGAGGAAGCACATTTAAAAGGGTATGTCAGTCCGGAAAGATTGACTGACTGAGCCCCACTTACCACTGGCAGGTTGATCGCACAATCCAAGCGGCGTGCGATCGAACGCGCTCGACAACTCGATGAGAGTACATATGGCACTGGGACTGCGAAAGATCTTGTAGAGAAGATTGCGCGTATGTCGGTGCAGCCTATACGACGAGTCGATGAGAGTTCGCAGGTCAAAGGTATCGTACCACAGTTTGAGCAGCGATCTAGGTGTTTGACTCACGTCGATGTATTCTCAGAGGAGAAACCAAAGCAATGGGCCCGTTCTGTGCCAGTGCTGGGATCAATCGTATCTAGGCTTCAGAATTTGAGGAATTGGACATCTTCGACGTCATCGCGGTCTACTGTGCCCGGAGGTTGAGGCATTTGAGGTGGGAACTTGAAATCGGAAACTTCAATTAGAGTACGCGTATTTTTGATAATTCTATCGGATCCAGTCAATCGACGAAAACGTGAATAGAATGACGAACGCACAAGTAATGATCGTATACAGATTGGGAAGCTCGGGATCGACGCTCCATTTTGTTGGTTTAACGAAATGAGCCTCTTAAGGTGGCGAAGCCGATGAACCACGCCTAGTTGCCCGAATGACTTTGAAAGAACAACACGATCATCGATCAGTACTTACAACACCTTGCAGGGTCTGCGCCAGAAAGAAAAGCGATTGCTCAGGAAGCCGATGAGCCGCGTTCTCACGGTTCGCCTCCCACCTGACAGTGTCAGCGACAGAACTCAACATCATCCACCTCTCCGACCTACCTCTCCGACAAGCCATCTGCAACCTCCAAGCATTCTTATACCGACTATCTTTCGGACCAAGCGATGACAGAACACCTGGGATGTCGAAATGAGCGCTGGCAGAAAGTAGTCTTGAGCTCGGTGCGCTCTATCTGCCCTTCATGCCTTTTCTTCCAGAACTGATGAGTTTTGCCATTAGATTTCTTGCTCTGGAGGTGCTTTTCTCTCAACTAACATAGACGGTATGTTGGAGTCTACGTGCTGGGCTTCTCGTTTTGAACTTACGACCCATTACCACATCAGCCTTTCAACGCTATGCTACCCACCCTTGGTCCCTCCCCTCCAAGTTTACGCATAAGGCTCAACAGTGAACCCCCTAGGATGTTCGGGCTACGGGAGTGCTGTCGGATTCTTAACACAGGGTTGGAGGTTCGAAAAGAGCGATCTTAGATCGGTATATCTCATTCTTCCTGGCTTTCCCTCACGAGCTAATGAACCTATTCTTTAGTCCACCCACCTCGGTCCTGTCAGCTTGGAGCGTTGAACGTTGAATGGTTGAAGGAAATGTTACTCTGTCGACTGGCACAGTTGGTACGTTTCCATTGTTCGCTTTTTGCTTTCTTTCGGAACTAACATAGGGTGTTGAAATATCAGATCTTCAACGTCTCATTGGTCATACCTCCAAGACGTGGAGAATGTCCACCACCGTAGTCGATGTATTCGTCCGCTCCAACAGCGGAACTTTTGAAGGCAGAGCCCTCGGGGTGTTGAGATACCAACCGAGGAGACAGCACCTCGAGAGAAAGCGGTCATTAACTTGGTGTGTTTTACACTGTCCTTCATCGTCTTTTATTCAGGGACTAACGCCTAGTGGGTTTAGCCGTGTTCAGTCGTACTCTCCACCCGCCTCGGTGTTGGAGGCAGTTGTCATACAAACTGGCATCACCGCAGGACGTAAAAGCAAACTTTCCTCGAGCGCTTTCTTCAAGAACCTGGGATGATGATGGACAAAGTATGTATAATTTTCCTCTGGATCTTTTCCTCTGTTCACCGCCCTTCTTCCTCTTATAGGTAAACGCTAACCTCGTCAATTTATGGGGCGCACTCCAAATGCAGTCCCGCCAGCGTTCAACGTTCAACGCTTGAGATGCCCAAGGTTATCATCAATGAGCTGAATCCCATCCTAGATGGTTTTCGTCTTGGTGGATGCATTTGGTGGATGTATTAGGCCTTTGGAGGATATGTTGTCATGTTGATTTACTGACTTCGTACGTTCATTTTATTTTCAGATTTTAGTTCTTGCTAACGGAGACTGGTAGTGCTGGTGTATAAGGACCGCCTCCGATGCGTGGAGGACATGGAGGTCTCTCGACTCATAGTCACTCTGGGAGGAGGTGACGAGCCGATCCTATGTGTGTATGGTCTGTGCGCCCGTCTCCTTTCGTTGACTCTGTTGATTGAAAGTTAGTTTGTCCAACTCAGGCGTACACGACGACATCAAAATCAATTGTGGTGTTAATCCTTCAACCACCAAGTTGATTAGAGACGTCCGATCATCTGCTCTACGAAGGTTCAGCGTGTTGAGCATGAGTTGGGCATTAGTGGCCTGGGGTGACGCAGCTCGTACGTCGCGGATCTACTTATCGTTGGCCTCACGAATCACTAACCACGTTCAGCAGGTCTTAGCACGCTAAGTCCTTACAATCATAGACGCCCGGTTTCGTGGTTCATGTGCGTAAGGTTCGTACACCCTCTCTCCCTGATACTCATCCTGATCAAACCGTGTACCTTCTATTACAGGTGTCATCCATTGTGGCCTTCGCCTTGAATTAGTTGTCGACCTGGCTAGCGGGAGAGGAAAACAGTTTGAATTGTACGTCACTATCCATTTGATCATCGTTCTCCTCGTTGACGCTTCCTCTTTAGGTACAGTATTCGTAGCCTGTTGTGTCACTGTCGAGACTGTTAAACTTTGATTATACCATGTCATGAGCGCTTAAAAAATGAACACTTATTTCTTCCCATTCCTGATGCCTGTTGTTTCCTCTCCTTCAAGCTCACCCTACGGCAACACAACACTAGAACATCTGCGGCTTTCAGTGATCCACGTTGATTCGACGCAGACAGCCATGGACACGTGTAATCCCTACTTCGGGATCTTGCGTTACCTACAAAGCAATCGGCGCTAGATGCGAAGAGGGTGGACGTAAGGCAGTGCCGCATAGAGGCTGTCCAATTTCCATCCCTCCGGAGATTGAAATATACATTTATCACTCCTACCTGCATCCACAACTCCCTCTCCTCTACCGCAAAATCCATTTGACGTCTCCAATTCTCGGCGCCCTCATAGTACGTTTGGCTGGTCTATTGCGTCGAAATACTGACTCATGTCTAAACATTCAAAGCTCCATCAAAGATGCTGTTCCTTCTCACCGCCGCACTTGCCGTTTTTCGAGCACAAGCGGCTCCCTTCTCTGCAGGTCCCGCAACCGTCCCCACTGTCATTCATACCGTCTTATCTGGGATTCAACCTCGCGCCGATGGCTCTGGTGCCGACTTACGAAATCTGGGCGAGGTTGTTTGGAGCTGTCTCCTCACGATTTTTGCTTGCGTATACCAAGCTGTTCATCCGGATGTTCCGGATGTGGATGACGTGGATAAGTTCGCAAAACGTGTGGTGGGCACAGTGCTCGCGCTGGGAGCACCAGAATTCATAATTTATTATGCTATCAGACAAAGATCTGGGGCCAAGATCGTGGCTGACAGGGTTAATGAGGTTGTACCGAGTAAGTTCTCAAGTTTTACTCCATTCAGTTCCTCAAAATTAACGGTGACCAGGTCTGGGATGGGAAGAAACGCAAGGCCATTTTGCCCAAATGGGTGGCTTTGCATCCAGGGAAGATAAAGAAAAGCTTTTACCAGCAACACTCATTCAGCTCCTCAAAGATGGCCGACTTGACATTGAAGAACTTGAATCGGTGAAAAAGAAAGATATCCTGGATAAGAGCAAAGGCGATTGGCTAGCCAAAGGCCTCGTTGCTCTCCAAACGACATGGTTTGTGTTGGAGTGTCTGGCCCGATTGCAGCAGAAACTCCCCCTCCTCGAGCTAGAGGTCGCCACGCTCGCATTTGCTACCTTGAACGTGTTCACATACATACTGTGGTGGTCCAAACCGCTCAACGTGGACCGTCCAATCTTCCTTCGTGTCCTGCCCAGCACGACCACGACATGCTCTGATCCGTCATCTGGAGATCCTTCTGAACCCGCACCTAATCGAGTTCTATCATTTCACCCTTCTCAGGATGTAGGATTACTGGAAGAGAAGCCCGTCTCATTGGAAGAAGCTTTGCCCCAATTTGTTGGGCAGGAAGAGGCACAGAACACTGCCGTGTTATCCTTCGTACCAATGCCGCCTCGTGACACACTTCCGCTTCGGGAGCTGGCGTGTCTTATTGCGCTAATCTTCGCAGGTATCCACTTTCTCTCCTGGTACTCCACGTTTCCAACACGGGCAGAGTTGATTCTGTGGCGAATTTCATGCATCGCGATCGCGGTGACGCCTGGCTTGATGCTTCTTGCCAGCCTTTCCTTTCGCATTTACGAGACAGTGTCATCACGAATGTACTCCCACGACCGACTCAAGACTTATTTCAACTTTTGTGACACTCTCATAATCCTCAGCGGTTTTCCCTACACACTTGGTCGCATATTCCTTGTCATACTTTCTTTCGTCGCTCTTCGACGCCTCCCCCCCGGTGCCTTGACAAATGTCTCCTGGACTTCCTACATCCCTCATTTATAGGTCCAGATTTATTCCCCGCAACACGTCTCCTGATCCTGCTGCCGAAGAGATAACTACAAGAGACCAAGTCGTGGCGAGGCGCATCGAAGAAGATAGCTAGGGGGGTGGAACTAATGAATCATTTCGCCTATTGTCTCTCGTCTCGCATATACTTCCCCTTTTCGTATCTTCCAAGACTGCTCTTATGTAGTGTGATGCTGTATAGTTCTTGATTTCGCTTATTCGTTGTCAATTCAGCTTGCTTTCCATAATATAATATTATAAACAATTCTCCTCTCACCGAGTTCGAATTCAGCGACAAATTTTGAAAGTTCCCCTTTTTTGGCAGCTCGGTTTCGTGGAAATCGATATGAAGCTCAGTCGGATGGTGTGAATAACGTTCGTCTATCCTGAATTCGTCTCAGATATTCAAACTTAACACCATTCCCGACGATGAGAAAAGGCTGCAGCTCGGCACATTCCGAGCACCCTCAGTTATGGACGCCATCTTGTTATGCATGTCATGACTGGCACGACTCTCTCTCCACGGCTTCCACTGGACCTGGAATACACCATCTTCTTATTTGCATTTCAGACTGATCCTAGGGAAGCAAGGCGCTTAAGCCTAGTCGCGAAACGAGTGTTTGGTTGGTGGGCACAGCGCTTCGCACCCTTTCCCGTTGATAACCGGTAACCATTCAAATCATTTAGGATGATACCGCACGTCTCTCGTGTTGTAAAGCTCTCTGAAGTCGTATCCTTTCCCGTTGACTTCAACGAAGCAACCTACAAGAAATATGGACACCACGTCCGTCACCTCTTGCTCAAATCACCCAGACTACGAGAACATCTCCATCTCTTCCCCAACGTCGTCAACCTGGCTTTCTGGGTACCATACGACCCAATCTATCTCCCTCGCCTCCTTGAACTTCCTCTAACACATATATCTACCACACCATCACTTGGTTTACTCCTAGGTCCCATGAGGCAAACGCCAGAACTTGGCGTTTGCGTTGCGAAAATTGTCTGAACCCAGATAAGAATCTTGGGATTCGATGAGCACCGTCCAAAAGACACCGACGTACCAAGCATTCGCAACATTTCATCCAAGAGGAATGCTGAACCCGAAGATTGGGGAGCTGATTGGGATAGATCCGCAGAAAACCCATATATTGCATTGTCAAATATAAATGTGTGCCGAGCGGCTATCAGGAGTTATCACGAAGTGCATGCTACGTCCTTAGAACAATGGGTATTCTTGGTATTCTTGGTATACGTTGGTATGAGCGCGTTGGGGAAGGAAGAAAAGCGAAAGCGGCCTGCATTGAGTGTGTGTGAATCACACTTGCAAAAGAGCCTCGGAGGGCTGTTTCCCGCAACACTACATTCGGATCGGGACGCCGATCAGCCGCATCTCTCTCACGGTTCACGTTCACCCACCACCCACCTTTCTGACCTCCATCCACAATCAATCTTCAAGCCATGCTTATACCGACTATTTCTAGGACCAGACGATGACAGAACACCTGAGATATCGAACTGAACGCTGGCAGAAAGTAGTCTTAAGCTTGGTGCGTTCTATCTGCCCTTCATGTCTTTTCTTCCAGAACTGATGAGTTCCGTTGTTAGGTTTCTTGCTCGAGAGGTGCTTCTCTCTCAACTGACATAGATGGTATGTTCGAGCTTACGTGTCGGGCTTCTTGCTTTGAACTTATGACTCGTGCGCACATCAGGCTATCAACCCCAAGATACCCACCCTCGGTCCCTCGCCTTCAAGTTTGCCCATAAGCCTCAACAATAAACGCCTAGGATGTTTGGGCTACGGGAGAGCTCTCGGATTCTCAACACAAGGTTGGAGGTTCGAACAGAGCGATCTTGGATTGGTATATCTCATTCTTCCTGCCTTTTCCTGCCGAGCTGATGAATCGTATTCGTTAGCCACCCGCCTTGTCGCGTCGGCTTGGAGCGTCGAATGGTTGAAGGAAATGATATTTTGTCGACTGGCGCAGTTGGTACGTTCACATTGTTCGCTTTTTTCTTTCCTTTGGAACTAATATAGGATCTTGAAATCTCAGATCTCCAACGTCTCACTGGTCATACCCCAAGACGTGGAGAATGTCCACTACATCCTCTTCAACACCGGAACCATTGAAGACGGAGTCCTAGGGGTGTTGAGATAGGAGGAGACAGCACCGCGAGAGAAAGCGGCCTTTAACTTGGTGTGTTTTACATTGTCCTTTGTCGTCTCTTATTCAGCAACTAATGACTAGTGCGTTTAGCTGCGTTCAGTCGTATTCTCCACCTGCCTCGGTTTTTTTTCAGAGTTTTGATACAAACCGCATCACTGCCGGGCGGAAGAGCAGGTTTTCCTCAAGCTCTTTCGAACTCTTCTCGACGTTGGAGGTTGTCGTTTCAGGGACCTGGGGTGATTGGTACCAAGTATATATCCGTTTACCTGATATTTTCCTCGCCGTTCACCGCCCTCCTTTCCCTTATAGATAAACATCAACCCCGTCAATTCATGGGGCGCACTCCATATGACAGTTCCGCCAGCGCTTGAAAAGGCCAAGGTCGTCAACGAACTGAATCACATATTGGATGGGTTTCGTTTTGGCGTATTGGACCTCCGGAGGGTTGTCGCGTTGATTTGCTGACTTCGTACGTTCACTTTACTTTCTGACCTTAGTTCCGACTAACGGAGACTGATAGTCTGATGTATAAAGGATCGCCTCCGAGGCGCGTAGGACATACAGGTTGAGGGGTGCTTCTCTCAACTGAGTTCGAGACAGACGGTATGTTCGAATTCACGTGCTGGGGTTCGTGTTTTGAACTTACGATCCCAACGATAGGATGCCCACCCTTGGTCTCTTGCCTTCAAATGTACCCATAATGCTCAATACTAGGTGCCTTTCGACACCAGAAGAGTTGTTGGGGGTGGGAGTATACTGGTGTGTGGGCATCTTGATGGGTACGTCGTCGTTTCACTTGGCCCGTGTTTTTAGGGCTTTTTTGGCTGACACGTCATAATTCTACCTAGGTCGGGTCATTGGCCACCATCGCCAGATACAACTATCGGTGCGTCTCACCTCATCATCACCTCCTTCTGCGGTTTCGAAAGCTGACGTGGGTGATCAGGCCTCAGGAGGGGACATTGTATTGTTGCTGAATATGCCGACAAAGTCGCGACCCCAAAACTAACAACAAACCCCGTCTTTCTGGGTTACCCTATCTTGAGAAAGCCTCATCAAATCGTTCACCGCTTAACCTATTCTGAAAGACCCAAATGATGCAGAACGACACGATACGTTCGTGGCTCGGTGGTATGTCTTTCATCATGCAGGTAACGATGTGTTCATGTGTTTCTTTGGACTGCAGATGTTGTTGGAACCTGTGAGGAAGGAGGTTCAGAGTGTTACGAAGGAGAGGGTTGGTGGTGGTGGGTACTGCGGGCTTGGTACCTCCTACAGCGCTAGGCGCGGTGGGACCGATGGATGGCAGGACCGTTGTCGCCCATGATGACGAGTATATCAACCTACCGGGGATGGAGATGCCCATGAGTATGGGTATACCAATGGGGTATCCGCATACGCCCTAACGTCGGAATGAGACTTCACGGAATCGGGATGGTTGGTGTCCCAGTCCGTGGTACCGACGTTACCGTCACCGGATTTCGCAGCCGCAGTTGGGGACGGGCAGGGAGGTCACCGCTATCGCGGTCGTATGTGTTAGCACCAGTGCAAGGTCTTGGACCGGTGGGGAAGTCCTGGTACTAATGGGAATTGGGTTGCGATTGCGAACGGGAACGGGATAGATCCAGGGAGAGTTAAGGCGGATGGTACCGTGACACTTCCGGACTTCAGATACAGACAGATACAGACAACGTTGACGTACAAGATACACATTATGGGTACTTTGGTGGTACGTTTACACATGCAATGCAATGTTAACTTATCATATGAGCAGTTTTTTCGTCGGTGAAGGTGGTTTTGATTGAATTCCTGATATGGAAATTCCTGACCAGTCGGCCGAAATTCCCGAAAAAGGCCCGCAACTCTTTCCTCTCAGCAAGGACCTGCTACCATCTCAATATCATCTGAATGTCATTGTTTTGATAGTAGAAGTATAAGATAAGATATAGGTTCTCGGTGCGTTTTTATTCGTCATTGTGGTGAACCTGCTCAAACTCTCGTCTGGTTTAGGGTCTTGACCCTGAAGTACGAGTACTTCGTCTTCGCTGTGTTCACTCTTCCTAGTCTCCTTGGACAAGGTTTATGGTGAGCATTCAAACCTCTAGTCTACGATTGGGATGCAAAATTGATGTTCAGATAGATCAAGGCTCGTTCTCCCCCTGTAAGATATCTCACGAAGTGCCAATATGCTCACCTCCCTTGTCATCGTCTCTCCCCATCAAGGCGGAGCTCTAGTTCTTCGTCATGATAACGAGGAGTCCACATTCGACTCCGCAAGTCTCGAACCAGGCTCCACAGCGAACCTTATCACATTCTACAGGGATGTTGAACACGAAGTACTCCTCGTGGAACCGGGTTATCATGCCCTCGAGATCCCGTTTCCACAGGTCAATCCCTCAGAATCTTTTCTATCCCAGGCTCACCCTTAAAAGCATCCAAAATCATTGCCGTCCCCATCCTTGGCGTCGGATTCCTACTCAAGTCGTTCCAAGATCAATTAGCTTACGAACATGAAAGGTTAGCAACCTCCCCCGTAACCTCATTCCAAGCGCCTTCGCGTTGGCTGACTTGTGACCACCAAGGTTTTAGTTAGTGAATTCTCAATTTATCAATACCGCCGTCGACGATGTGGCTATTACGATTTCGGCGTGTTATCGTTTGAGGAAGAGGACACAGGATGGGTTGAAGAGGACGCAGAAGGTTACTGAGAAGTTGATTACCTGGATCGTTCGTACGTCGTCACTCTTCTTGTTGTTATCGACGTTAACCCCTCCCTTCAGAACCAAGCATTCCGACACGGATCGTCTATCGCTGCCCTAGTTATTGAACGATCTACTAATGCCCTACCCGGTTACCGATAGTTTCCTTGGATTCGCCGTTGTCGCCACAGTACACCTCTCTCCCCATTCACCCCTCCTTTCTTTCCTCATAATAACTGACGTTAACCTCATCCCTAGTTCATGCTCAACTTATCAAATAGTAAATCTTATACCTCAGCGATCACCATCACCCTCTTATTCCTCTCTCCCGAGATGTTCTTTCAATATTCGCAACACTGTTCTATCCTGCTGCGCTTCTCGCAATGTCTGTCCATCCTTTTCATTTTCCCGATCCCCAGTCCACGTTCCCATCCACTCCCACACGCACATCCCACATTCCAGACTATGGTCAACACTTATTCTTTGTCATAACTCAGGCTCAACGGACGAGAAAATCTCACTAATAATTCATCCGAAGCTCAACTCCACCTAAGTACTTATGACTGCCAGATTTTACGCTCGAAGGTTCAAGTGAGTACCCAACGAAGTGGGGATATGTTCGCTCCTCATGGTCTTTTCCGCAAATCGGGTTATCGTGTCACCTTGACTTATAATCTCCACTGCGAAGATGTCGAGATGGTCATCAAAATTCCTCCCCAAGGTCCCATTTCCCTCAGTCGGTCTATTTCTAACCCACACCCGTCTTAGAAAGCATCCCGGACAAAGCTGCTTTCGAACAGCTCTAATTCCCCCCCCAAGACCCAACCTGCCTATTTGACCGTGGATTCCTCGGATTCGGGTTACGTTCCAAATATCCTCTCAGCACCGGCCTTAACACCTCGGAATACGGCCAAGTCAACAGAGGGCACTCTCTGCCTCCACCCGTCTCCCTGTTCGAACTCTGGGGACATCCTCAAAAAATTACTTGGACTTTTCGTTTGGCAAGTCATTTCACTGCGGGGATTTGATGATAAAACGCAGAGCGACGAAGCTACGGCTCCATTTTGTATTTCTTGGACTTGTGGGGGAGTGTGGGGCTGATAGATGGGAATTAGACCGCTGCGAGTGTTGTGGGGAAACATGTCGGTCATTCCAAGTACAGGATAAACTCGGACGCTCGGCAACTTCCGCACTCCGTCCATGACAACGCCAACAGTCTTGAACTCACGCCAAATCATCTCGCTATTTATTTCATCGAAATCTCCAGGCTTTGGTACATTTATTTCATCGCGAATGAAGAAAGTCAGAAGTGCACTAATTCCATGGATGAAAACGTATGTACGAGCCAGCCAGGAATCCTGCATCCGAATTCGGGTCAGGAAGCCGGTGAGCCGCATCTCTCTCACAGGCGCTAATTCCCGACTCTTCTCGTTGCAGTCAAGAACGCGCTGCGCCACAATGGCGAACTCAATCCACCTTTATGACAAGCCGTCCTGAATTTTCACCAACTCTTTCT
>ML208273.1:22649-86285 GCA_004369065.1 Pluteus cervinus
GCCAGATACAACTATTGGTGCGTCTCACCTCATCGTCACCTCCTCCTGCGGTCTCGAACGCTGATGTGGGTGATTAGGACAGGACATCTCATCTTTTCATACGCCGACAAAATCGTCAACAAGACGTATCCTACATTTCCATAGCAGGTCTGTCCACGTTTCTCCTCTCCTCGCTTCCCTCGCTGGCTGCCTTCCTAGCCTTTATCAACCATTGTTCTTCCACTTGTAGGAGGCAGTACGTGTCGCCTTCAAGTCTGAGTTGGTCGTTATAGTGAGGCGGTTGGGTTTTGCGGTGAGTTCGGGGATAGTCGAGCCGTAGTAAGAGCGAAGCTTGCAGGGGTTATAACAAATAGGTGATTAGGTATGTGCACATTTCTCACTCCGCGACATAATCACTTGCTCACGTCGCTTTTTTGTGCTGTGGCTTTCTTCTTCATGTCATTTCCTTCGCTGCTCGCTGTCATTGGTTGGTTTGCCATTGCTGCTGCTGCTATTGATATTGATCCGGTTCAATAGTAACTTCGCAAGTCCAAATTGGGGGACGATTCCAAAGTGCTTTGGTTTAGTCGCTCATGCACACAACATACTTGCGGACCTTTCAACCATTAAAAGATATACCGATGAAGATTCTTAGTACGTTCCCTTCCAGGGCCTTCCTTCCTTCTCGTTTTTCCGACCTCTTTCTACAGTTCACGCGGCTAATGACTCTTGCTTACAGCGTCTACACCTCGCGACCTTCCACGATAGACATGATAGTACCTTTGTTCCTCCATCTTCTTCCCGTTGATTCTACTTTGTTCACGGGCAAATACACACTACTGGCTCGTGTTTGCGCTTCACCGACTGTTGGAGTTGGCACAGACGGGAGTTCCTAGCGTGAATCGGGAAGGCGAAGCCCAGCTACACCCTCTAATGACACTTTTATCTTACAGAATCAGATATCTATAACAGGTCAATGTTGCCGATACCTAAGATCGGCAAGTATGGGAACAATATGTAGGATCTTCGTTCTACTACACGCAGAAGCGTGAAGTTCGGCCATGCCTTTGTTCGACATCACCGTGTAGGGTACGTTTGACAATGTGCACAGAGTGTGGACAATACATTGCACGCCCGATTACAAAATAGTGAGATCTCCGCCCTGTGACAACTCTGGTTTTCTGACAATTTTCCGATGCTGCATTCTGGAACTTTACGGTACTGTATCATGCATCGTGCAAACATCTCTCGTCATTATGGCCAGAACTCTAACGAATGGCCCCTGTTCAAGCACTGCCTCTTGCCCAATGTGCTGCACTCGTGTTTGCTGCCGACGTCAGTTCAGTTCAAATTTAAGGTTCAATCATGGTGGAAACCGTTGATAGAGGGTGACCCCGAACAGGTGGTATGCAACCGTTATGAGGGGTCGGATTTCATGGGAAGTTATAACGACTCAGGCGCTTAAGCGGTGATAAGCAGTGAACACATGCCCACCTCTTTCTTCTATATCCTGTTCGGTGATCTTTGACCAGTATCCAAACCTCTCCCTCCGAGGTATGTCTAACATGCTGTTGTACACCCAGTCATATCGTTCGTCTAGTCGTCACGAATCACCCGCTCACTCACTATGGGTCGGAGAAGAGGTTCACCGGAAAGTTACCTATGGTCCGCACCATGGGCACCTACCTGTGCAGCCCCATGCTTATTTCGAATCTTACAGTTGATCCTTCTGGGCGTTACGGAAGCCTCCCCGTTTTCTCTCCAGTTGTAGGCCAGGGGAACAGGTTGAATACGAGTAAGTGGCGACTCTGTCTTTTGATGATGTTCCTGAATCTTTGTGCAGCCCGTGGTATCATCGACACCCTCAAACAGTCCTTCTTTTCAGCTGTTCGAAAGGGTTAGTATCTACGCCGAAATGTTGTTTGTGCGTTGATGAGAGCGGGTGTACAGTCCAATTGAGCGTGACGACTGAAGAGAGTCACTATCGATGGTGAGACCATTATACCCCAAAATCGTTTTTCACTGAATGATATCTCGTTTTAGGCTTCATCCTGAAGATAGACTGAGCGCGAACGCTGAACTAGATCAACCTTTGGTCCAAAGTCCGACAGATATCAACGACATCTCGCTGGCACCACATCAACCCGAATACGCCCAAAGTTCGGCAACTTTGAATTCGGCAGCTGCCTCTACACAGCTAGGCACACTCACCCCGGCTGGGGCCCAACTCTCTGAGGAGCCAGCTACAAGACCACCTTCGTATTCATTTCACGTATATCCAGCTCCAGTCCAACCTCGCCAGCCCGTCCGTCAGGTTGCTCTTAGGTTATTTCATTTACTAGCAGCCGATTCGCTCATGTTCCGAAGCTGTTCTAGACCTGGAGAGTCCTCCCGTACTCAAAGTCGGAGATCGTCAAGGAGGGTCAGAACCTCGGCATGTACCTGCTTTATTTCATCGGTTTGGACACCTGATTAATGTTTCTCCCGATAGCGAACAAGTTTGGACAGATTGTCTGTTGAAATTCGAGCCATTGAGGCCGATGAAACTATTACGAAGTGGGCGATGGGTTCTCTGCTCGCATTGGCAGTGCTCGCAGTAATTCCACCTTCACTTTTTCCTTTTCTGTACTAATTTTGGATGTAGTTCCTCTCGACTTGTGTTGTCGATAAAAAGCCTTGAACGGTGCCCTTGATAACTGAAGCACCAACGCGTCGATCAATAATCTCCGACAATCCGACTGTGATGTCCCTTGCAAGGCAATGGCCTGAGTTACCTTCCTTATCCGTCACCCTGTACTTTCAAACGTCTTTCCCGACTATTATGCCCTTAGGTTTATGATAACATCTCCTTTGTGAATCATATGTTCATTTTACCAATCTCTCGAACGTAGAACTATAGCTATGTTTTGCCTTCCTCCTGCTATGCACTACCAATTGTTATGCATTCTATGCAACTATGGCTAAGGTGAACTCGTTGGAAAGAATCGGTCGTCAAAGGGTGTAACAGATTCATCAGGCGCTTGTCGTCGTATCATCTACTCATACAAAGTTTCTATACTCATGAAAGGAAGTGGCCGTATGGGATAATCGTACTACATAACTCCTCACCCGTTGGTTGCCTTCTGTCGTTCCCCCTTTTGTCGTGACAGGCGCTTCCCTTTCACTTTGACTGATCCGCTATCTACTCCACCACGTCTGCAAGTCTTACACGCGCAGACACATGATGTAGAGCGACACTTGCAGCCACACCCACATCGACATCGACAAGGAGTTGCGCCAGGGCTCATCGGATCGTCCAAGACCGGGTGATGGTCATGGGGACGCGCCTTGGGCGGTTCTTGTGGTGGTTGTGGCTGTGGTTGATGTGGATAAGACGGATGCAATTGAGTCAATTGATTTCCGTATGTACTGGGACCGTGAGGATTGGGACAGAAACAAGCTCCGTATCCGTGAAGATAGGGTGGGGGTGGATAGGAGTTTGGGTGGGGTATGAGCTGGTCATGGGAGTAAAGATACCCGAAATGAGGTCCTGGATACCCATAGGGAGGATGGGAGGCAAAGGTTTGATATTGATCGTGAAATGGTGCAGCAGCTGGTGGCCTTTCAGCCCCCGCATTCTCGAACGGGCCCTGACCACTTGGACCTGCAGGATTTACTCCCGTTTCGGGATCTTGGTTCAAAGTTTGCTGGTCTGATAGGCGCAATCTTAGCTCATGTTAATCAATACAAGAGGAACGTACCAATTGAAATAGAACCTCCAGATTCGGCAGAATTCTGGATTCCGTTGTTCTGATTGTAAGCACCATCTAGACGAGGATCGTTCAAGACTTAGAACGGCTCGTTATGTCGGATGCAACGGGAATGCGTACTGTAAATAGGCCCAGTGTTGTACTGGTCTCCACTACTTATCTGTAGAGAATTCTTTGACCCGGTGCTGGCTCCGTAATGCTTTCCTTGAATGTTAGCCGCATTGTTGTCATTCGAAGTTTGACTTGTGGCGGAATCTCGTCCCGGCATTCTTGAAGAATGAATGAAGAAACCCAAAGAGTATGAGGAGACGATGGGGATCAAGGAATGCAGTCAGGCTAGATGGAATGGTCAGAGGTCGATTTGCTGAGAAAGAGTGGTTGATATAATAGGAACTCGCCTAAGCCACCGACTGTGCAACCTCGAGGTGTATAGAGAACTGTTCACAGTACCTAGATGATAGTCAAAGATCCCCGCTTGAAAAGACTTTGAAAAGGTAGTCCACTTCTCCTTCAAGCACTGGCCCCACTTCGTCGTGACCAGCTGACACCTAGAAACGAGCATAAATGGGCGCCAGGGTGAAATTTAGCAGTAGCACATACCAACCTCATGTTAATCGAAGGTCCTTGTGCTCGAGAAGCTGCACATTTTGCTGTCCCTTTGTGCAATCCTGGAATGGTTCCGATGGCATTTCTGTCCTGTTGGACGGTGATGGTAGGATATGCTTATACATAAGTCCTGAGTTTGAACATGACTTTGTCTGTGGCAACACACAAGATCTTCCCTGCACTTGACCGGCTAATGCAGGAGACTACGTACCAGATGCGCTGGTAGGTTTCTCAAGGTTTCTATCTAAGCCTTCAGCCAGGCGTGGCGGTGGGCAGGGTGATCGATCGGGGAGACCCGGTCAGAGTATTAGCTCATTTGGCGCCCAACACCACGGCCTCGAGCTCGTTGTGTCCTATCAACGATAGCAACTCTCGTCATCTCAGTGTCAGGATATCAGGACCAGAAATGGGGGATCGCCCATCAGACGGGGTCAATTACTGCGCCCAGATAGGTGATTAGGCTCTCAACCAATTCAAAGCGTCCGGAAGTATTGAATGCTAGCTCACCTTCCCGAATTCCTAATCTTTCACTTGCTGAAAAATGTTTTGGCGTTGACAAGCTTTGCTAAAGTGGCTGAGGTGGCCCATTGGAATCGAGTTTTCACACCAAAATGTTGTGAGTCACATTCCTTCACCAATTGTATTTGCCATTT
Source organism: Pluteus cervinus (assembly GCA_004369065.1). Classification (NCBI taxonomy): domain Eukaryota; kingdom Fungi; phylum Basidiomycota; class Agaricomycetes; order Agaricales; family Pluteaceae; genus Pluteus; species Pluteus cervinus. Next base: position 27,637 of record ML208273.1, read on the forward strand.
GTCGGTCGAAGCTGGAGAGAGGAGACCATGCGGTGTCAATCCGAGAACTGACATGACTTATCAGTTCAATTTGACAGATCCGCATTCGTCGTCGTGGATTTATCATCGATCATGGTGAATGCCTGTGAAACCTCAGTGATTTTCAGCGGCTATGCATTATACTTAGCGCTTGTAATTCAACTGAATAGCGGGAGGCTGATACAGCCTCTCCTTCCGGCGATAGAAGTTTCCGAGGTATGACACTCTCTTTTTCGACGTCCCCATAGTGATAAGACAGTAGGTATCATTATCACACTCAAGGGAGATAAAAATCCTTTTCGTTTCCCAGAGATTCGAACGCCTCAACGTCAACCATGCTGTCATTCTTGTCTTCCAGCGCCTCTTGAAGCTATTGGAGTTACATTGAGGATGTCATTACGACAATTGTATTATGGTAGGAGCGAGGTCTTCCCATCACAATTCACCGATTCTAACCCGACTAGGTATTATTCTACGAGGGCGAGTAGAGACCTCTAGCCATCTGTCAAGACACGGAAACTCTCTTCGAATCAACTATCTATTGTTTCTCCTCCTGAACTCAATATCAAGCCCTGTCGCCTTCTTCAAGATGACGACATGGGCGGGCTGCGCAGTAGTTCGGTCAATTGCTACACCGATGGCGGCATGGCAGTGCAAGTAGGATAATCAGAATGTCCTTTGTGCCAAAAGAAACCGGCGATCTATCTTTGCTGATACTTAGTACTCCCCAATCGTGAGTAGCTTTGTCGATTCGTTGGACAACTCTGCTCAACATAAGTGGCTTACCAGAAGTTTCCTCGACAATGATCCAGGATTTGGTCCTATCCGTGGCGCTCGTTGATTCCCACGACAGTCTTGGGTCAAATCCCCCGAGTCTCTAACATTGCACCGCATTCTTCCCTCTCCCGCTCCGACTACCCTCATCCGAAAGGTCCCGCATCGACAGCGCATTCCATTGAATTGAAACGATTTGTTATGCTAGTGCTTCCAATGACATATGTTTGGCCTCGCCGGACTGCCTCACCACCGATTCCAGCATTTAAACTGAAGATGATACAATGGTCTAGACGATCCCAACTCCCACTCGTCTTCATTCTCAATGCCACCTACCACTCAACTAAGTACTGAGACGACCACAAGAGATATCGAGAACAGGGGCGATCCTCCTTTGTGGTATGTACCATATCTTGCTTCTTATCTCCGTGGTGCCTTCATGAATCACTCTAGTTCCACTGCCCAAATGATGATGGTTCAATCGACATTTAAACTCCTGTGTGTTGTTGGCGCGTTTTACATTCTCCTGGGTCATTTGAAGTGACCGTAAACGATGCAACGGTACGTTAGCATATCACCTGTGCTTAGTCCCTGCCTAATGCATCAAATATCAAGACCGATTGACGCCCTCGCAATCATGCTTTCCTTCTGCCGGACTTCCGTATCTTATTTCCTATTATTTTTCTCGTTTCTTTTGCTGTTTTCTCTCCGGTGGTTTTCTTAGTCTTTATACCTGGTTCACTTTCTTGGACTTTTTTCGTTGAGGATTGTGCTATGTTCGGGAATGACTGTAGCTTTAACTTTCACATTTTCTGTTTCTTTCTATCAGCGTTTATGATCTCATGTCCCCGTCTCTAACCGACCCATGACTGCTATCCATCATTCAAAGCGCATGATCTATACCATATGCGTGTTGTAGGCTTAATCGACCATTACGGCTGTCATTTCGACATTCATTGATGTTCATTTACGGCCCTTCTCAGGCCTCGGATCCTACTCCGTATGCTGTGAAGTTAAAGCAAAGTATATCATCGGTGTCGTGAATGAACGTCAACGTTCATACCGAGGAACAAAAGATGAGGGTGGAGACGGAAGATTTCCCCTCATTAAATAATCGTAATGTATCTAAATAATTCAGATCGATATGATAAGGCCAATCGACGTCAACGATGGGTTGGGTATGCAGGGAATGTGGGAGTAAGAGAATGATACAGTATAAGTAAACCTTTCCTGTTTGTTCTGAGACGTGATCGATTGATCCGTTAGAAGTAATCCATGCCGAGTCCTGCTCTCCAAAATGTCGACATTCATCAACGCTTATCAATATACCTCGCGAGAATCTACCTTCAGGATTAGTCGAAGAAATGAAGATAACCGAACTCCTTACCGATAGCGCTGCGAATGCAACCACAGAACCCATCCCCCACAGCGTGATCACCTTGTCAGCTTCTATCGCTCTAATATCAACTTCGTAAGAAGCCAATATCTATCAAAAGGATGGACTATTCAAGTAGCAACGTGTCAGAGGAAGATACTATACGCACGGGATTGATGATTCTTGACGAAGGGTTCCTCGAATATTGGACAGGTGGTTTTTCCATTATTGGAGAATCGCCTGCACTGCTGCCCGTCTCTGAATCCCATTCGTCATGAATAGCGCCTAGCTTGGGGCCACCACATGTTGGTGGGGCATCCGGGTCGACGTCGGCGGGCATCGGGCTGGGTGCCTCTGCTGTTGTCGGCGGGGGAGTAGCTAGCCGGGGTGCCTTTGAGTTAGCTATACGAGTTCTGGTGATATGACGACGAACCAATAGTACCCCATACGGAGGGGTTGTGATATGGTTGGAACGGCGGTGGCGGATACCAAGGGTAAGGATATTGATACGGGAGTGCGCCATTCGTGTGGATGGGAGGGCAAGTCAGACGGGACGGGAAAAACTCTCCCTGGTTGCTTTGGGGGACCTCACTTCGTGTATTTGACATCGTTTGAGCGCTGGCCATCGTCAGAAACCATCTTCCTTTTAGCGAAAGTTCACTCACTTATAGTTTCTATTCACTTCAGATGCTTGATTCACTTTCGTCGCACCTAGAGACGCCTCGTCAACGTGGTGGTAAAGAAGGAGAAAAATAGGCCGTACCAATATTCACTGTGACTGACTGGGCGCTGATAGACTGGATAACGGTACTCCCACCTGAAAGTCGTCAACACTGTCTCGAATATGAGTAAACGCTGGACTTACTGTTATCAAGTCGGTCTTCTTGACTGGCAATAACGGATGCTGGAGCTTGGTTTATCACCGGAGATGTGGGTGTCTGAGGAAGGCTGACGTCGTGGCAATCAGAAGAGAGAGGCGTTAGCATGATATGCTGTTGAAGATAAAAGGAGGGACAAGAGGTAGGAGTGGTCTACACACGTTGGGTGCACAGTTATGTCTTCCAGATGCAACCTTTCCTTATACAAGCCCATGAGTTGAACGTTGATGATGCATGGCTACCAGGTGAAGGTGAAACAGCGGCCTCATCTGTGACACGAGGTTGTCGCGACTGTACTTGGCTGAGGATCTCTCACTTAGTCGGAATTGCGACGACAAGTGGAAGCGTAAGAGATTCGTCAACTGGAATATAAGAGAGGAAGGGGGATGAGTTCGGGGGATTTGGAGAGCTTTCTCGAGGAGAGATCCAGTGGTACCTAAATTGTGCGATATTCTGGGACAACACGACCCGAGATCGCCCTGTGAAATGACATAAGCTAAGTACGGGACGTATGGAGAAGTTTACAACTGATCGAGAATTGTCACTCAACAGCCATCTCGGCATACTCTTCCTCACGCTGATAGTGAGGCCGTGATAAGTACACGAAAGGTGATGTTCGAGGAACTTGCCTCAAGATCCTTTATGCGGAAGGAATCCACAACGTGATAGGAGATAGAACACCAAGCCAGAGTACGCCCTGAAGAGGGGATAGATCCCGCTGGGTGTGCAATGTATGAAATATCATGGAACCCATCCCTGGTGAACCCGGAGAAAACTCGAGGACAAGTAGCGCCTGATCTGGATTGCAGCAGGCGATAAGAAGGAGCGCGCACGGTTTTGGGGTGGAGAACGACTGAATTGAATCATTACGACTTCCAGTCACAAATTATCAAACAACTGTCATCACTCAAATCCTCGACGCCTTGCTAAGTAGAGTCGACCCCTCCCGCACGTCCACTGCATGAATATCAGTACACGATCTAAGATAGCAAACACGCTAACATACCCAGAGCACATATCGTAGCACAGGAATGGATGCACTAGATGCATAAGGAATCAGAACCAGATGATCGGTGAGTGACATCAAAGCTTCAGGCGTGTATATGGACAACACACCTTAATCAGACGATCGAGGAAAGGAGTCTAGGGACCAAATGCTTTGTCGCCGAAATCACACCTTCGATAAAAATGGGATCTTGAAGGGTAACAAACAATACGGCTGGAGGACGAGTTTCAGCGATGATTCAGCGGGAAGACAGCAGCGTCACGTACTATAACTGGTCTATGCCACATCCGGTGATCATCAGGTCAAATCAAATGGGTTTAGTTGGAAGGCGCCAACGTTGAAGCTTCAAGGACTTGTAAGAGTTACCCATACGTTGAACTTTAAAAGTTTGAGGGCGCTGAGGACCGAAAGCAGAAAAGTGACTTGGCGTCAAAGATTCAGCAACATGAGCTTGAGCGGAGTGACAATCAGTGCCAGTGTCGGGGTATTGAAAAGCACCGACCTAACACTATGTTGGGTAGCGGTTCCATCCCTGCGGAAATACCGAAAAAGGCGGTAAGTTAGTGAGAAAAAATAGGGGACGAAAACCACAACGACATACGCTGCAAGGTGACCACACTAGTTGCTATCCTGCACTCAATATTCCCCTCAAAATCGAACACAGGAACCACCGCATCAAGTATAGTTAGCATTTGGGATGGCGTGGCTAACAGGACTCCACTGGACCTACGAAACGAAGCGAACACAGTCAAAACGGAAGGAACACAACACCTAAACAAAAAAGAAATCATACCTCATAATTCGTACTCCCTCTCCTTCCAGACAGCCTTACTACAGTCATAGGTTGTGAAAACACCGAAAGTCTTTCAAAGCAATACCAATGTCCTAAGGTGCAATCCCGTGCCCACCTGCAGGAATGTAAGGATTGTATCTGCGAAAAAAGTCGTCGAAATTCAAACCAAAGCAACAAGGCACTGTTGGAATTTGAGATTGCCGAGCGACCTCGGTTTTGATTATCATGTACTTTGTTTACTTCGTGCTCGTATCTAGGCTACATACCTGGTGTAGATAGATGTTCTATATACTCTGTACTATCGTATAGTGCAAATCCCATCCGTTTGTAACCCCCCACCACTTCGTTGTGCACCCAGCAGTTTAACAAACCGTCAGGACCGTCCTCGAAATCTGACACAAACGGATCACTGCTGCTTGCTTGCCTGTCAGGGGCTGAATTCTGACATCGTCGTCATCGCTGTTATCGCACCTCTCGTCATCGTTGATCGTTCCCCGTCGTTCTCGCTGCTCGCCACTGGGGCTGAATCCAGTCGAAACCATTCGTATTCGTTCGTCATCGCTTTGTTACCATTTCCGTTGCCTTTCCTCGTCATTCCTCATCTTCCCACGACCCCTAACGAATTCCCCCTCTCGCCATGTCCGACAACGACTCCCGCGAACACTCTGGTGATCGCATTGACAAGCTTACCGAGAACAACTACCACGAGTGGGCAGTGTTCATGGAAGCTCTTCTCATCAAGAGAGAGGTTTGGCCTGTTGTTGAAGGCACCCTCCTCGCACCCACGAATCTTAATACCGTTGCTGGTCAGGCGTTTGTCCGAGCCCAACACACCGCCTACGCCGAAATCGCTCTTCACATTACTCCTTCGCAACTCAGTCATATCAACACTCGTGATCCGAAGGTTATTTGGGATACATTTGCACATTTGCATACCCAACGTGGTCTCTCCTCGCGTCTCGCCCTCTGTTGTAACCTTATCATGCTGCGCAAATCTGATGCTCAATTGATGACATCGTGGATAGCTGATGTCCGTCGTGCTGCATTCGCTCTCGCTCATATCGGTTCCCCCGTCCCCGATGATGATATTATTCTCGTTTTGACCACCGGCCTCCCTGCTTCCTATTCCAATCTCGTCACTACGCTCGACGCCGTCGATCCCCGCATCCTCACGCTCGACTACACCATCACGCGCTTACTCAGCAAAGAAACTCGTCAACGTCTCGATACCACCGCTGCCCCCGCTTCGACTTCTACGTCTACCCCCGTCAATTCCGATCCGAATCCCACCAGCTACGCCGCCTCTCCGACTCGCAAGAAAACTCCGATCGAAAAGATTACGTGCTTCAAATGTGGCAAGAAAGGTCACTACCAATCTGCCTGCAACAAATCCGACTCTGCAAATACCGCCGCCGACACTGCTGCCTCCGCCGTCATTCCGTTCGACGACATTCCCGAAGATGCATGGTAGCTTCAAGGGGAGTCGTACTCTCCCGAGGTCGAAGGGGAGTGTTGGAATTTGAGATTGCCGAGCGACCTCGGTTTTGATTATCATGTACTTTGTTTACTTCGTGCTCGTATCTAGGCTACATACCCGGTGTAGATAGATGTTCTATATACTTTGTACTACTGTATAGTGCAATACTCATCCGTTTGTAACCCCCCACCACTTCGTTGTGCACCCAGCAGTTTAACAAACCGTCAGGACCGTCCTCGAAATCTGACACAAACGGATCACTGCTGCTTGCTTGCCTGTCAGGGGCTGAATTCTGACATCGTCGTCATCGCCGTTATCGCACCTCTCGTCATCGTTATCGCTCTCGTCCTCGTTGATCGTTCCCCGTCGTTCTCGCTGCTTGCCACTGGGGCTGAATCCAGTCGAAACCCTTCGTATTTGTTCGTCATCGCTTCGTTACCATTTCCGTTGCCTTTCCTCGTCATTCCTCATCTTCCCACGACCCCTAACGAATTCCCCCTCTCGCCATGTCCGACAACGACTCCCGCGAACACTCTGGTGATCGCATTGACAAGCTTACCGAGAACAACTACCACGAGTGGGCAGTGTTCATGGAAGCTCTTCTCATCAAGAGAGAAGTTTGGCCTGTTGTTGAAGGCACCCTCCTCGCACCCACGAATCTTAATACCGTTGCTGGTCGGGCGTTTGTCCGAGCCCAACACACCGCCTACGCCGAAATCGTTCTTCACATCACTCCTTCGCAACTCGGTCATATCAACACTCGTGATCCGAAGGTTATTTGGGATACATTTGCACATTTGCATACCCAACGTGGTCTCTCCTCGCGTCTCGCCCTCCGTCGTAACCTTATCACGCTGCGCAAATCTGATGCTCAATCGATGACATCGTGGATAGCTGATGTCCGTCGTGCTGCATTCGCTCTCGCTCGTATCGGTTCCCCCGTCCCCGAAGATGATATTATTCTTGTTTTGACCACCGGCCTCCCTGCTTCCTATTCCAATCTCGTCACTACGCTCGACGCCGTCGATCCCCGCATCCTCACGCTCGACTACACTATCACGCGCTTACTCAGCAAAGAAACTCGTCAACGTCTCGATACCACCGCTGCCCCCGCTTCGACTTCTACGTCTACCCCCGTCAATTCCGATCCGAATCCCACCAGCTACGCCGCCTCTCCGACTCGCAAGAAAACTCCGATCGAAAAGATTACGTGCTTCAAATGTGGCAAGAAAGGTCACTACCAATCTGCCTGCAACAAATCCGACTCTGCAAATACCGCCGCCGACACTGCTGCCTCCGCCGTCATTCCGTTCGACGACATCCCCGAAGATGCATGGTAGCTTCAAGGGGAGTCGTACTCTCCCGAGGTCGAAGGGGAGTGTTGGAATTTGAGATTGCCGAGCGACCTCGGTTTTGATTATCATGTACTTTGTTTACTTCGTGCTCGTATCTAGGCTACATACCCGGTGTAGATAGATGTTCTATATACTTTGTTGTAACCCCCCACCACTTCGTTGTGCACCCAGCAGTTTAACAAACCGTCAGGACCGTCCTCGAAATCTGACAGGCACCCAGCCTACAGGGTTCCACATCATAACGTGGTTCCTTCGAACACCTCTCGTCAGGAATCCTTCAACCCAGAGACTCGCCAACGAATAGAGCCAACCGACTCGGAGCAAGACTGGCTAACAAACGCCCGAGAAACGCCTGAGAGCAGTAAGTCTGTCAGAGCATCAATAGAGTATCACTGAATAAGGACTCACCCAGTCGCTGTACTATGTGCGTATGTATCATGGGATATACTAGAAGTGCGAAGCATCGCAGAGGAGGCAAGTCAACGAGGCGTTTGCGGAAGAAATAAAATTACAATGAGCCACGTGGTTCGGGCCGACACGGGCCGGGGCGGACCCTGAGTTCACCATTAGCTCCAGCTCTGCTCCTGTCGAGTGCCCCTGTTCCAGTAATCCTGGGTCTTGAATGGGTTAAATGGTGGTGTTGGATCAGGTGCGGGTTCAGAGGCATCTCCAGAGAGCAGATCAGAGGGTATGGTGGTGTTGGCAAATGGTTGGACATAGAGGAAGATGGGACGGTTCACGTTAAGCTCTGGAGTATAATGGGAATAACATAAATTATGGCACCTTAAATTCGGAGGGGTAGTACATGTGAACGTATGTTGCGGAGGTGTAAAGGGTCTAGAATACCTTTCCAGTGTGTTGGGAGAGAGCCGTCTACCTCGCCGACCGCCAGGTCGTGCAGGCGTTACACATGCAAAGACACGGTCTAGAACTGCATCTGCACCCACACCCACACCCACACTGGATGGCACTATTAAGCGGTCCATCGCAGGTCCGTTGTGCTTGTGTCGATACCGGCGTCGGAGCCGGTGCCTCATTGGAATGCGGGTAAGCTCCATAGCGGTGTCCTTGAGGAGAAACTGGACCTTGAGGTTGTTCGGGTGGTGGGTGCTGTTGAGTTTGAGGTTGCGGTTGATATTGCGGGAAGGGTGGATATGGTTGCGAAAATTGATTTCCGTATCCATGAGGAGGATAAAACTCGGGTCGGTAATAACCACCATAGGCATGACCAGGAAGTGGAGGAGGATAAGAGTTCGGGGGAGGCATGAACTGATTTTGAGGGTAAGGGTGGCCTGGATATGGCTCTGGGTGCGTAGGTGGAGGAGGGTACCGCGCTGGGTAATGAGATTGGCCCTGATGAGGGGGAGGTGCACTAGCAGGAGCCGAAGCAGCCTTGTTGTCATTCCAGCCCCCACGACGAGAGTCTACACTCTCATCCCGCTCGTTCGAACCTTGATTGAGGTTTTGGCGTCCTAAAAAACGCAGCTAAGTTCATGCCGACGGATGGGACTCGAGATCTACCGATTGAAATGGAACCTCCAGAATTTGCGTTGTTTTGAATGCCATTATTCTGAGTGTATGAGCCGTCTGCGAAGAGAAATGAGCAAAGGTTCTCGACCGCTTGAATAAAAAAGGACGCACTGTAGGTGCTTCCGTTGTAGTACCGATCCTTATTCGTGACATTTGACCTGCTGTTGGATCCTGTATGAACTCTGTTGCCGTCTCCTCGAATATTTGAAGCGTTGTTGTCGTTCGAGGATTGATTCGTCGCAGAATCTCTGCCAGCCATCTGGTAGATTGGAGAGGGAGAAAAAGACGAAGACGAGAGGTGCCGAGCGCTGATGAATAGAGTGAAGTATTAACGATTTAAATTCGTTGCAGTCGTCGGTGATCTATAGGAGAGGTCGATATGCCTCACAAGGCAACATCGAGGTGCCGGCCTCATGTCAGTGGCGTCAGTTTCTTCTGCAATGCAGCATGAAACGACATGCATATGGCGAACCATACCTTGTCTACACGAGGCGTTCGGAATACGGCAAGCGCGCACCAGTACTATCCCGGACCGGACTAAAGATGATTCCCATTCCCCTACGATGATGGTGAACTTTGTACATACTCAAAGCGTGGCCCTTGAAACAGGGTGAATAGTACGACCACCCGCAGTGAGATTGCGCGAGTAGGACGACACACGCCGCAACCTGCTAGACAACAACCTGTAATATGGATCAGCAAAGGTCCCACTTAAGAGTAGTAAAAGCGATCGAATCGGATCTCATGAGACAAATGTTAGGACTTGACATCCCCTTTACGAGATGCTGGCGCTTCTCTGAACCCAGACAAGAATCTTGGGATTCGATCAAGACAGACCAAAAGATACCGACGTACGGAACATTCACAATATTGCGCCCAAAAGGAAAGTTCAACGAAGCTGATTGTGATAAATCCGCAGAAAACCCACATAATTGCATTGTCAAACCAGCCGGGCCCATCGATTCAAAACAGAAAATCCGGTGGGAACTCGGCTGAACCGAGGCATTGAAGTTTCAATCAACATTCAGCGCTTCAGCGCCCAGCACCGATGAGCTCCTAATGAACCATAGACATGGCCACTTACCAATCAATCTTCTGGATGGTGGGACTTTCGGAGATTAGTTGACCTGAACCGTCCATTTCTCTGGAAGAAGTTCCCTTCGGAATCCGTTCATGAGGACTGACTATGTTGCATATGGGAATGAGGCATTACGGGTCATGTATATGGGCGTGTGTGTTTGGTAGCGAAAGTAGGATCAACTGATAAACGAGAAACGGAACATTAGAAGGTGATGAGACCGCTCTATAACGTACCTACTTAGACAACTTAGTAAATAATCCGAAAGATGACGACTAGCTACACGAGTAACACGTCAATCGATAGCTTGCACCTCGTAGAGACGTGGGTTACTTGTCCGCGCATTCGAAACGAGCTCTCAAATATTCATGATCCCCACTTGTCGTCGGTATCTGATTGTCACATGATCGAATTAGAATTGTACTCGTCAGGAGGTCAGAACGCATACGTTTTGGGGTCACCAGAATTTGTCAGGACTCAGAAAGCATCCGTACTTCAAACAAACCCCCCTAATCCAACGCAATCACGTCTCTTGGTTCATGGTAGGACTTGAGCGAACCTAATACAAACGAAACGATGTCGTGATTGCACAGATAGTTGCGGATCTAAGAAAGGTCCATGGGTGGAGGTGATCAATGTTTTGGTGGACGAACCGTACCATCACTAAACGCACGTTGGGTTATTGGTAATGTAAAGCGAAGGGAAGATAATTGAACTGTACCTGAGATAGTGTAGGCTGTACGGAAATGGATATCCACTAAGCTTCATAGACGACGATGCCGAGTTACATAGCGATTTACCATGACCGGAGTGAAGACCCGTTGAATGGTGTGCCTTGAATCACATTGAACGCTTGCGGATGGCTTGACCTGACCTCCCAAACGAAACAAAGCGGTGATTATAGGATCAGAAAGACACTGAAAAGGTGATCGTACCTCGTCACCGCTATAATAAACTGTATATCCGCTCTCCGTCCTATGCAGTGCTGCTGTACCGCCAACCAACCACAATCCCGGACCAAAAACCCTCCCTCGAAAAAGGAATCTTGAAGTTATGCTCTTCGGGCACGGCCCGCACCTGGAAAGAAATATCAGAAAGATGTTGGATGAAGGATGGCATCAACGAATCGAGACAGAAGAAAACGTACCTTGAGAACTTCGGCACATGCCACACCCTTCATTTGAAGAGGCGAAAGTACGTACTTTATTGGATTCTGTTGGGGGCCGACGAACCAAGAGGACTTCCCCGCAATCCACGCGAGAGAAAGGTCGATGCACCAAGGGTTAAGCACTTAAGCAAGCAGGTCACTAGTAGAAGACGTTAGTGATCGGTAACCACGATAAAGGCGAAGTGCGAGACCATGCTGCAAGCAGAAAAGAGATATCGCCAGTCCAGCTCAAGGCGGAAAGTTCAATGAAGTTGAAGCGCCCGAAAAAGTGTCAGTGTGAGAACTTTGGTTCAAGTTTGGACCGTACTGATATGGAAATTAGTTCCCATCCCCTTGGCGTTTTCGCGAGGTGAACAACCGACTTTCATTTTGACCTTCAGGCAACTCCTCAAGCTGTCTGGGCACTCCCTTTGACCTGGGCGATGGTTCAAGTGTCTTAGCTTTCCTGCTCTCTCGTCTGTATACCCATGGGTATGCCAGCATTATCATGACCCAGCAAGTTACCGCATGATGCCGCGTCATAACCCAGCCGAAATTCTATGCGATCGAATCCGGCCATGTCGATGAACTTTACCAAGCTCACGCAGGTTGTCAGTCGAATGAATGCAATATTACTCTCGTTGATGTACTACTCGACGATTCCAGGTATTCCTCAATCAGCTTCCGTTCAACGCCGTGGCGATCAAGCGGCGTCATAACTTTCATCAATACTCAAATTATTGGACCCAAGTCCAGATCTTCTTGGGTGTTCTTGGTGATTACTGGTTCTACTCTGCCTCATAAACGGTACATCAATCGTCTGACAAGCATATTATTGCATCTTAGCCTCACATTACGCCATCCACACTCGGATTTGGCTTACATTTCAGGTACTCCATCGTCAGCTCCGTAGACATCGACGACAACGTGCAGATATGGTCGAATTCGACAACCCCCTATCAAGCGCCGTTATTCACTCCTCCGAGGCTCCATCCCGAAACAGCTGAATCCGTCGTTCAAAACGGACGAATAAATCATAAGCGTGGTGCGTGGGATGGGAGGTCAAAAGATATCACCGCGAGAGCTAATACGGAACTTCGGATGCCTAAAACCTTTTCGGCGGCCAGTGGTTCCTGATTCCACCTACTCACAGCTCATCCAAAGTTTGATAGCAGTCCATCTGTATCTGATATGTACATAGATCATTTGCGTCAGTGCACTTGACCGGGCCGTTCAAGTAGTTCAACGCCATAGACCCTTTTGTACTATTTGGCAGCTAATATCCTCCCAATTAGGAGATCTACAGAATACTGTTCTTCCACGCTCCTTCCTCGTCGATTAGGGATTTCGATTACAACTCGAACGGAACATTGTAGATCCTGATCAGCTGATCCTTACTAACGACTTCGGCGTATATTCATTCACTGCGGCGTTGTCCTCCGAGTTTGCCAAGGATACCGCCTCTCCGTATATTATGTCGACCATTTTGGGCCACTTGCTGAAGAACTCGACCTCCCCGATTTCCTTCCTGTGGCGATAGGCTTTGCCGAAGGACGCCAAATAACATATTTAAGTGGAATAGGACCCGGCATTCAAATATTCAAACCTGAAGAAAGGGTCTAGACCTTTCCGGCATAGATAAGATCTTACCCAATGATCAAGTGTATCATTCCAATATTGTTCAACATTCTCCCGCAGCGGCATAACCATTTACGCAGAAGCAGCTGGTTTGCGTGTGAGGGGAAATCGTCAAACGCAGGTTGCTATGTCAAAGCAGCACTGAGTAGTTAATTGAGGAAGATGGAGATCCTCGTCGTCGATGATGGATCATATCACCGTGTCTGGCTATCATGTTCCTGATGAAGCTAAAAGGTGTCGCCCTTCCGAGTACAGTACTGTATGTACAATGTAGCATATGCAGCAGGCACAAGTGAACAAGAGCGAAGTAAATACTACTGACGGGATCGCGTGATCTCTCAGCGGCACCCGTTCGGCAAGTACAGCCGGGATGATTTCACCAGTCTTTCACCCCAACCACTGCGCCAGGTCGCAAGGCACTTCACGGACCCTCTTGTCTCCATCCGTAATTGCGAGTCGTCGGGCTTCAACTTATTTCAACGGATGATCTTCTCATGCGCATCAAAAGCCCCGAATCCAGGGGTGATTGACGATCCAAGGAGCAGCCGACAGTGCTTATCGTTGCTGCCATCAAATCTCATTTCCCTTCACCGTCATGATTCCCTGAGTCGAGCTTGGTGTCCTCAGTACTCCCCTAACCATTATTTCTTTATATCGGAGCTTTCGAGTTTGTGGCTTCTCTTCGTTCTCTCATCAGGAACAGCCACAACCGCTCTTTTCTAATTATTCGACAAATGTCTGGTGTTCCGGCAGTCTTCGATGGGTTGACCCCTTCAGCTATTGGTGGAGTGGAATTGGGAACAGGGTTGGCCCTGATCGTGCACGGGAGTTTAATCTCGCAGTACATCGCGTACTACCAACGGTATCCGAAAGATTCAGTGGGATTGAAACTCGTCGTACGTCTACCCATTTCCTCGTATCACTTCTGTGTTCAATCGTTGTCTAGGTCGCCGCTACTGGGTGAGTTACCATTAAGGACCCCTCCGTAGAGTCCTTAACGTATTGTTCTCCCTGCGTAGTCTTGCATGTCTGGGTCACATCGTTTGTATTACCTGGGCGTTATTCGACATGTCCGTGAAGAGCCTCGACGACCTATCTAAACCTTTCGCCATGCCAATTACCGTCCCTATAGGACTTGTCTTCACTTCCGTCCTCCAACTCCTGGTCCAGGTATATCATCCCTCGTCCTTTTCTACACCCCCTCTATATTATCTCATTCGTAGACTAATACTTCACATCAATAGATGACGTATGGGTATCGAATGTTCAAATTCTCGCGAAACTACATTGTCCCAATCTTCGTCGCTATCGGTGTCATCTATAATATCGTCGCCACTCCCGCCTTTGCCCGCAAATTCCCTTTAACCTCATTTGAAGACCAGTTGAAGTACGAAAAATCGGTCTTCTGGCTGATCAATTCCGTCTTCATCAACACGGCCGTTAATGATGTGGTCATCACCCTTTCAATGGTTTATTACTTGAAAAAGGGGCGCCAGGACGTTTTGCAGCGGTACGTGCAGTCTTACCCTCGTTTCGCTTTGTCTTGGTCTGATAGGCGGTGTATAGAACTCAGAAAGTCATCGAAAAATTGGTGGCGTGGACCATTCGTGAGTCGTTTCCTTCCTGCGTTTTCTGATGGGGTTAACATTATCGCTTCTCTTCCTTTTCAGAGTCGAGCGCTCCAACCTGGTTCGTCTCTTCTTTGCGCATTCCTCGGGTGATTCCCTAACGTGTTCGTTGATAGTATCCTTGGATTTGCCATTGTCGCTACAGTACGTTGACGGCTTCCTTCATCTTTTCCCCTGAATGCTAACCTCGCCCTAGTTTATGAATAACGTATCGAGCAGTAAGCTATTTAATGCAGTTCCTCGTCTATCGTCTCACGCTTCGTCCTGCCTTAGATGTTTGGATCGGTCTCTCAATATTTGCTACACCAGTCTACCCAGCAGCACTTCTCGCCTTGTGAGTTCCACGCTTAAATCCTTGTTATGATCCCATTTCTAACGACCTCGGGTTTAGGCTCAATGGACGAGAAAGCCTTACTCGAAACGTCACCCAGGTACACGTGAGCACTGAGTCGGCAATGTATTCAACACATGGAAGGAGTGTGGGTATCACCTCCAAAGTCAGCTCGGTTCCTCGTCTTTTATCCAACCCGAGCTGATCCTTTCTCTATCTAGCTGCCAGCAGAAAGCCGTCCCGAACTCCGTTCGGAATTCCGAGCGTAGTCCTTGCGCCCCCCCTTCCTCACTTCCTTCCAGTTTCATGCGTTTATCTAATTCCATTCCCATTCGTTTAACCTTTTTTTCTTTATTCGCATCAATCTCAGATTGAGTGTACGCTGTAATACCCTGTAAACCTTCAGAATCTTCTATACCCGAGCACGTACGAAACTAACACGTCGAAGTCAGCCCGGGTAGTATCGGAATGTTGTTGTTATTTTATGCCCAGTGTACTATCATTGCCCTTGTGTGTACTACCCATATCCTTACGGTCCGTACGACCTCTATTCGATCCTATGTACTTTTGCTACGTAGTGTCCCATTCCTTTTATTGTACGGTTTTCTTTGTTACTTTACACCCCTGTACCCACAGTATATCGGAAATATTTCTTGTTGGTCTAAACCCCGAGTGTTCTCAGCCTGATGATCAGATACTCGAACATGGAGGGTTGGCGGTATGTGTTTAGGGTAGGCCTTATCTCGGAAGCTGATTGCACCGATCATGTTTAGTACTCCTTCACCGTGTAGATTTGGGCCTTCGCCCACCTTCGCGTCCAATACTGACGATATCGACAACCCTGGTCCTGTACCAGAACACCGGTATATAATTTTGGGCGATGATGCGGAGTGGGAAGCAAAAATGGGTCCTGTTTATTCTACGTACTGAGCACAAATGTGGTAGGCTACAACTAGTTATCCCCACCCGGGACTTTCCTCGCCTCGAGAACCTGCTCAGCAAGTTTCCACATGTCGAACTCTCCTCTCGCACCCCTTTCCCAATCCTCACCTGCATGGCATTTAATCATAACGACCCTGTTATCATCCACCACTGGGGGTTTATCATTCAACACATGCATGGGCTCAAGGTCCTCCGAGTACGCCCAAACGACAACAACTTTCAACTCGGGAGATCGCTCCCGTTCTAAAAACAACTCGAGGATATCCTTTGTTAAGGAAGGGATGACGCAAAGGTGCGTTAATTTTGGGAGACATAAGAGTGATCTGATAGTTTCTCTGGAGCGGGGATCGAATACAGACCAAAGATCCAGATGAGTTAATTTTGCGAAGATCGGGAATAAATCAAGTGATGGTGTAGTAGATATACGTGTGAGAGGGAGTTGGAGGAGGCAAGGGAGATAGATTGGGTCGTATGGTACCCAGAAGGCCAGGTTGACGACGTTGGGGAAGAGATGGAGATATTCCCGTAGTCTGGGTGATTTCAGCAAGAGGTGACGGACGTGGTGTCCATATTTTTTGTAGATTGCTTCGTTGAAGTCAATGGGAAAGGATACGACTTCAGAGAGCTTTACAACACGGAAGACGTGCGGTATCAACCTAAATGATTTGGGTGGTCTTCAGTGCGAAAAGGGTGCGAAGCGCTGTGCCCACCAATCGAACACTCGTTTCGCGACTAGGGTTAAGCGCCTTGCTTCCCTAGGATCAGTCTGAAATGCAAATAAGAAGATGGTGTATTCCAGGTCCAGTGGAAGCCGTGGAGAGAGAGTCGTGCCAGTCATGACATACATAACAAGATGGTGTATTCCAGGTCCAGTGGAAGCCGTGGAGAGAGAGTCGTGCCAGTCATGACATACATAACAAGATGGCGTCGATAACTAAGGGTGCTCGGAATGTGCCGAGCTGCAGCCTTTTCTCATCGTCGGGAATGGTGTTGAGTTTGATCCCTTCAACTATACAACAATCGACTTGACACCGTTATCGAAGGGGTGGATTGAATATCTGAGATGAATGCAAGATGGACGAACGTTACTCACACCGTCCGACTGAGCGTCATACTGATTCTACAAAATCGAGGTACAAACTGCCAAAAAATGGGAACTTTCAACATTTGATTCGAACTCGACGTTGTGAGAGGATAATTCTTTATGAAATTTCTTACGGAAAGCAATCTAAGTTGACAACGAATAAGCGAAATCAAAAACTACATAGCATCACACTCCACCAGAGCAATCTTGGAAGATACGAACAAGGAAAACATATGAAAGACAACAGACGTAGTAAGTCCTCCTCAGAAAATACTTGATCATCACCGAAACGATTCATGAGTTCCCCCCTCCTCCCCGAAGCTGCCTCCCTGGATACACCCTCTAGATCAACGGCCATCGCTTTTTGTCATATGGCGTTCATCTTTCCAGCGGCGGAATCGGGAGACGAGTCGCAGGGAATAAAGATGGGCCTATAAATGAGGGATGTAGGAAGTCCAGGAGACATTGGTCAAGGCATCGGGAGGGAGGCGTCGAAGACCAATTAAAGAAAGTATGAGAATGAAGACGCGACCGTATTCGTAGAGAAGAACGCCAATGAGCATGAGAATGTTGCCAAGGTAGCAGAAAGCCAAGGCGCTGAGGTAGGTGTACCATCTTAGTGGCACTGTCTCGCAAATGCGAAAGCAAAGGGTGGTGAGCAGCCCAAAGGTAGGCGTCACAGTGATCCAAACACACGAAATTCTCCACAGATGCAACTCTGCCCGTGTCGGAAAGGTAGAATGCCACGAGAGGAAGTGGATGCCTGCGAAGATTAGCCCGATAAGACAGCCCACCTCTAGGAGCGGAAGCATGTCACGGGACGGGATTGGAAACGCAGAGAAACCCGGGCCATAAAAGTGGTCCGGAGGGTTCTGTTCAAATATATCAATCCCAGAATGCCGCAATCCGGCAAAAGCTTCTTCCAATGAGAGGGAAATCAGCTCCAACTTCTCCTCTTCCAGTAATCCTGCATCTTGAGAAGGATTACGTGACGGTATTCGATCAGGTGTGGGTTCAGAGGGATCCTCAGATGGTGTATCAGAGAGTGTGCTGGTGGTGCTGGTGGTGGTGGGAAGTGGTTGGACATGGAGGCCCACGTTGAGCGGTTTAGACCACCATAGTGCATATGTGAGGACGTTCAATGTTGCGAATCCAAGTGTGGCGACCTCTAGCTCGAGGAGGGGCAGGTGCTGCTGCAATCGAGCTAGACATTCGCACACAAACCATGTGGTTTGGAGACCAACGAGGCTTTTTGATAGCCAATCGCCTTTGCTCTTATCCAGGATATCTTCCTTTTTCACTGATCGAAGTTCTTCAATGTCAAGTCGACCATCTTTGAGGAGTTGAATGAGTATCAGCGGGAAAAGCGTTTCGTTATCTTCCTTGGATGCAAAGCCACCCATTTGCGCAAAATGGCCTTGTGTTCGTTCCCATCCCAGACCTGGACACCGTCAATGTTGAGAAACTGAACGGGGAGGAGAATTGAGAACTTACTAGGTACGACTTCATTAACTCTTGTAGCCACAATCTTGGCCCCAGATCTTTGTTTGAGCGCCCAAAAGATGATGGCTTCTGGCGCCATGAGCGCCCACAATGTGCGCATAAAACGGCCACGGAACTTATCCGAGGACTCACTCGTTACATCTGGAACATCTGGATGAACAGCCTGGTATACACAAGCTCCAATCGTAAGGAGACAGCTCCAAACAACCTCGCCCAGATTTCGTAAGTCGGCACCAGAGCCATCGGCGCGAGGTCGAATCCCAAATACGAGAGTATGAATGATAGTGGGGACGGTTGCTGGACCCGCGGAGAAGGGAGCCGCTTGTGCTCGAAGAACTGCAAGTGCGGCGGTGAGAAGGAACAGCATCTTTGATCGACCTTTGAACGTCTAGACATGAGTCAGTATTTCGACACAATAGAGCAGCCGAACGTACTATGAGGGCGCCGAGATTTGGAGACGTCAGATGGATTTTGCGGTAGAGGAGAGGGAGTTGTGGATGCAGGGTAGGGGTGATAAATGTATATTTCAATGTCCGGAGGGATGGGTGTTGGACAGCTTCTATGCGACACTGCCTTTCGTCCACCTCTTCGCATCTAGCGCCCATCCGACAGATTGGCTTGTAGGTAACGCAAGATCCCGAAGTAGGGATTACACGTGTCCATGCCTGTCTGCGTCGAATCAACGTGGATCACTGAAATATCGTCGCAAACCGCGCTGGGATGCGTAGGACGACCATTGTTCCCAATTCGAAAGGGAGCAACAGACGGCCTAATTCAGAGCGAGGACGTCAGAAATTTCGATACTAGTGACCACTTTATAGTTAGACAGGACTGCATTGAACCAAGTTCGCATCTTATACGATTGCGAATCACCTATCCAGATATTCAGACTCGATTACCTTTTAATTGTGAATGTGGACTTAGAAGACGAAGATGTTTGAGTGTTGTGTTGCCGTAGGGTGGGCTTGAAGGAGAGGAGACGACAGGCATTAAGAATGGGAGGAAATAAGCGTTCATCTTTTAAGCGCTGATGACGTGGTATAATCAAAGTTCAACAGTCTCGACAGTGACACAACAATCTACGAATTTTGTACCTAAAGAGGAAGCGTCAACGAGGAGAACGACGATCAAATTGATAGTGACGTGCACTTCAAACAGTTTCCCTCTCCCGCTAGCCAGGTCGACAACCAGTTCAAGGCGAAGACAATGGATGACACCTGTAATAGAAGGAAAAACACGGTTTGATCAGCAAGGTGAGTATCAGGGAGAGAGGGTGTACGAACCTTACACACATGAACCACGAAACCGGGCGTCTATTATTGTAAGGACTTGCCGTGCTAAGACCTGCTGAACGTGGTTAGTCATCTGTGAGGCCAAACATGAGTAGATCCGAACAAGGAGACGACGTACGAGCCGTGTCACCCCAGGCCATTCATGCCCAACTCGCGCCCAACATGCTGAGCCCAGGAATAGCAGATGATCGGACATCTCTAATTAGCTTGGCGGTTAAAACGTTGAAACTTGAAGGATTAACACTGCAACCAATTTTGACGACGTTGTGTACGCCTGAAATGGAGAGAGAAACCAACTTTCAATCAACAGAGTCAACGAAGGGAGGTGGGCACACAGACCATACATGCACTGACATAGGAACTTCTTGTCTCGTCCTCCCAGACTTTATACTACGACTCGAGAAACCCGCACGTCCAACGCGCATCGGAGGTGACCCTTTATACACCAGCACTATCAGTCTCCATTAGTCGGAACTAAGGTCAGAAAATAAAAGGAACGTACGAAGTCAGCAAGTCAACATGACAACATATCCTCCAAAGGCCTAATACATCCGCCAAATACATCCACCAAAACGAAAACCATCCAGGATGGGATTCAGCTCATTGATGAGAACCTTGGGCGTCTCAAGCGTCGAACGCTGGCAGGACTACATTTGGAGAGCGCCCCATGAATTGACGAAGTTAACGTTTACCTATAAGAAAAAGAAGGGCGGTGAACAGGGAAGAAAATATAGAGTAAAAGGATACATACCCGGGGACCATCACACCAACCCCAAAAAACAACAACCAAAAACCGACAAGAAGAGGAAAAAGGCACAAAAGAAGGCCTTTCCATCCAGCGGCGATGCCGGTTTGTATGAAAACTATCTCCAACAAAACCGAGGCGGGTGGAGAATACGACTGAACACAGCTAAACGCAGTAACTATTAGTTCCTGAATAAAAGACGATGAAGTACGAGGTAAAACACACCAAGTTAGAGACCGCTTTCTCTCGAGGTGCTGTCTCCTCGGTATCTTAACACCCCGAGGGCTCCGCCTTCAGCGGTTCCGGTGTTGAAAAGGATGGATACGTTGACTGCGGTGGAGGACATTCTCCACGTCTTGGAGGTATGACCAGTGAGACGTTGGAGATCTGATATTTCAAGACCCTATGTTAGTTCCGAAGGAAAGCAACAAAAGCGAACAACGTAAACATACCAACTGTGCCAATCCACAGAGTAACATCCCTTCAATAATTCAACGCTCCAAGCTGACAGGACCGTGGTGGGTGGACTAAAGAATAGGTTCATTAGCTCGTGAGGAAAAGCCAGGAAGAATGAGATATACCAACTGAAGGTCGCTCTTTTCGAACCTCAAACCATGTGTTGAAGAACTCCGAGAGCTCTCCCATAGCCCGAACATCCTAGGGCATTCACTGTTGGGCAAAGACGAGGGACCAAGGGTGGGCATTGAAAGGCTGATCTGTGTACGGGTCGTAAGTTCGAAACAAGAGGCCCAGCACGCGAACTCGAACATACCGTCTATGTCAGTTGAGAGAGAAGCACCTCGCGAGCAAGAAACCTAACAACAGAACTCGTCAGTTCTTGAAGAAAAGACATGAAGGGCAGATACAACGCACCAAGCTCAAGACTACTTTCCGCCAGCGTTCAGTTCGATATCCCAGGTGTTCTGTCATCGTTTGTTCCTAGAAATAGTCGGTATAAGCATGGCTTGAAGATTGTGTAGTGTATGGAGGTCGGAAAGGTGGGCGACGTTGAGTTCGTCTGGTGGTGGGCGAACCGTGAGAGAGATGCGGCTAATCGGCGTCCCGACCTGCCGCTTTCGGCAGTATCGCTTTTCTTCCTTGCCCAACCAACGTAGACTCCGCGTATACCAAGAATACCCATTGTTCTAAGGACGTACATGCATTCGTGATAACTCCTGATAGCCGCTGGGCACATATTCATATTTGACAATGCAATATGTGGGTTTTCTGCGGATCTATCCCAATCAGCTCCCCAATCTTCGGGTTCCGCATTCCTCTTGGATGAGATGTTGCGGATGCTTGGTACGTCGGTGTCTATTGGACCGTGTTCTGTCATCGAATCCCAAGATTTTTATCTGGGTTCAGACAAATTTCGCAACTCAAACGCCAAGTTCTTGCGTTTGCCTCATGGGACCCGATTCGATTGCTGAACTATATACGCTCACAGGCCGCTATCCTGCAGCTCGCAGCGTGTGTCCCATTACGGGTGGTTATACTGTTCGCCGTATCTCGATCCATGGATTTCACTATCACCGCAAGTTGGACAGTTTATTGACTGACAAGCCGATCAACGCAAAGGGGTGTCGCAGCTACACTGTGCACACTTTGGGCCCAAAGTTAAGCGTCATGAGACCGGAATGGAAGGATCATCTCGTTTCTTGTCTGGAATAATACTGGTGCGTGGTCTTGATACCTATTCCGAACACCTCATGTAGACAAGATAAGGTTCGCCATCTTGCTTCATGCATTTACAGAAGAAACGAAAGCTCACCACTAACATGAGGCCGGCACCTCCATGTTGCCTCTTGGGTGGGTTCGAGGTAGTCTTGTTGATCACCGATTACCAGTGACTGCAACGAATTTAAATCGTTGACACGTCACTCGATTCATCAACACCCTCTCCTCTTTTTCTCCTTCTCCAATCTACCAGATGGCCGGTAGAGATTCTGCGACTAATCAATCCTCGAACGACAACAATGCTTCCAATATTCGAGGAGACGGAAACAGGGTCCATACAGGATCCAGCAGCAGGTCAAACGTCACGAACAAGGATCGGTACTTCAACGAAAACACTTACAGTGCGTCTTTTTTCGTTCAAGCGAAGATATTCCGGTACCTTTGCTCATTTCTCTTCGCAGACGGCTCGTACACTCAGAATAATGGCATTCAAAACAACGCAAATTCTGGAGGTTCCATTTCAATCGGTAGATCTCGAGTCCCATCCGTCGGCATGAACTTAGCTGCGTTTTATAGGACACCAAAACCTTAATCAAGGTTCGAACGAGCGGGATGAGAGTGTAGACTCTCGTCGTGGTGGCTGGAACGACAACAAGGCTGCTTCGGCTCCTGCCCGTGCACCTCCCCCCCATCAAAACCAATATCAGAATCCAGCACAATACCCTGATACACCTATGCAGCCAGGGCCGTATCCCGGCCAGTTTTACCCTCAAAATCAGTTCATGCCTCCACCGAACTCGTATCCTCTTCCTCCCGGTTATGGCGGTTATTATCGGCCCGAGTTTTATCCTCCTAATAGATACGGAGGTCAATTTTCGCAACCATACCCGCCCTTCCCGCAATATCAACATCAACCTCAAGCCCAACAGCAGCCACCACCTGCACAACCTCAAGGTCCCGTTCCCCCTCAAGGATACCCATATCCATATGGAGCTTACCCGCAGTTCGGTCGGGATGAGGCACCAGCTCAACACGACAGACCTGCAATGGACCGCTAAATGGTGCCATTCACTGTGGATGTGGATGTGGATATAGATGCGGTTCTGAGCCCTGTCTCTGTATGTGTAATTCCTGCGCCACCTGGCGGTCGAGGAGATGGAGATGAGGTGGGTGCCGGTAAAGGGGGATATCTAGAGTTGTGAAGGATGTCAATCGAGTTGGAGGGCAGGTCGACGGGGCATTCTAGTCGAAGGGTGAGAGTGTTAGTTACAGTAACACTACTTTTCTGTACAATTAGGATGACATCTCAAGATCTCATGTTAAGTCGAGCAGCGCTTGAGTGTAGTCTGACTCTTAGCGCGATGAACGAAGCGGGAGTACGCCCGCTCCACGTGACCTCACCGATTTCTCTCCTCGGCCACCACCATCCCATCGTCGCTGACATTCAGACGGCTACCTTTGACAGCGCTCATCTTTCGAACCCACTCGCCACTCCCTTTTGCCAGCCTCCGTGTTGGAGAAACAGTAAGGAACAAAGGTAAGAAACCACTTATCGCGAGGCTGGCTAGCCGCCCACCCTCGCGTCTTGCTCCCCACCGTTTCTCGGGCGCATTAAGGTCTGCTGGACCTTGCCCATCGCTCTCCTATTCTATCTGAATCTCGAACGTACCGAACAGAAGACTCTAAGACGTGGAGAATTGGCTACTAATGTAGCCATCGTGTAGGATGGTGCACCTCAATGGCGCCGAGTAGCTGCGGATAAAGAGGTATACTATATGATATTGCCGTAGCAGGTACAGTTAATTTTGTTTGCTCCCCTGCTACCAGCCACCCACCACCTCATTCTAGTTATGGATTACTCCTTTGCTTCGTCCTTCTTCGAATTCTTAGTGCCAGGGTGGGCGCCTAATCCATCGTTCAAGCTTTCCCGTACTTATAATATGTTGACTTTCCAGTTCCCTTTTCCTTCCAACAAACCACTCCCGTTTGCCGGAGTTACCGTATAAACGGGTCCATTCGCAGCCTCGTGTGTTGTTGCGGATACCCCGGCCGACTTTGCACAAATGACATCCTGGATCGCCCCTGTTGCCCATGACCTACTCCTGCTCCTTTGAAGGGTGTTTCAAACGTTACCTGTTACATTTAATTCTTTTCTCTCTCATCCTGGCGGCGCCAACTATGTGCGCTCTTCTTTCGACCTGGAGAAGGGACAGGCGAACCTGAGTATAGAATTTTCTAAGTTCTGCCACTTCTTTATGGCATTATCAGAAGTGGTGATGTTCATCCCAGTCATTCTTTGCCCCTAGAAATTTCAGCGCTAACTTACTTCTAATCGCTTGCAGGAAATTGGTGGGCGCTACTCGTCGTCAAAGACACTAACGTTACTGCTTTGCGTACGTCCATGATCTTCGCATGAACTTCATCAAGCTCTCACAATGTCATTTGAGCCAATCAAAACTTGCCGCCCACCACCGTATAGTTTCAGTAATATTGAATCAGCCCTTCCGTCATTCTGGGCTTACCGTTTGTATGGAAGGATCGTCATCTTAGCGAGTCGCACCACATTGGTGTCGGCGCCAAAGACTATCTTCTGTGGTAATGTAAATTCTCATCCAACCGGATATCGTGACCAGTTCCGCGGCTTTTACTTGATTCTCAAGCAGGGTTTTGGGTTCCGTATTGTCCTCCCACGCCGATTGACCACGCTGTGATGTCTCCTTTTCTCCATTCTAGTGGTATCTTCCATCACGTCATGGTCTTGCCATCGAGGAACTCAAAACAAGTTTCGGAACATCGTGATTTGTGCGCTGTATCCTTATTTGAGTCTGACTCGAGGCCCATCGCGGTGGGCTGGAATAGAGATTTTCTATGCTTCGGATCACACAAGCCTCCTCGTGCAGGCGATAACACAATCACCATCTCCTTCGATCTTGCAGGAAAGCTACTTCAGCCTTTCTGGACGAATTCGGAAAAGACAGAACCCTAAATCTTGATCACCGCAAACGCAACGGCTTGGAGAAAAATCGGAAGGTGTTATAAACAGGTTACTGTAAGAGAGCAAGGCCAATAGGACGCTACCATCCGTGAACGTAGAGAATGGGTGACCCCAAGCGGCGTGGGGGCTTGAAGAGGGCGCGAGAGCCTAGGGTGGATAGTGCCAGCGAACGCGTGGCAATGCCGTTGACAACTTACAGTAATCCGGTGAATTGGCAATGAACGTGAGCCCAAGCTGTCGTTGCTACTCGTGGGCGAAATTGACTCTAAGTTTCTTCCCTCATCTCTTTCTCTTGTTGCTCGTTCGCTGAACGTTGTATCGTCCACATTATCCTGCGCTGCCTCCTTTTCGTTCTGGTGTACAGCCCCCAATCACAACGTGTGATGTCATCACTTTGCCCAACACCATCTTGCCTGCTGGTAGCCTCGTTCCCTCCACTGGCCCGGCTTGCGTAAAATCCAGCACGACCCATGATAACCCATAACCCGACCTTGCGGGGCTTGTCTTTCCTTTCAACCTCAAGTAAATCTTATGTCCTTATCTCCCTCTTCCGATCGCCACGAAGTCGCGCTGGATACGTCGACATCTCCCGCCATCGCCCAAAGTTTATCTTCTGTTATTGACGACAAAGAGGATCAACTGAATAACAGTGAGTCTATACTCAAGAGGAGAAACTTTCGACGTCCTCACGAACTATACAGATGGAACCACTATCGTCCATTTCCACAATCTAACAACTGGGTCACTGACGGTGAACACAATTGGTGAGGCCTCACGAGTTTTCTCTTTTCTGATGACTGCGCTGACCATACTTCGAACAGGTGTCAATAAATCGAATCAAGCTACGGAGGAGAACAACAACTCTCTGTGAGCAAGGTTCTATCTCAGCAATTGTTAGCATTTCTGATAGTATATAGCGCCGAAACAACGAACCTAGGGCCTGGTGCTCAGAAGAATAACAACTCGAGCCAGTCATCGAATTTGAACTCGCCTACTCCACTCACAACCGACGGTACCCAAATGGGGCCACCCGTCATCCCGGTCAACTTCGGTTCAGTCCTCCCATTCGCGGAACTTTCAATGCTCCCACAGCCACCAAACCGCCAAACGAATGCCACATTTGTCGCCGTGTCTCCCGTCCCAGCTATGCAACAAGGACAATCTGCAGCTGCCCCTTATCCCCGAACCTCGAATTTGGGGTCAACAGACAAGGGATTAGTAGTGGCACCCACAAAGGTCCGCCCGAGTCGCAGTAGAGACGAAGTTCCAGTGCGCAAAAAGGGACCGGTAAGTGTCTTCCCATCGCCCATTCATACCTGAAGGCCTGACGCATCGCGTTGTAGGAACCAGCGCCGTCCGAGCTCCAGCTCGTTTACGAGATCTGTCTCAGGGCCATCGATGCTGACGATACGGCTACGCGGTGGGGAATAGGTTCTTTGGTGACAATCGCAGCTCTGGCCGTATGAACTTCTATTTTCTTTCTTTCTTTTCCGCTAATCCCCAAGCCAGGCCCTTATGAAGGGGATCTTGATCCATCAGCACTGAACTCGGAGAGGGAGCCAATACTTTGACGATGCCAAGCACGAGTAGCATAGGATTATTATTCACGTTCGTTGCTAGATGGACATTGATTTCTGACACGAAGCAACACCCGAAAAGTATTTCGATGGGTCAAAGCTGTGTGACATGATAGTGGAGACCAGTAAACGAGCATGAGAGACGATAACGTGGACCAAAGGCGTTGCGAACGAGGCTGGTCAGCCCCATAGCCAGCTCATGGTCGAGAGAAGACGAAGACAAAAACGAGATTTGAATCAAATAAAACACATTCCCAGTTCCAGCACGATCAGGGACGACATGGAGAAAATGGCAGGGGTATAAGAAGGTGGTAATATGAGGGAATAAAAATACGGAATTCTGAGCCATTCCCTGCAACGCCATCAGATAGTTAAACGGAATGTGAGGTCGATAGCGTACCGACATCAGCTCTCGGAAGTGGCCGTCCAAATGGCAGAACCGGGATGACAACGTTGAATAAGATAGCAAGGTGATCTGGGCGTTAAAGGAGTACTTTGTCTGGAAACCTTCGTCATTTCCAAGCTGGGTGCTCGTTGAGCTGAGAGTGGAGGGGTATCATAGAAAGCGCACTGGATCAGGTGGTTTTACAGTTGCTTCAAGTAGTCGATGTAAATCTTCATCCCGAGAAAGACAATGAAGAGTTTGACGGTCGTGCTAATTAATACACTCTGCAAATTTGACCTATGAGAGACGGTGAATCATGACCATTATCCGGAGACCAGAAGTAAAACACGCACATTGGAGGGCGATCTGTATCCTCGTTGTTGGCTTTGGCCATGTAAGGAGCCGCAAAACAAGTGTGTTGGAGCTGTGGAACGTTTTCGCAAGTTGCAGGTTGGCTAAGTGTCTGCTTTTATACCATGGCATTGCAGCTGACCCGAACTGTTCTAATCGCTGGCAGCAAGGCGCCTATAACACATTGATATGGGGCATTCCGAAGAGTCGGTACCCTATCCAGGTATAATCAAACAGAGTTCAGTCAACCGGTTCCCGGGACTGACACCAACCACGGATTTGTGTTGAAGACAGTTTCTTCTCTCGACGAACTTCAAGTTTCTAATTAACAAACGGGAAAACATTGCCGAATATCTACGAACCGGGTGGTAATTGCATATCACGTTATAATTATGTTTCGAGCCAGATCGCTCACACTGCCCGCCATGCTCCTATTCGTGTCAGCGCAGTCGTTTGGATTAGTTCAAATTCTCACACTGTCCATAGATTGAATTGTCATAAGCGCCAACAACCGACAGATAACCTAAGGCGTCGTACTTACGACGAACATATTCCCTTGTCGCCTCGGTGATCGAGTCCCAAAATATGATTGGCAGCACGATGGGACCGAAGAAGGTTTAGGCCTATTGCGGCATCTCCTTGCTCACCCTATCACTAGGGAAAGGTCAATAAAAGAAAAGTCAAAGGTGATAGCCATCGATCGAATTCAAGGGCTGAAGTGAGGTGAATGTCAGTCTTTGGATTGTATTGTTACCGCTGGGCGATGGTGAGGATGATCTCAGTTCCTGAGATCTAGATATATGCGCATGCACAATGTGCTATCCGAACGCAGAGTGTGGGTGAGCCCGGAAGGTCTCCGACCTAGCGAGTGCTTCATGGTATGAAGCTTATAAGCGCTGAGCGTCCACGTGACAGAATCCGAAGACTCATTTCAACCGTTCGCTCGCTCACTCTTGAATAACCATTGGTTGATCCACCTTTAGGCATGGGAAGGTATGGACAAATATAGTACACTCCCTGGACCTCACGCGACCTCGACCTCAACGTGGACGACACCTCGATCGATATCAACTTAACGGATGGCGTTCAACAAAAGCTATCCTATAATTATGAACACATGGTGAGCTGTGGTCTTATCTCAAGTAACGAAAATCATCATCCGTAGCTGGGACCGTAGGCCTTACAAAGTCTTCCAATGGGCTGCTGTGAGGTATGGTTCGAAGGCCACATGTTCAGAAGTCATTACTATGTCAAGTTCAAACGCTGCATTTGAATCTGGTAGGTTGTCTCCCTGCTGCGTCATTTCGCGCGGTCTCCGCCACATGCTGAGGCCTGAGGCCTGAGCTTGAATCATCAAGGCCTCGAGGCCGAGATCGTGGACTTACTCTATCCTGAACCAGGGTATAGGGTTTAGTGGGATCTTACACCTTGCGACGGTCATGTGGATCGAGCTTCCTCCTTTTCCATCCTGAAGCACGATCTCCCCAAACATACACTTCATCACTACCAAAGGCAGGACGAGTGTTCCACTGGTGCCAATACCAGATGATACAAAAGGAACCTAAGATGTCTTCTCGACCCCAGAATCCTTCGAAACGGTTTGAACTTAGCACGAGGTCGGTACGTGCTGCTGCGACGGAGTACCAAATTCCCACTGACGCCCGTTTCCAGGCGCCGATTCCACTCGAGGCAGCAAGTATGGACGGCAACAAGGCGACACCCTCTGAAACTCACATCAAGCGGGGAAATGCCACAACACGCTCTGCGGACGTCCTTGTTGTTATATAGGTTCCCAGTCGACCGCCCTTGCCTCAAAGACTGCAACTTTTGGGTGTTGATCTGTTTATAATTCGCCTCTTCCTCGTTTTTCCCCTCGAATTTTGAATCACGTCGAATAGAAGTTCCACCCCCAGTCCGTCTTCAAAAAAGAATACCTCGACCGACACTAGGGGCAAGAACACAGCCGGAATGGGGTCAAAGAACTTGTTACAAATTACGAAGAACGACCAGTACAGCACTGGGTCCATCAATAGTATGTGTTTGCACTTCCTGTTTTCCAGACCAAATCTCATTTTTACCGCCCTTCGCCCAGATGGTTCATATAACGAGAACAATGGGATCCAGAATAATGCGAATTCTGGAGGTTCTATCTCGATTAGTACGTTCATCCTCGATGGTCTCCGAGTCATCAGACCTAACAGGTCCCTGTAGCACAACAAACTGTCCAGGGACCCAAAACGGGAGTGGCGGGGGAGAGTCCAAGTCATCAGAGCTGTTCTCAACATATCGGCGCTGAAATGCCGTCAGCAGCTGCAATACCTCATAGCCAATCTCGAATCTTCGTCTCAGAACTTCCCAATGGACATCTAGGCCTTTATTTCGGCTACATCGACACCGAAGGCCAGTTTATACCCGACCCAATCCTGCATCCACATGCTCTTCACCTTCACGATCCTGATTCTCATGGCCCCAGCCCTGGCTATGGCACTCAATCAAAGGAACCACACTCGCCGTCTTCACAATATCAACCACAAACCCAGCCGCCAACGACACAATCGAGTACACTTCACCATCCTGTTCATACCCAGAACTCCTACTCAAACCAACCTTTCTGGTCTCAAATTTGGCGAGAGGGAAATTCTCCGAGCCCGGTACCAATCCAAGCAGAATTTGCTGGGCCGACACCCGATTTCGGTTGTCCATTAGGTCCCAGCACCCTTTTGTGTCAATGCCGGTGTGGTTGTGGGTGTAGGTGTCGCTCTATATTATGTACGTGCGGGTGTAGTGATTGTAGCCTTGACGGGGTAGGTGGGGTACAAATCAAAGGGAATCCGCGAAGGGCTGAACGGGTGTGATGCCGGATACTACGTACACTGGGGTGGTTGAAGAAATCGAACCTCCGTATCTTCGCCAATCGTAGTCTGATGGACTCGAGACGAATAACTTATATAATTTATATAATTTAAATAAATCGATCCTGCATTCAATACAATTTGAAGCTTCCAGCGTGTGGTTGAAACCCAGTTTCGAAATTGAAGTACTGAAGGCCAAGATGTACGTATAATTGGTCCTGCAGGTGGCGAAGTTCACATTGTCATAGATATTTCTCAAGCACCAAGCGCTTAAAGAAACCTCGGGCCAA
Organism: Pluteus cervinus; assembly: GCA_004369065.1. NCBI lineage: Eukaryota > Fungi > Basidiomycota > Agaricomycetes > Agaricales > Pluteaceae > Pluteus > Pluteus cervinus. Next base: position 58,358 of record ML208273.1, read on the forward strand.
CCTGGCCATGGTCTCGGGTTTCGAAGTTCTAAATTTGTGTTTTTCAGCGCCAATCTGTCCACCTGAAACCCTAAGACCAAGTTTGCCTGGATAATCGGATTAATTCCCTCACACCTTTAAGGATTGAGGTGTTCCTTGCCGACCTTCGTACCTGGCGTAAGTGTCTTTGTTGTACTTACTTCCGTGTTCTTAATATGCAGAGGACAATAGGTAAACTGAGATCCTCCTCTTTTCTTCACTCGGAAAAGTGGGGAGAGATTGAGGTCGCGGAAGAATAAATACGAGCAGTATATAGATGATAGCCGAATTCTCTCGGGGGAATTCTCAACACTTCCTCTTGACGGCACAGGTCGCAAGAGACTAGACCTGAATTTAGTAAGGGAACCAAGGGTAAGAAGATTGAAAATACAGCAAGCGTTGCAAAGGCGAGGAAAGAGCCCATCGCCCACTTCGTAATCTCCTTGTCAGCTTCAATGGCTCGAATTTCAGCAGAAAATTTGTCCCATATTGGTCGCTATCGGATGATAAGTCAGTTGGAGAGACAACTGGATAGAGAAGAAAGATCTAACCCGGATTAATGTTCTGCTATTCCGAGTACTACGGGGAGATTCTTGCCCTCGATCGGATACTCCTCGCCTGAGGTTGTGAGGACACGCCTGGCATGGACAAGAATTGGAGTGCGCTGCTGGATGCTCGTGAACTTGATCCCTGGTATGTGTATCCAAGTCCGGCTGAACATACAGAATAGCAGAATTCCCAGGAGCCGAGTTTTCGAGGTATTCAGATTGGTGGTGCGTGATCCCGCGAGTTGAAGACGGAACGGGTGGAGCTGGGTGGTCGCTGACATCGGTCGGACCTGGAAGGAAGGTTACATCCCGTCTAGCAGAGTCCGATCTGGTCGCAGAGAAAGTGGTTTGAATGAAAAGATAACATTTGTCAAAGGATTGGTCTCACCGGTACCCTTGGTAGATATTCTGCTGAACGGCTCGACCGAAGTCGGCTGTCCAGCCATAAAGGTTATCGCATCGGAGCTCAAGAAAGTAAAATGCCGATATAGACACTCACCGTTCTGGATTGCTGAGATCCAAGTCTGCTTGATGACTTCGTTCACCCATGCCCCTTCAGTACTCGATTGACCCTCCTGGTCGGTGACGAGGTCGCTATTGGAGGGGCCATAAGCTGCATTGACTGTGATATTCAGCCATAAGAATCGCATGGGTGCCCTCCCATGGTGCGGACCATCGATATCAGAGGGCGGCTCGTCAATCGGTTCATGGATGACATGCAGGTTAGACATAGAGGTAGAGTGGGGAGGTGGAAGCTGGAAAGAGGCGAGAAGGGCAGGCAAAGATCTACTCCCAGGTCATCGGCTACCTCAAAGACCCCACCCAGGTCGAGCTTTATCAATGTTTGATTCCGTACATTCGAGGTTCAGAGCGCCGAAGATAAAATTAGCAATCTGTACTCGTGGCTTGGGTTACCGACTTTCTGTGTTTCCTCGCACGTCGGGTTCTACCTGGAAAAAAAATATCATAACAGCGAAATAGTTGTCGGATAAGCCGAAGATCAAATGCTGGTACGTATCTGATTTCGGCGCTTGGTTGTGTGACACACACGTTCAATTCAAATGCAACCACGATCGGGCTGGAAGAACTGCCTTCCCTGCACGTATGCCCTCCTCAAGTCCGCCGTTGACGTGGGATGCATCGATTGCACGTGTCAGAGTGTTGTAGCGGGTGCCGAATAGTAGTGAGTGGGTGGACAACGTGCAGGCCAGCCCATCTCAGGACCGTCCCGTGCACAGGAAATCACAAAGAAATATTACTGTACAATGAAGCCACCACTTGATGCAACATTGCACAGCGAATCGGATCCGTCTTGGAACGTTCATGAACCCAGTGACAAGATCTTGAGCAAAATGTATCTGAACTCAGCGGACATTAATGGCTCTTTTCTTCGCTGAGATTTGGCAGAGAGGAAAATCACGTCTTATGCATTGATGGCAACCTGAGATATCGACTGATATGGAAAACAAGCAGGTGCACAAGCTAGACGCCAAATCATATTATGGGTGCTAACCGGCAAGGGAGGAACCGGAATCGACGTTTGGTAAATGACCACCCATGTCTTTGATGTCTCTCTTAGCATGGGCTGATGTTCACCTGCCAACATAGCGAGGTCCCATCCCGACGAAGATTAGGGCATTGTCGATCAGAACTTTGAATCTGTCAAAGTACCTCAACATATGCGCCATTAGAATCGGAGTGGACGGACGTACTGGGTAATATCGGCAAAATAGAAAGTATCGGGGTGTGGGTTGACGAATCCGCAACGGAATCAATGGCCCCCTGGAGCCATACTTCCACTTGTCATGGTTATAGTGGGCGTACTCGTCAGGGTGAATGTTGGTAGTCGTGAGGAGGCGTAGAATCCCAGCATCTTCATCTGACCGCACAACAACGCCACCTCCCCATCATACAGAACGCCAGGTGAAGACGATCAAGGCAAATCGTGAAATCCACCATTCGATCGCGTGCCTATCCCTGTCCCCATATCTCTGGCGCGACCATCGGCAGGAACCCTACGAAGCTGAAGGATTCGTGGAGCTGGCGGCACGATTGTGGAATTTGTGCTTATGTTCGAGCCCGAGCAGCCGAAGGAATCCATGTCTCTACAGAAAGGATGTGCGCGGACGACGGACTAAACACCAAGTGGGTTATTGAAGGATCAACGAAGGGGAAGGGAAGTTGTCATTACCTGCCCGGGGAGATACAAGCTGCGATCAAGGAAGATAGAACATCCGTCTGACGGTCCGGGATAGATCTAGACACAGCAACCTCCAACTACGGAAAATATTTCAGAGAGAAGAACGAGAGGGCAGAACGGCGACGACATACGCTTCAATGGGGCGATAGCACCCCCATAATTCTGGTTGTTCCCCTCAAAACCGATCTTGTAAGTCTGAGATACCCCCCAATGGGCCTTTCCTGAATCAACTCGCTTTGATCTTCCCTCTCAGAGTTGATAACAGCAGCTGGTAGTAACGGGATGGCAGCATGTTGAGGTCTGGGACGACGGAACTCCGCCAGAGCTACAAAACGGGAAAATTGATCAGAATCGGGATAAAAACGCACAAGCGAGACAGAAGCATACCTCATCTGCGTAATTATTCAAACACTCCCTACCAGTACGTCGTCCGGACCGCAGGCAGAAACGGCAGCCAAAACGCATCTAGCAAAAATCGACGGCTGGCTATCTGCAGGTAAAGAGCAACAAGGTGGAGGTATTGACATTGAATCGAGGAAAGATGTCTAACCTCGAATACTCTTGGGTCAACAATTTATCTTTTGTCGAATCCTGCTGAAGACTCGTTGGCTAGTCGAAACGCCTGACAAAGCCCTGGGAGTAAAAGGTCCGGTCAGAAAAGGTGAGTAGGCCTCGCACGGAAACATACCTGGTTGTGAGCGTTTCAAAAACGTTGACTGGGATGGGAGACATTGGAGACGGACCCTCGCGACCTCCTCTGGCCAAGGGGCTGGGCGTTCAGCGAGAGAAACGAAGACAGATTGATGTACAACAGCCCCTCTTGCCACTTGCCTGGGGGTTTGGCATAGACTAGAAAGAGCAGAGGCCTTAGAGGATGTGAGCGAAGATGGGAAAGAGTTGCGCAAAGGATAGGCGTGACATGGACACGTTACATATCACACATGGTAACCGGAAGACACCGGGCCGGAAATTCCGTCCCACCTTGCAACGTCGACGTATGGCCAGCAAGCTCCGTTGTTCGCTAGTCGACCTTCAAAAGGTGAATGTTTAATATATGCTCTACTGAGGCTGGTTGAATGACGAGCATTAAACCAAACAATCGCTCCGCAGGCTATCTTGAGCTCGAGGAGAACAAATTCACCGTAACTCTGTCAAGGCGTCAAAAGCGTGTCTGATCTCAACTTCCACGGTCAAGACGTACCTTCTATTACCCTAACTGCCATGATTGCTCTTGTGGTGTGGGGGGCCTGGTCGTTCAGAGCAGAGGCTATTTTGGTAGCGGCATTCCCTCTCGAATTACTACTCCCGGTCTGTCAGTATACTCACAAGTCCTACTGCAGTATGTATGCCTTTTTCTGAGTTTCTCCGGACAGCCTTGGCCTTGGCCGCGTCCCCCTTAACGCTCAACAGTGAGGGAAAGCTGATCCAACCGTCTATACTGTATGAGGATGCCACTGAAGCGGCCATCACGACTGCGAGGAAGTTTCTGACAACTGATAGTAAGTGTGGTTGTGCCAATCGAGTAGAAGAGTACCCGGTGAGTGTTAGCAGCTGCAAACCGTTCAACTTATAGCTACTTGCTCTTAACTTGCAGCTTTGAGCGACTGGAAGAAGCAGATAAAACGATGACGAGTTCGTTTATCGATAAGAGAGGCAGTAGACGTGAGGAGAAAAGGATGGATTTCGAGGAGATGGCGGTCACGTACACGAGGTTATAGATTGGTGGATGGGTCGTGTGGTACAATAAACGGCGTAGTTAGCCACGAGAAAGCGAATACCGAGATTACATACCAATCTGGCTACGGTGAGTATCTGTTCACCTTCCGATTCACTTCTTGCAGAGCCGATGGGGTCGATGAGATGAGATATGTTGACGTTGTCGGCATAAGACGGACTCCATGGTTGTGCCACGGGATGGGATTGAACATTCGGCGCCCATTCTCCCAAACGGTTGCCATAGCCTGAATTCAACAAGCAGATTGTATCGCAAAACAATGTTATTGGGAAATCTATGTGTCGGGAAGCCATCGGTAGAGTGACCAAATTCCGAGAAATCTACCCCATGCCGGTGCCGATGCCACCCTCCTTCGCAACACGTAACGTTCAATTGCAACTCTCCCCCTCACTTCCCAGCGACACTCTGAGCCTGATATGCCTCTTATTATTTTCAATATGCTGGAAAAAGTATCAACGCACATCCTTCTTTTGCTGCAAGAAATTGAGAAGCATCCAAAAAGCGACAAGCACGAGGACGCATTTTATAGTCGAGTTGACGGCAAAAGTGGCGCTAAGAGGGAAGTTCTTCATAACAATACGAGAGACAAGGACAGGTACACGTACACAACAAAGTTTTGTTCGCCTCCCTGGTTTTCTTTGTCTGGTCTTTCAGGCGGGATGGCCATTGTGGGTTATAAGGATGCTGTGTCGTAAACCGACGCTTTAAAGGTCGTGTTATTGTCGTGTTTGTTGAAGTCGGCTCGGCCTTCCTAGTTTGGCTTTGGTTTGGGAATCTCAGTCTGCAAAACGAGTGGGATGGGTAAGGAGAGTAGGACGATATCGAAGTTGGGATGGAAATTTGGTCTCTTGTCGTGGGTCACTTGTATACAGGGATCATGAATCGTTCTGAAGTTAGCACTCACCTAGAAAGACAGAAACTTCTCAACTGCCGTGTCATGTTGCAACTCAAACCGATCCGAACCCAGCGCTTATCGATATCGCCAATTCATAGCCGATTAGGAGCAGCCAGTGTGAGTCATCGAATTCTCCATGGACTGTTTGACTTATCTAGGCCTAGTCGGATAGGCCTCAAGCGCTGGCCGGGTATTGACGATAACCTGAACCCAGCGCTTCGGTTGTTGGCGTCCTGGCAGATTGACGGTCCCATGGACGCCGAAAGGACAAGGAACTTACGTTTGTTCTGTACAACCATCATTCCCTATCACCAAAGAGACGAGTCTGAGAAGTGTTGGATGCCTTGAAACGTCCATATCCAAGCATGCGTGTTAAGACGTTAACATTCTGTCTTTTTGTGTGATTGACATCTCGACCTCGGGCATGCTGGCGCCTGAAGGTGGTGACCTGTCCAAAGATTCAACACGATTGGGAATCGTCTTTCCCATCGCATTCGAAAGTAGAGGACTAGTGAGAAGTTAGTGTGGAGTCGCTATCGGGCGCTTACCTTGCGCTCAAGGCCAACGGGACCAGTGAACTTTGGTCAGGGGCAGGTCAGGCGTGCGAACTCAGAAGAATTCGGCCTTTGAATGGGTTTACGTTAATGGCCTGTGCCGTCAGGTCCTGGTGCTCAAGCGCTTGTGGAACAATTCCAATTTCGTAACATTGAATTGTGGCCCAGGAGGCTGGCTCGTGGCGGGTGTGGCTTTGTGCCCTTTCGTGTAGGATTCTAACGCTTCTTGATGATATTCCGAGGTTTCGAGCACACAAGCAAGAACACCGTTCCGAACAAGCGACCATCCCTTACACGCAAGGAAAGGACAGATCCCCGCAGATTGACGACCATCCGTCGAGGGTCAACGATAACTTGTTGGATACACCCACGACCAGGCTTTCGGAGGGAATGAACAACGTTCTGATACTGTTCTGATTGGGGACCCGAAGAAGCACAGCGTCAAGGCAGTGCCAATGATGAAATCGATGAAATTCTGCATGCTCTTGTCAAAACGGGGAAGGGACTATCAGTCTACTAAGACGCGCAATGAGGAGGGAGATCGCAGGGACACATGTGGTATGATGTACTCTGGAACCGACCTTACTTCTTTTTCACGATGGTGGAAGTGAATGAAGAAATCCTTTCATCAGCGGCAAATTTGATTCGGTGGGTCATGGACACGGAATTAGTCTGCCTGATCACTAGTCCGTTGCTTTGAATCTGCTTCGCAGTTTGACCCAGACCAGTGACACCAAATACAATGACCCTTGGACGTAGTCATTGGTCGATGGCAAGTAGGAGTAGCGCTCATCTAATCTCAACTCACCTTCGAAGTTCCGATCGGGAGTAATTACAGTGACAGCGATCAAATGGTTGACGGCCTCATTGCCAATCTTCCTGTTTCAGAGTGGATGAAAGCCGTTAGGCTGTTCACTTTTAGTTGTTTGAAGAATGAGTACTGAGTACTTCATAGAGTTTATCCCGAATCGTGGTGTTAAAAAACAGCGAGGACAGGCGGCAAACTCGGCCATGTCCGCTTATGTAATGCCACGAGCACGACTCAGCTCGCTGGAGTACTGTATTTCTCCGTGACCGGATTACTGTAGGTGGAAACACAGACGTGAGAGTTTGGTAGATACACCACATTCTACCCCCGTGGTCCTACAGCGAGGAGTTTGTCGTCCCCCATGGTTCCGGTGCGTTTTCAGCTTCACGTTATCGATCCAGGCATTTCCCTCGTTCGAGGATTCAGATCTCAGGATTCATTAGTTTGGACGCCTTGGGGATGTCCGAAAAAATATAGCTGTTTACTATCTTAGAGATTGGGTTGAAGAATCGCACCTTAACAGCATGCTTCTGCTATTATGTGATGGATTCCATGGTTAAAATGGCCTTTGTTGGGCAAGCCCACTCTGCATGGGTTTTGACCTGATAATCTCCACGAATTTTGTCCTCAGTCTCTTGTGGCTTTTCTTCTATCTAATGAACTCGTATTTCACCCCCCAGTATTCGGCTCCTGGCCACTATCGCCATCCCCACTGCGAGAACTGTTGCCAGCTACGAGTACAACATCCACACGTACGATGGACAGTCACAATTAAATCGTTTGTCTTTTTATTTGGACGAACTTCCTTATCACTCATTCGAGAGCAGAAAACTCCAGAGGACAATGGGCCATATTCCCATGTCGGTGCTAACGCCACCGTTGCTGGGTGACGACAACAACAATGGCCACGGTAGAGTAGAAGGAACTCCAATCCAGAGTGGTAGGTTTCCACAAATTCGTTCCTGTCGAGCGAGTATAAAAGCGTCATCGCCTATGTCTAGCTTATTTCAACCAAACCGCCGAACAACCAGCTTACCAAAGGTAAGACTAACACTGCCAAAAAGTGCGATTTCTAACGATTACAGCCTATCGAGTATGTCGAGTGCAAGGCCGAACAGGCACAGTGTACACTTCGATCGTGACGATCGAACTTCCTTCACAGGAAGGCCAAGCCCGGTAACAACCTTCTTGAATGCCCGGATTGCATGTCATTGACCTAAGACACTAGATTCCGAACGACAGCTCCGTTCCTTCAAATGTCCCTCCACCTCACCAGCCCCGTGATGACGAAACTGGAGTTTCTCGTTCATCAATGAGCGGTAGTGTCCAACAGCACCAATTGCTGCAACCTGGGGCCTATTTCCCAAACCACTCGGTGTCACGGCCAACTCACCCACAATTCTACCCACCACGAAACGTTGTTGGCCAAGAGCCATCCGATCGCCCACCTCCTTCGAGGTCGACGTCACTGCTAACTGAACAGCGCTGGTCCAGTACCGAAACGGTCTACACGACATACGGACCTGCTGAGGGGCAAAGTCTATCTAGCCATCAGAGGCCAAAGAAGACGAGAAGTAGTGTACGTACCTTCTACCATTCTCTGATTTCTGCGCAACTCATCACCTTTCGATAGGCTTTGGTTCCAGGCAGGTCCCCTGTTGAAATCCGAGCCATTGAGGCGGACGAGAACATTACAAAATGGGCGATTGGATCGTTGCTCGCGTTCTCCGTGCTGGCCGTAACTACACCCGTTCTGCTCCATTTCCCTCATTGACTTTCCCGCTAGTTCGTTGTGACGTGCTTCACCGATAAATCGCGTTGAGACTGGGGGAATGGGTATGGACTTTGCTCGGACAATGGTGGACTTGTTGCGGGCCCGGATGATAGATAAGATGGACACAGAGGAACCGATGTATCCAACTCTTGTTCTGTAATTTATGTAAGATTTCAAACTTGCGGACAATACTCACAATCAAGCCGAACATGATCCCACATGATCGTCAGCAAACTCAAGAAGCTGAACGAAATGGAGAAGCTATTGTGTCTCAAAATAATCTTCCTTTTGTAGTGGGTTTGAGAGGACGGAACTCAACAAAGGATGTTCCTACCCCTGTGGATAGAACAAATAGGCTTCACGTCAACCACCATTTCTTTGATCAGGCACTTCAGGGAGGAGCCTTGGATGACTGACCGGGGACGTTGACATCGACGGTTGTAGCAGATCAAGAACAAAGCCCCCATTCTTGAGCGATCCCAGCCCACCGGTAAAACTATATGAAATCTCTTCGACGGCTACTTCTGATGAAATGCGTCGAGTGTACGAGTCGTCAAAAAGACATCTTGACTCTTGACGACGTTCCCCTTGGATTCAGATAACGCAAGTTTTGGTTCGTGAGCATACATACGGCATCATTACTGCCTACTCGACCTGAGTCATGTACCTTATTCGTCGATTCATCTCCTCCCGAGATGACATAGAACCATGGACGAGCCGTAATGAACTACCTACTGCAAGCACCTGCTCAGAATCGAAATTGGCTGTCGAATCTCCGACTCCTCCTGGCCCCTCCCATAGGTATACACGGCTTGAAGCGTTGGATTCGAAGGTTGGCAACTGAGTTCTTGTGAGATTTGACAAATCGTCGTCCAGAATGGACTCAAATTCACCTTGCAGAAAGATGGGCAATCAAGGGAACGGGATGAGAATTGGGAGGTGCGGCCTTCCCGGCAAATGCCGCATGCCCAGGCACTCGATTTTATGTAAGCCCGCATCACCGTCCACACCAAAGGCCGCAGGGCTTGACCGGTACCTCACCAACGTCGCTGGACCCACGCATACACGACTTGCAAAGCGAGGCTCAGGTCCGTTCCCTAGAACTGGTGAGGCCTAGATCTTGGCACTCGGATTCTGGAAGAAGTTCACCGAATGTTTTTGTTGAAGTGGGTCCGATCATTCTCATATTTTTTCTTCCTGACTCCTGCCTGATCTTGTGTCAGGATCACAGTTGCAGCGCTCTCAGCAGCACAGAATATATCTCTTCCCCCAGACACCTCATTCAAGAACCCGTGGATTTGATATACTCCGCAGCTCGTGAAATAACCCTTCACAACTTGCCGTGTCTCCGTGGAGGAAAGGAAGTCATACTTGCTCTCTTGGACACGCCATAAAGGCGCTTATCTGAACCGTTAATATCCCCTTTCTTGGGTCAATCCTCCTCTTCACGCCATATGGACGATATGAAATGGCTCCTTGGTACGTCAGTTTCTTTTTAGACACCTGGTGTCGTTCGCGAAGATGGCGCTAGATTCGTTGAGCACACCAGTGTTTGAACCTGGAAATTCAAATGAAACTGGGCCAGGTGTCAACTGTTGTGTATTGAGATTTTATCGAGTGGTGCTGTAAGCCCGATTCCTCTCTTATTCAACTCTTATATTGGTTGAGATTGTTCATCGGCACTTTTCTTTTCCAGTATTCGTGGATCTTCTTCAAGGAACAACAATTTGCTAAGTTTTTCTCGCTTATAATCCCCGTAGGATTTGTACTCGTCACAGTGCACACCCCTTGGTTGTGAAGACGTGCTTCAGCCCAAAATCCGAGCATGCCAAAACATCATCGGCTTCCCGGATGCACCTCCTTTGATATGTGTTTCGTGAGTCACAGTCTTGCCACGATTTCAGTCTATGCTACTGCGACGGAATCTCCAGACGCTCAAGGGGGCTGTCAGATGGCTCTTTTTGGTTAAGTGAACCACTGTCCGTTCACTAGGCGGTATGCTCGCTGCGCCCTGGGACCTTTGGCATACCTCACCTTCTAATCTACTCGAAGTGCTGACGGTTTCTTCACGTGTAGAACCATAACTCCATATCTGGAAGGGATATCAACTTTCTACGCCTAAGTGGTGCGGAAGCACAAGGTTCAGCGCCTGGCTGACTATATCAACTTACCCCGTCCAGTCGATCCCCACCCTATTGCTCGACAGGTTCACCTTTTAACCCACCCCTCTACTTGTTTTCCTGCTGATATGGCGGCCAGAGCTTCTGCTGCTAGTCAACCTTCGAACAATAATAACGCATCGAATATTCAAGGTCGAGGCAATCCCGTCCTTGCAGTCCCCAAGAATTCGCTCAGTAACACCGCTACCGACAGATATTATTACGGAACTACTTACAGTACGTCTTTCTTCTCTCCTCCAATTCCTAACGGTCGCATGTTCTAACCTTGCATTTGAAGATGGTTCGTATTATCAAAACAACGGTGTTCATAATAGAGCCGAAGCTGGAGGGTCAATATCGATCGGTGCACTCTCCCTTTATTCCTTACTCGTCGATAATAACCAAATTGATTTCGTTTCCCAGAACACCAAGCATATATCCAAGCCACCCAGGCTGAGAGTGGAGGCGTCAATCTAAGCCGTACGAAATCTTATAGATCTGTGCCCACTTCGGCTCCCAGTGCCCAGCAACAAGCCCAACATTACACCCAACAGCACCCTCCCTCATCTGTGCATGCGCATTCTGGGCATCCCTACGTGTACCTTTCTCCTCAAACCCACGTCATGCCCCATCCCGACTTCTACCCATATGTACTTCATGGGCATGGCGGCCATTACCATTCCCACTTTCCTGGAACACCTGGAAATCAACTCTCAATACCGCGTTCAACTTACGCATACATCCATCCCCAACCCTTTCCATTTCCACACCCACACCCACAACACCAGCCGCCGTATGCCCAACCCCACGTTCACCACCAACCACCAGCTCCCGCTCGAGAATACCAGATGCGGGAGCCACATATGTATCGCAGTCGAAGTGAGGCAGGGACTCCAAGTCCATTTCCGGAGCAAACAGATTCGTATGGATCCCATCCCGTTCCCGGTGTGCCGCAGAGTGACAGCCCTAGTTCGTGTAAGAGTGGGTGTAATTGTGGGTGCATATGTCAGTCAGCATCTTGCGCATGTTCGTGCAAGGACTGTTGACCACTAGCGGAGGAGATGGTATGCCGATGAATGGGCATGTGGGACTAATTACCGTGTTGTGAATGGGGCCAGAAAGCATATCAAGGCTAGTAACTCTTATTGCTGCTACGTTCAAGGCGAGCGGTTCATTGTCTCTTTCAGCTTCGTAAATATTTGACAGCGAGTACTGTACATAATGTAATTCATATGCTGAAATATATATGTGTCCTGGCCTGGTTTACGAGAGAAATTTGTTTGGTGTGTTGGTATTCAAATTAGCGTTATGGACTTACCCAACTGTGAAGGGAAGCACTGCTGTGTGGAAGTGTGCCTCGCCTGTGGAACTAATACGGAGATCTCTTGGATACTGCGAAAAGAGCGTGGTTATGTCAGACGGCAACAATCCAAACTTGAATGGCGCCTGAGGCCGACTACGGTATTGAGGCTCTGGTTTCCCCTTGTCGACATCTCTTGCAACGCTTTCCAACTCTGTCCACAGAACCTTCAATCACCTCCCTCTCCCGTCTAGAGAACTTGCAGCTCGCGATTCTCCCCCCATTCACCACCTGACTTCGCTATCAACGACAACAAAATTGGATGAAGTAAAGGATCGATTTTTCATGACTGCAATCGTACGCCTTGTCTCTAGCACAAGCTTTCCAGTCTTTAGACGTGGAAATGTCGCTTGGACCTGCATGCCGAGTTGGCGACGCTTCGGCATCATGCTTTATAATGCATAACGCGCCGCCCGCGCCCTGTCCGCGTGTTTATCCCGTCTGCTTTTGTCCCGAACTTTTACTCTGATTACACCTCCTCCAGACGAGAACGAAGAAAAGATGTCAAGAGGAGCATCAGCTGGGATCACACAGTACACGGATTCCTCAGCAGGACCGAAGAAGCAACAGAACTGGAGTGGGTGCAGCTATCTACGTCCAGGGACTATCTTGACATGTGCACAATTATAAAGATCGCAGCAACTTCAATATCGTCGGGAGAGAGGTTGTCGTCGGGTCAATTACTTCGATAGGTGAGTCGATTCTGGGCTCATTTGTTTTCCGAAGCTCACAAGAGATGTTCCTCGTAGACACAATAAGTACGAGCCACACCATCGAAAAAAATGATAATGATTGGTAAGTCATAAATCTAATTAAACAATCATTCCGAGTGGTATCTTATATTGGTCACGAATCAGCCACCAAACCAAGTCGAATGTGGCCGCCCCCGACGAAAGCCATTCGACAAACCAGGAATCTAGCTCAGGTTCCATCCCAGTGGAAAACACGACAACGGCATCATCTCGTTCAATCCCCGTGAAAAGCCCAAGTCCTCATCATACGCTGCCATCACACTCTACGTCTCCCCGTCTCAACTCTAGCTCATTTCCATCCAACTCGCCTGGCCATGTAGCCGCCAACTCCCAATTCACCGACCATGACAACTCGGAGGCTGCCCCGATAGCCAATGCGGCACCTGGGATTCAACCCGAGTCTCATCGAATGCCGTCGGGGCTTCCTTATCCTGGTGACAGCCATTCGCTTCAACCTGGTTCTCAGAATGCCCTTCCACCCCCCGAATCAGCAACGGGACGACGCCACCCAGCAGAGTCACACTCCCCGTTTTCAAGGTCCCCCTCCGCAGTAGATAAATTGATTGACAGGAAAGGATCCTCCGACGGCCGCGTTGAGTGTCAAGCTATCGAGGCTGAGCAGGAGACAACACGCTCCCTGATAATAGCTCTCCTGGCAATGGCAGTCCTTGCGGTAATTACACCAAGATTATCTTCGTTCTTTTCCTCAGCTAATTCATGTTATAGGTGCTTTGTTCGCTCTGAAGTCTGACGGCGATGAGACCTAGGGACTATTTGGAAGGATAGTTACTTCATGCCCTTATGCTCCTCGTACTATTATTTGCCACCACTTCTTATCTTCATGCGCTAACATATTTGTTTTCCTCTTACCTCTTCTTCCTCGATTGATGATCATTGTCTTGAAATTTCATTTAAGGAAGGGGCAGAAGAGAGGCTCGTACATCTACCTGGTACCCCTCCGCTGTCAACTTTGAGCGCTAGCGCCTCTTGAAATCCCTTGAATTTGTCGAGATGCCAATTGAATATGGATCCAGGGTAGAGGGTATCGACACGAGCTGTTACAAGTACGTGTTACCTTTCCGAACTCGTGCTATCCACCTGTATGGTACCTCGCCCTTGGTTGGTGTTTGTTTGAGGAAATCATGCTTTTTACCCAAGAACACCTTGCCCTTCATGCCGACTCAGTTCACATTTAAATTTACGACAGAACCGGAAGTACAAACACACATTCAATTGCAGTTCGAGTGCGGTGTCTCGGAGGTAAGGGATCACTGATTACTCTTGCAAGTCGCCTAGTGACTGATTACGAGACTTGTCCTACGCGTATGAGATGGGCGACGGGCTTGCGGTGCGAGGTTTGGATTCATCCCTTACTGAGACTTGATAGACGTTAGTAATACCGAACAAGAAATATATAGATATTATCAGCGAGAAGCGCCCGTCAGGATACGAAAAGCATACGAGATCCGATTGTCACGACTCCAATATGGGGTTTGGGCAGGTGTCTAAGTGGTGTCAGACTCGGGACTTTGACAATCGTTGTGATAAGTTGAGAGAAAAGCGCCCAGGCTGGGGTTGTCGTGGCATCAGGGTAGCTAGGGTAGCTATAGAAGGCTGTCAGCGTTTGAATGGGTAAGGACCAGTGTATGGTGGGTATTACTTGGTCTGGCTGATTCGTTTGAACCGTGACAGCACCACTCGCCCACGCATAATGCCTAGTAGGAAGATCTCCTTTTCTCGGAGTTTTCACTCTGAAAGCCTTCACTGCGGCAGCAGGGCACCGGTCAGTCACCTCGTCTCCTCCGACGTCAATGAAACCCGATCTTAAGTTCATGACTGTACAGAGACCCGCCCAAAATACGTAGAGAGTGGCTTGTGCGTCACAGCTGCCTTCAAGGCCATTCACGCCACATAACCACGACCCCTCTGGTCAACTGACCGTTGCGGCACTCGCCATGCATTGGTATGTCATATCACCCTCACCATACGCTGAATGATCCCAGCTGAGTCCCGCAACGCGGATATATTCGACTGAGGTCATCCAGATAACCTCGTAATTGCCTATCCATGACCTCAAGTTAGCACATACTAGGAAGAGACTATAGACGCAATTACCGCAAGCCCTGCAAACAGCACTAAAGACCCCATCACCCATTGCGTGCTTTTCCTATCGGCTTCGATTGCTCGGACACCAACGTTGTCGGAGGATTTCTCCGGAGTCTATCAAATTCATGATATGCGAAAGCTTTGATACAGAGCGTACGTACCGAGCTTTTTGTCTTCGAAGGATTGGGGTTAATTCGGGGTTTACTTTCTTTCACAGCGGCCTGCGTTGCATTGACGGTTCCAGCGCCAGAAGATATTGTACGCCTCCGTGTCCGGCCAGGGTGTTTGGGGGACCGCGTTGTGGAAGGGCGATCGGATCGTGTTCGATAGAGACCAGAGGGCGGAAATGGTTGGGGAGCCCAACCGTAGCCGGGATACAGATGTGGCTCTGGGCAGATGCAGAGTTCGGGTGGAGGCCCAAACGATGGTGGCTGTCCAGCTGCACCCAGCATCCCGAATGGATACTGTCCAGGTTGACTATACGGCCACGCTGGGGGCTCAGTATGTTGGGGGTTTGGGTAGATCGGTTGAGGCGGGTTAAACGAGGTAGGATCCATTGGCGGAAACCCAGAATTGTTGGAGGGTGGAACTCGATGGTTCTCAGCAGAGTTCATCGGATGGTTATTCTCTCCTTCATCCGGTTTTGTGTTCGACATGTTTTGTACGCTATGCATCATCAGAAGCGAGAAAGAATGATCTTTCTGGGACAGGCCTCACCAATAATTGTCGTTCTTCTCGCTGACTTGGGTCGTGTTGGTAGTTCCTATGTATGTAAACGTTATTGAGAGCGTGTACAGTGGCTTATAAACCAACCACTCTGATCGATTGAAACCGTTGCACTCTCCTGAACGTGGAACGTATTGTTGATAATGTCTCCAAGCCAGAAAAAGTTAGACGCAATCAATGAGGGAAGCTCCGACGAACGTACTAATATTGAGTTGCGTTTCCTGGCCTGCAAATATTGAAGAATCTCGAAGTATTTCGGTCAACTTGTCTCCTTCAAGTTCTGCCAGAGCGCGGTCTTTTGTAGACATTGTCAGTTGGAGGTTCAAACTCAAGCCTCTCGGCCTCAAGTACAAGGGAATGAATACATACACCGAGTCCAGAACCTTGAGGCAAACACGTGCCAATGGTGTTGCGCACGACCTTTCAACGTGCCGCTACTGTCACCCTCTTACCATCTCTACCAGTCAAGTTGATTATTGTCGATGTCGGATAATGCTTTGAAGTGCTTCTAAGCACCAATTCACCGCAGTTCCTGATAGTGTATGTGCTGCAGCATTCGGATATGGTCATGTTCAAGGTATTTATAATGCGAATGTAAGATATACCGAAGAAGAAATAATCACAAGTGTTCAAGCTTACAACTTTCAGAAGGATCCAATAACCTCGGATGATTCGATATACTGTCCATAACAACTCCAAGGAAACGTTAGAGGGATGTGTACGTCCACTTGCAAGGAATAGGCAAGACTGCGGAAAAGAAGAAGAAAGGTGTCCAAGCTCGAGGAAATTTAGGAGATTTCACTCCAAAACACTGAGCAGGTATGACGGACGAGGTTGAAAAGGACCTTGGTCGGGTCAATACGGAGGATATATATATAAGTCGGCATAATATACGCACCATACAGGCCGGTTAAGATCGTTTCAAAAAATCCATGAACATTTTCAAACCGTAAAGCACGAGAATGCATTTGATCGTTGAATTGAACATGACGACGATAGGTGGGTTACTGCCTAGAGCGTCGCAAAATTGCATTAACCACAAGAGAGACACGTACATGATTGGCGCTCTGGCGGTAGGTTGCAGGACTTGAATTTGATGAGGGTCCGGGGTAGGCATGGTGTGTCGGGGAGTCGGTGAGGAAAAGATTATCGTGGAACTCCCGCAGGCCGACAGCGACCTCGACCACTTGGGGTGCCTGGGGTCTTCCACGCGCCGAGAAAGCCACGTGTGGAGTGGTGGTCTCGTGACCTCTAGGCGGAAACTGGACAGTTATCTCGAGGCTAACCATGCCAGGTTCAGGTCTGTACAAGAGACGGTATAAATTAAAACAAATGGATAGCGGAAGGACATCTTACCGACTCAGACGAAGAGAGAGTGTGCAGGAGAGCGTATAACGTAAGAAAGGGAGACCAGCAACTCGAATCGGAGTCAGAGATTGAATATTGAAATATTGAAAATTGAGGGCTTAAGCTTGCCTTGCTAATCTGCGATGGCCAGAGGGATCTCGGCCAGGTCTAGAACCATTTGGCGAGTAGCTCGTTGGTGGCAGTACCCCGTCCAACGTCAGGAACACTCGCCATGGGCGTGAAGACCAGAGAACTTAGAGAAGTGATCGTTTTTGTCGAGCCTTTAGAGCCGATTCCGGGTTCTAGCAGCCGGAAGAAACTCAAATAAGTAGATGATAGATGATGAAATCTATTTTCACCCAAATTACGGGCACGTGTTGAAGATTTCGAGAAGATCGGGACAGCGTGGACCTGCGTAAAGCTGCATGGGTTCTATGACGAGAGGGAATTCAAGGTTAGGCTTGTCACATGTGGCCAACCCATTTGGCGCATTCAACCTGCTGCGCTGCAGAGTATCCTCTGCGAAATGAACGCCGCGTGGTCAACTCGAAGACTACGAAGAAGGTGAGATGCGAATTCGGCAGAGGGTATGACACATCGGTCCACCAAGCCCAGCGAAATCCCAGCCGGATTCCTGTCATAAAGACCGGGTTCTGTTAGCGTCCAGCACCAAAGCGTGTTGGATGCAAGGCAAAACACGGGAGCTGATCAAGATGATCCTTTTCCCTTGACCAGCAAAGCAAAGGAATTCGATATCAGTCCTACCCGACTAACAGCACACAACCAGCACGCTCCCTTCCCCGATTTCTTGAGCCTTCCCACCACCAACCTGGATACGCCTACGACTTGGTTGTTCTGCCAATGGACTCGTCTACAGGGCCAGCGTTCTTGCCTTCTCCTGGACAAGACACCTACAGACAAAGAAGATCTTCGTATTGGAGTAGTAATATACTCACCATAAGTCCTCAGACTGTACGTAATTCGTACATCTCCTTGTGCTTTCGGTCATAATCCGATAGGAATCGAGCCCAAGGAGGACGTTGGGGACTTCAATTGAGATCCGAGCCATCGAGGCCGACGAACGGACAACTCGGTGGATGGTGGGATCGTTGGTCGCATTCGCAGTCATGGCGGTAATTACAACGTTTTTCTTCTTTTAATTTGCTCACTTTGAAGTAGTTCCTCATAACGTACCTCTTGGAGAAGAAGCGTTGACGCCGCCTTGGGCTTCATGGTCCGACGGCGACGTGGCCAGCCTATACGCGTAGCTTTGGACTGGTTTATCATCAGTAATCTAAAATCAGAAACGTCCAGAAGGTTGTAATCTACCATCGGATGTCTGGGATATGTGTGTACGAGTTCTAGACCTAATTTATTCTGTCTGTTACTGTCTGTCTGTCTGTCTATGTTATAGCAATGAGTACAGGTCCTTAATATAGACCTTACTACAAAGTTTTCGCAGCCTCAGTGTCGTGTCGTGCCGTGCCGTCCGTTGCGTTTGTTCAACTCCAATTTCGATTTGTGATCTTCTGGACTTTCAGAAATTTCATGCATCGACCGTCAGATGAATCGATCATAAGCACGCCGAATATCTAGACACGCAGCTAACTGAGTTAAGATTGGAACTCTTGTTTGTGAAAGGGGGTTGCTTTATATGTTGGCTACCTGAGCTCAGGATCAGGTATCCACCTTTTAAGACTCGTACGATGTTCACAACCTGAGGAATAAGGTGGCGCGTAGAAGACAGAGAGAGCTTCTTTAGCTAGAAAGCTTAATATCACGACACCAACTCCAACTGGGTATCTCGAGACTAGAATAGCTTCGGAATATTAGGCAACGGAAGTCGTACTGTGGTGAAACCATAATCTGGCAACTTTTAAGCTCTCATTTCCTCGCCGTCCCCTTTGAGCTGAAATTCTCATCTCGTTGAACGGGTTACTGTAAAAGACGACATCCTCTATAAATACCTTTGGACGTCGACCATCTAGGCATACATTTGTTACTTAGTCCATAATCTATATAATTGCATTGTGTCAAGCCATCGAACGGTACATGATTGACGTGTTGATTGATACATATTTGGCTCCGGCTCTTGCCGAGCTTTCTCGAACCTCCGCACTGTGCACATAGTGTGCACATTTGTCGTATTGTCCGTATGTCCCGGCGCACTCACACTTCCATCCATCCGTTAGCTTTCTGCTGGCCGAATACTCTCTAGGTATAATCGGATTTCTCTAACTCTGCAACATCCTATGCTAACTGTCGAGGTCTTCCCAGATCCGCTTTCCTCGTCATTCGACCTTGCCGGGAAGGACTGCACATGCGGACACCTGTTCTCTCGTTTGACGAGTTCTCAGCAATATCTCGGCTTCTGACCGTGCTGGTGACATGTGTGCTGACAACTAGGGCACATGTAGTGACGAGGTTGCTAAAACGAGGTGGGTAGGCTTTCCAGGTGGATGCTGGGCTTTCTCTCGTTATGACCGCTCTCTCTTCGCTTTTGTAGATCCGACATCGCCCTACCGCAACTCCTCCGTGGGGCTTAAGTTACGTCATTTTAAAGGTCCTCACAACCACTGATAACGGCGGCTATGTGTCGTGGAAAATGCTATCTTCGACGCTATCAATCACGATCTTGTCGCTATTGAAACCTAACATCAAAGCGGGGAGCCCAGCGCTGAACGCGAGTCGAGAGGAGATTCACCTGGAACGGAGGTGTCCTGTTATGCGGACATCTTAGAGCGTATGTCCATCGTCATCTTTCTCCTTTCTTTTTTGTGCTGATACGTCTCATCTAGTGCAGGCCGGTGACCACCAACGTCAGATAAGGACACTGAGTGGGCATCACGTCCAATGTTTCCATCATCAAATCGGTTTATCTGTCTCTGTAGGAATGGGTACTTCACCGTTGCCCAATATCTGGACAAACCCGCAACAAGAGGTGCGCAAGATTGGATTGGCAGGTGCGGTGGCTTCCCCCCACTTCCTTCTACCTTCCGCTTACCAACTCCTCGTATGCAATACGTTTCGCTCATTTTAATTCCAAATGGCGCATATAGTGATGTTTGGGGGTGGCGAAAGTCCGGAGCAAGCAACTTCACAGGTCATACAATTGGTACTCGAACCTAGGTATGCGGCTTAGCCTGCTTGATCCGCATATAGTTGCCGACCATGATTCTCCGTTGCACAACAGCACCGCACGCCCAAACTCGGAAACAACCCCAAAGATACTGACTCTAGTTGCTCGTGTCATCCATCCTTGGGTGATTTTATCTTTTAATTCCCTATCCCCTTTGTCATTCTGATAACAATCAGATCGACGTTATCAAACTTCAACGCTCCGTCTTCCCCCTGGGCCATGCTAGACAAGCAGGAATTTAACTTCGTCGACACGAACAACCGAGACGTTGATCAGAGGAGGACTTTTGCAAAAGTGCATAAGTGATTCATGTGAGTATATAATTCTACTGCGCATCCTGGATTCAAAATTGACCTCCGCATCGTGTAGCATACCTAAGGTGTGATCTATAATGGTGGTGGCCGGGTCTTCGAGTGATGTCGTGGTGTGCTTGATGATTGTATCAAGAATTCTTTTAGTATTCAATCAGATTCCAGATGAAAACACCGTCTGGGTTCCGAATCTGAATGCCGTACTTACAACACGACCAGATTGTAAATGGGAACGACGAGTGAAGTTCCCAGGCACGAGGAGATGTTCAGGTTTGACTGGCCGAGTTCCTGGAATTCGAGGTGACCTAACACCCACTTATCAGCGCTCCTAGACGCCCATGTTATTTATTACAGTATTCCAGTCATTCGATCCGATTTTGGTGGTGATGGCCCCAGCATGCCCCTGCAGAACTGAACACTGAGAGGTCGTAAATTTGAGAGGGCAAAGAAACTGTTATTCGGTACAGCCAAAGCTGTGTTCTACACCATAAACGTACTGGAAAAAACAACCACTCCCCGTCAAACCACGGTAATCGTGGTCCACGCAATCCCATCAATACATCAAGGCCGCCGACCGTGGACACACGTCGTCAGGAACTACGGTCGAAATCAGCTTATGAGATTTTTAAAAAAAGGGAAACCGCTCACCGCCAACATCGCCAACACGACAAACGATCCAATAACCCACCGGGTAGTCTTTGCATCAGCCTCAATGGCTCTTAGTTGAAGGAGCCGAATAGGATCCTATCAAACGATGAAGTCGGAAGGAAGCAGGAGATAATGAAACTACTCACGGTTTTTGACAATTGTGCACGATTATCGCTCTGCGTTGGCCGTGCTCGGTAGGATGATTGTAAGTGGACGCCTTCGGGTGTTAGAGGGGCGACTGCATGCTCATCGTGATGTTTTGAGTCTAACTGCGGCGAAACCTGGTGATGGTCTGAGCTTGACAGGGGCAGCACGGAGCTCCAGCTCCTTGACGAAGAAGCGTGGTGGTGCTGGCCAGAATTTGTTGCGTACCTATTTGGGGGTTCTGGTTTTTGCTTATTACCATCGATAGTTCAAGGGGGCTCACCAATGATACTCTTCGGTGACGTGGGTGAAGTTGGCTCTAACTACGAGGATATTGTGGGATTAACGGGAGGTGTGCATGTTATAATCAGCACTTACCTCGCTGGATAGCGGAGAACATTGCGTCGAGGAGGGAAGAGGTCTGGTTCGTTTCAGATATCGGCATTTTGCTGCTATCAGATTTAGAGGACGCGGGATCATGAGGTTGACCTCGTACGCCTTTATGAATATGTTGGACCTGTCAAACACCACAGAGAAGAATCAGGCCCCGTGAAAATCCTGCCAGAGGTCGGGTATGGGCGACTAACCCTCTTGAGCGATCGTCTGTCCGTTTTGCACCCTTTATTCCTTAACATAGAAGGTGTGCATGTCCGATTTCTTACCCGACCTCTGTGGGCGTTTACCAGGGGCCTGAAGAATCCCACAAAAAGTCACTCAAAGACAAAACCTAAAAGGACGTCTCGACGCCAGAGAGCGCTCAGGACCCAGAGTTGGGAAGGATGGGCCTTTAAAGGATACATTGTTCATTTCGGGCTCATTGACAAGATGTCCTACTTACTGGAGGGCTACGGCAGAGGGTTACGGTAGCACTGGAAGCAAGCCATCGCATTTTGATCGTGGGAGATCACAATCTCATCTGGGCGTTTCCAACACCAACAATATTGAATGATGCGTGTGACCCGTCGTGCCCGACTTCGAGGAGGAAATGGATGAGTGAATATGACATTTTCCCCTTACAACTTACAGATAAGTTAAGTACTGTACTTAGAATGGGGTCATTGAATGAGAATATTGTGCCCCAAGAGCCTCCACGTTCTCGCCACGTGTCGCCGTGACACCGCCTCAGGTTCAAGGCCTCGGCAAATGTTGCAGACTTACATTATGTTGCCCAGCTTCATCAACAGGAATGCGGTTGGGTCGTGGTGAAGCACCAGGCAGTAACAGCGTGCTCTGCGACTACTGTCGCAGAATCACCTAAATCACTTGCAATGGGAGGCTCGTCATTGCCCTTTTGTACTGCTACGTTCACATCTCAGTAGACCATTTCTCCTTGCGCCAACGGCACTCCATATCATCTTAATCTGAGGCGGCCTTCGTTCGGCAACTCAATCAGGGGAGGGACTGCCCCTTCTATCCATTTATCGAACGCAACCAGTGGTGAGAGCCCCCATAACTCGAGCCCACCCCTAATAACGACTTCACATTATCTAGGAAGAAAAACATGTCGGATGGAGAGACTAACTTCGCTGATACCCAGAACAGGCACAACCGCGATATTAATGCCGACCAAGGTTATTCACCTCCGCAGGGAACCCATTCGAGACGGTATCCAGAGAATCCCGCACCAACTATCGTATGTCCATCCCGTTGTCCACCACCACAATTGCCCCCCTGCCCCCCATTTCATCCGTCCTACCAAACGAACTCCCAATACAACGGCGGAGCCGCCCCACCAATCGGATATGCCGGACCATCACCTATGTCATTCGGACCTCAGCCCTACAACGCAGGAATGGGTCCTGGTCATGGATGGATGCCCCAAAGCAACAACCATCCAGAATTTGTGCCAGGGCCACCAAATTACCCACCAGCCTCGATGACAACTGCTGTCATGGAAGAAACCTACCAAGAACGAGTTCGCACAATGTCCACAGACTCTGGACCCTTTAGCCCAATCCAAACGAGCGATCGGAAGAGGACACTAAGTAGGTTGTCGGTGAAGACGACACATTCGGTATCCTAGGTTTTTCCCCCCTGTTGTATTTTAGTTTATTCATCGTCCGATAGGAAACAACTTTGGATACAGCCGTTGTGGACGTTGGAGTTCGAGCGATTGAAGCTGACGAGAGCAGTACGCAGTGGGTGATCGGGTCTTTCGTTGCGTTTGCAGGACTGGCTGTAGGTTTACTCGCTATCTCTCTTTCCTTGTACTTACTTGAGTGTAGTTCTTTTCGTCTTTTATTTAACCGAGGCAGGGCATATGAGAACGTGGATGGAGAGCACTTTCCCTACATATTTAATATAATTAGAGCACACGAGCAACCTGCTTTCAGAACGGATACGGTTTATTATTGACGAGATACCTATTGTACAGTAAATTATAAATGCAGTCTACCCCGTCCACTAAGTGGACCTACTTTTGCTATCAGAGAAACCCGCCCGTAGACATTCCCCATGGACGGCTCACTCCCATACGCAATGTAGTCTGTCCGTCGGCTCAGAGAGCCACAGAACAGGCCAAGTCGCTCAATCAGGACTATCCTCCTCCTCAGAGTCATGGTCCTCAGGTACGTCTCGAGAAGGGAACTTCTGCCAATTGTGCATAGAATTATCCTACATCAGAGCCGTCTCGTGGACACAGAACTATGCGAAAGGACACCTAGCTCATACCTTCAAGATATGGGGATCTTATGCCGAACCTTTAAACCACTCAAACAAGGCAAAGTCGTAATACGACAAGGGAAAAAAACGAACATGAACATGACGTAATAGGTAAATAGGCGCCCAACCACATACCTCGTTCAACACGTCCTTATAATCGGGATACACACTTCTTGACGATGATGAGAACACGCTTGCGAGGCGACAAGCCATAGACGTCTGCCAGATCATATTCTGTAATGATGACATCCAAGTCACGTTCTACGAATCCAGCGTTAAAATTTCATCAATGGAAAACAACGATGACTTACCAGTCTGGTCGACCTGCGAACAAAATGGAATAATGCAGCTGATACCAGTAGGGTCCATCTTTGTCGGGCGATTATGAGCAGAGTTTGAATGATTGTCGAGGAGGACGAAACTTTAGACCAACCTGGAGCGTATATGCACAATAGATAGCTTGACATTCCCCAAAAGTCCGCGGAACCACCAAGCCCGTTCAACCTTCTTGAAAAGGGCATTTGTGGAGTTGGGACCCGGGGTACTGGAAGGTGGAGTCAACAAAAGCGTGATATTGATGTCGCTATAGAACTCACGATATCGACTTCCGGCGGGGTGTTCATCGCAATCACACCCAAACGCCTTATCAACTCTGGGGGTTCTCCTCTTAGGTTCAGCTCTATCGGGACCTCAACATATCTGTCGTTGAAAAGCCGGTTTTCGACCAGTTGGGTGACAATGGGTAGTAGCCAAAGTGAACTCCGCCAATGACCACAGTGATATCTGGGTTTCTAAGCGACAACCCGAACTGCATACAATTTGAGCGAATTGAAGGGATTCAGATGATGAATGATAACATACGCCCGTAGCATATTCTCTTCTGAGATCTTCACACTTTAGGCAGCGCGGTGTTGACGAGGAACAACCGAACCGTCCTTCATCTCGACAACTCCCTTCGACCGCACAAACGGTGTGGCTACCTCAGTAAGGTCTCCGCCTCCGTCCTTGTCGTTGTCCCTGGTTCCATCTTCGCCAACATAGCGCTAGGTACAACAACCGCAGTTGGTACGATTTGTACTTCACGTTTTGAAAGCGAAGGGCAAACTGAACAGAAAATGGGTTACTGAATGATCAAACGCTGGGGAAGGGAATTCGACTTTACCTGTGAGGGAAGATAGAACTTCGTTGCTGCGTCAGGACGCAGTGGCTTCAATATTCCGTCTGAACAAACATGTGGAAACTGCCAGCACTGGACGAGACGTGTCAGCGAGAGATAGAAAGAACGTAAACGGCGGTGACATACGCTTCAAAAAGGCATCGTGAATAATAGGATGTTCACTCCTCACGGTCTTTTGTGCCCTCTCAAAACCGTCTGACCCGCCTTGCTAAACCCCCATTGTAATTTGTTGCCTGGTATTAATCTTGGCCTTCAATGCCGATGGCGAGAGCTGGGGACGCCAAAGACGACCTCTTGTCTGGTGCATTTGCAGCGTGTTGATGACCTGGATGTCGCTGATAGAACAGTTTGGGAAAAAGTGGTTGAGATCGAGACGAAGGTTCGAAACGGAAACACACTCGAGCGCCCCGGGTTCATATGCACGTCTCCACCAGCATCACGGCTCCAATAAAAGCAAGAATGCATCTAGCGAATCTAACGTTAATAGATGCGGCCCATCTGCAAGAATTGAAGGACGAAATGAGCCAGCGTGTTGAGATCGAATTGGGGGAAAGCAAGTACTTGAATCGCACTATTCTTCTCTGAATGCCTCTCGGGAGGCATTCATCAGGCCGTTGAGCTGCTGGACCATGATGAATTTGTTCCCTTCTCTTGGGAAGCGCCTGAGGAGTTCGGAAAAAAAAAGCGCGTCAGAAAGTGGTTGTGAACATCAAGCAGAGACATACTCGGTTCTCAACGTTCTAACGAATTTGACGAACCATTTTCTGGGAGAATAAGCATATCATAGAAAGAGCAGAGCGTTCGGAAGGCATTTGAGCAACGATTGCAGAAAACGAGATGCCGCATCACAATACGAGTCAACAAACGCTCAACGTCGAGCCGTGCCGGCCCGGCCTCTGTTCAGCCAATACAGTCAAAAGCTTAAGAAGACTGTGCGGTACATTGTTTGTGTATTCTATTTCTCCGTCTCTCGTCCACTAACTGGACCTACTTTTACTATCAAACAAACCCACCCGTAGACATTCCCCATGGACGGCTCATTCCCATACGAAATATAGTCTGAGCTATATTCAACACTGGCCGTCGGCGAGGAGAGCCACAGAACAGGCCAAGTCGCTCCATCAGGACAATACTCCTCCTCAGAATCATAGTCCTCAGCTACGTCTCGAGAAGGGAACTTCTGCCAATTGTATATCTCCCGTATTCCATGCGATTCGAGAGCATACATTAAATCCTCCACCTCCTCGCATGAGTTCTCGAATTCTTTCGGCGACTTGAGTAGAATAGATCCGGTGCTCGAGTTGTAGGAAGACACGTCGTTGATGAAAATTCGAAGAGATGTTTTGAGGGAAAGAGACGTGCAAACTTGGTTGATGATGGAGTCGCTCCCTTTGAGCTGCTCTAACATCGTCTGGAGGTCGAAATCGGCACCGCCAAAGGCAGGATAAAGGAAACGAAGTCCGAATCCATAGTATCCACCTTGTGGGAGGCACTCCGGATCTTGCAAGAGGCTAGATATCGTAGTCTTGAGTACGGAGGCGTCAATATTACGATTCGACTGGATCGTTGACTTCACAGCTGGACCCTTCGCTTTCTTCTTTCGACCTCGATAGATGTTGTATGTGATGGTGACGCGATATCCGGATTCAACCATTGTGACTTCATGTTCGACATCGCTATAGAAAGCGATGAACGCCGCAGAAGGTGTCGTTGCTTTGGACAACATATCGGCTGAATCGAATGTCCATTCCTCGCCATCGTGGCGAAGAAGCAGCTTCCCACCCTCATGGGCAGCGGGAAATACGATGACAAGGGATGCGAACATATCGCGACTGCGCGGAGTATCTCTATGCGCCTTGAAGAAGGAACCCTTATCTATAAAACAATATCAGAGCTTCATTTTAGTTCGGAAGATAAGACAAACCGTAGACGTTCAGCTGATATAGCTCTAACTCCAAGTTGGCGCTTTGGTCTTCCCCGTCAAGTAAAGTCTGTCGAATGGACTTCACGATCGGAGAAGGGTCAAATGCCATCATGAAATCCTTGGTATTCATCTTCCTTGCCTTGCGATAAGATTCGTCGTAAACATCCTGATTCCCTCGTCCGAATTTGGCTGGGGTACAAGCGTCCGTCAAAGCTTGCAAGTTCTCGACGTCCGCAGATACAAATGAAATAAACCTGGAAGCAAATAGATGAGAGATGAATTTAGCACACAGACGTCAGCTGGTAGTACGAACCCCGCAGAATTTCCTTCTTTCCGATAAAACATGGCCGAAGATTGCTCGTTGATCTCCATGAGACCGGTACAAAACGGGGGCTGCTTCTCGAGTGCTGCCTCGACGGCAGTGATCTTGTCGTCAAGAGCACCCATTATTAGGTGTTTGTGGGGGTTGAGATGCGTTGGTAATGGGGATCAGAAAGCAGATGCTACCTGCGAGTCGGCCTGACGTCTTAAATATTGGTCGTCCAGTGAAAAATCGCACGTTCAGTAGATTGACTCACCATGTTAGCGCCAAACCTACATGGGAGAACACCCACAAGGACCCACAACAGCCTTCGTTCGTGAGAACGGGGCCAAGTCATACGAATCTTCCACGGCGGAAGGTGTGGACGTGAGGAGATCAAGATGGAGGGCGTGAGAAGTCGATTGGTTGAATTTCCCCCGAGTTGCCTAATGGAACATTCTCGACCGTAACTCAGAGAATCGATCAGTAAGTGATCATTGCAACGGTTCATACTTGACTTATTGGTACTGAAAGGTCGACCTTAGATGACTCGGTCCAACAACCTTTTTGCGGAATTTACGTGTCAGATATGCATCGATCGATGGGCACTCATTGGAGGATGGACGATAGACATCGCTAGA
>ML208273.1:98858-162891 GCA_004369065.1 Pluteus cervinus
TCTTCAAGCCGCTTCGTGACCTGTATTGCCTATTTCCGGTCATCGGAGTCTTGGTCCGTATCGTGGCGCTTTGGTAGTACGACAACTGAAGAACGACCTTGTATAGTGCGCCAGGGATGTTCGGTTGTGGGAATGTGCATGACCCATCGATTATCTGTGGTGAACGCGATCGCCGTCGCTTTTCGCGCTGCTAGCAATGACTCGTCGATTGAATCGGTTCCTAGTACACGTTTCCCAGTTCTCGGGGGAAACTCGAATCCGCCAGTAGGTTCTTCGTATTTCCTCGGTTTGTCAAAGCTGAGCGCATCCCATTTTTAGAGTTGCGGTAGGCTACAACCGAAGCGCCCGAACATATATCCAACATTGAGATCCCGAGCGCAGCTCTCATATCTCTCGTGCTGAAGTGCTCATACTTCCTGAGGCTTCCGCCTAGCCTGTTGACCCGTTCAACATGACTGAGAAGCGTGGAATTTTAATCCCATTGTCGGATTGACCTCAAGCGCATCACTTCTTCCCGTCCCAGTCTCAGAGGTTCATTTCCTCCGAATTGATTTCGGATGCGAATCCGACAAAGCCCGTATAGGGAACCGCACCATCAAAGTCTGTTACCTACTTCAGCTTCCGCACGCACAGACAACCTACAATCTGACCCTGCATAACCGAGAGGAACGCACGATACATGCACTCTTGAATCGCGTCATTGGTGAGCAGTCATACACCCTGCAAGTCGTGGTCGTCATTCGATAACAAATCGATGAGCCGCCTATACGAGGACTTAATCAACTAGAGTTTTGGGTGCGCCATGGCCAGTACGCATGCTTTGCTTCGCGGCGTTGGTCCTCGCCGCTGCGTAGCTTGTTCAATCAAACGGCTCTCGATCGGATTACAGTAACTGGTAACCCCCCAATTTCATCTCGATCCGATATTTAATATACGAGGTTATTCGCAAGGTTTTCTCCTCGCATTGTACGAGTTGGAAAGCAGAACGAATTTCACCCCGCGCTGCTTGGGGTCCTCGACGAGTAGTCCTGTTCTGATCATGGAATATTTGACCAATCCTGATTCAGTGACCGTAAACTTCCATTTGCGCGTACTCACGGGCATTGCAGTAACCTACAATGCCCTATATCCGGATCTACAGACGACGCCAATCCCATTTAGGGAAGTACTTCCATGGCCAGAAGGAGCGATAGCCCGTCGGAGGCGAATCCCTTTTTTCTTTCAACGCGGAACATCTGCCCGAATGTCCGTTTTGCTGCCGCTTTTCCATCCATGGCAAAAGGTGATAAAAGTGTTGAAGTCGTCATCTCCGGATCCCCTTTTTGTTGCTGGGTTTGGGGCATCTTTGAACTTTCGTTTGACGGTCGAATTCGAAGGATGCATGGACTCTCGTTCTGGATGCTTGAAATGGAAATGGAGGTTTGTGGAGAATAGTTCTATTCGGCGATAACAATTGTCTGTGGATCTTTGTCGCGGAGCTTTCGCTGAGTCGTTTGACCAGCTGACGCGCCGACTGACGGCGGGTGGAGATGTCGATGTGACATCGCTCGACATCGGATTACGCCGTCGTGCTATAGCTATTCACTTCGCGATTAGATCATCGAGGATATTACTATATCGGAAGTATCTCGTCTGGAGAACGAAAACAAAAAGAGACGCAAGCTTGCAAAGTTCGAATGGGGACAAAAATGGCAGTTCAACATCCTCGTGTTTCCGATTATTTTCCAAAGGCAAAAAGCAAGGTTGGTGGATCGCTTCTTTTCCCCTTCGTAGCACTCCAATCCGGATGTCGAAAACCTACACGAACGCGGGTTATATCAGATACGAGTCGAAGCCTGTCCCTTGATACTGTACTGTATATTATCCCGTGCATATGTGTCTTCTTGAATCCTTGATCATGATAAGTAGGTCGGATGACTGGGAAGTATGTCGAAGCCTTTGCGAGGGCAAGGGGTCGTGTATACCCCCCGTAAGTATGTAGCGGTACGTATACGGTAACACCACGAGTTCTGTTCCCTATCTATTTTGTGGCGTGGGGGACTCCGAGTACTGTTGAAGGGCACGCGACATTGGACCTTGCGAGCCGCAACCCGCAAGTTGTTGTGTATCTGATAATCGCCGATCAAGACCATTCGTCGAATTACAGTTTATTAGAGCACCCTCTGACCTGGTCCAAATGGGTTAAAACAAGACAAGAGCTCGTAGACACGAGGTTGGTACTGGAACTCTTGAAAGACGACAAGGCGGAATTTGGAAACAGGATGGGGTCGCTTTTTCCCGACCCATTCTCCTAGGCACAAGTATACATTGGGTCAGTGAGTGCCGTCGCAATCGCACGTTACATACTATCAGACTGAGGGGTTTGTCCGCCACCTCGCACAACGCGGGGTGAGGGGGAAGAGACCCTGAGGAAGAAATGAAGGAAGCCTCAACCTGTGGGGTTGAAGATCTTTGCCATCCAGGAACATAAAACCCTGCCAAGCGTTCTCGAGATATCGATATTACCGTACGACGATACAGGAGGACTCTAGTGTTACAAAGTGTATTCAATCAGCGGCGTTGGCAGCCGAATTCGAATTTGAGTTGGAGTCTGCTGGAGTAAGTGAACATAGGAGACCGATACTGATATCAAGGTGGGTTGTCAATGGGTACCGGTTGAATTGAATCGATTCATCTTCGGCAGATCACCGTCGTGGTGGTGAGGATATATATCATCAACCCGCCGGGTAGTGAATAGATTGTGGCGGTAAATTATGAGAAGTGGATCCCTTTGATTTAGTTACATACTCATTATGTACTGTATCTCCCATAGTTTTCCAAAGGTTCATCGGCCACGAGTGGATGCTCCTTTCGATAGGTTAGGCACATCGAGATGCATCGATGTCGAAGGGACTTAGAGAAGGGGGTTCTTGAGGGTCGGTTAAGGATGATCATGGTTATCAGTATATGGAGGAAGAAGGCGGATCTATCTCGTTTCCCCGTTCGTTTTGAACAAGGGAGCCGATGCAAGGAGTTTGAGTCCATCCGAGTCTCCTTCGACCGATCACTCGTCCGCGTCAGTGGCCACTACTTTGTAGATCTCGTAGTAGGTTACGTTCAGTGTGTAAAATAAATTCGAACACTCACCGCTCAGTGCGATCACAAGGTCAATTATTGAATGAAAAACCACATAAGGGTAACTTCAGGTAACTTCGTAACCTTGCAAGGGACGAAGGCGGTCAACTTCTTTCAATTCCAACGAACCCGAACAACGTTAACTTCCCTGATCGTTAGCAGGGGGACACTCGGAAAAAGGTACAATAGAAAATTCGACAAGGAAATTCGGTTTCCTTGTTTGGGTGGATGTGGTCGAGGGTTTACCCCGCTTGGAATTTGAAATGGACATTGGATTGGCGTCAGCGGTTTTGTGTGATCGGACTCTTGCTCGAGGTTTGGTGAGGATGGTGTGTGTATGTTGGTGTAAGTATGCGGAAGATGGAAAAGGTTTTCGGGTTTTCGGGGGCTCGGCCATCGTTTTACGATGGGTGTTGTTGAGGAAAAGGTTCCGCGCAATAATTGAACTTGGACGGCAAAGCCGGGAGGATTAGGACATCGATCTATAGCTATGGTCCAAGCTCATATCGATGTCGATTCGGCGGAAATGGTGTACTTACCACGCAAGTCGAATTATGCGTGCGATTGGTGGCTTTGAGCGAGCATTCCGATAGGAGGGCGCGCAACGCGGTTCGACGACTTGAAAACAATTAGCGGTGGAGAGAGCGCTGAGAGCGAGGGCGTTCGCCGTTCGGTGTGGTTATAATTAAATTGACACAGTATCGCTCTGGATGTCGTAAAGCCACTTCTTGAGAGGTGTTCTATCTTATCGAAAACCTTAAATTCCTTGTCAACGCTGTCGAGTATTGTATATATGCGTCATATGTGTCGAAACAAAGACCGTCCAGTCATCCATGAGGGAATCCACGGTGTGTACCCTGTGCTTGGACCAATGGACAATCGACTGCGCAGCTCGACGGGGGGTATATCCCTAAAAAGTGAAGATAATTAAATTGCTGTGGGCAGGTCGAGAAGTTGGGGTATCGATTCCACGTCCCGAAAGTAGATAACATCGTTCTTTCAGTGGGTTTTCAACTTATGGGGGAGGGATATCGTGGGGATGGTTAGCGCTGTAAGTGGAAGGACCTCTCCAGAGTTATGTCACCACCAAAACGGTTTGGGAAGGTCGGATAGTCGGGATCATCATATCAATTATCAATGTGCCTGGGTATGCGAGGGAGTGCTCAGTGCTCATTATTGGTGCATCCGGATTGAGGGGTTGTAGTTGCCAATTGAATTGCGTGCTGGCTATGCAGATTAGGGCGGGCGGCACAAGAATTAGGAGGGGTTATTACTGTGTATGGCAGGAGTAGGGCTCGGAGCACAGGGTAAGGGAGTACTGCATACTGTAATTGTCGGTGGAAAGGTAAAACGTGAATCGAAAGGAAAGACAATAGCGTGCGGCGTTCGAGCCTGAGCGCTGTTGTCATTCCTGTATGCAGTACGATGGTGCTGTACACTTCCTGTGTCCTGTAAATTATAAAATGGGACCGATAGATAAACAAATATTGCGGTATCTGATCGGGGGCTTACCTGGGGTGTGACGTCGATCTACCAAAAGTAGAGGACGGATGTGGTGACCTGTAGGCACGAGGTTCCCAATAGTTGGACAGTATACTTTACTGTAACGTCATGATCAATAATCAAACCAAGGAGCCCCCACATACGCATATTGGGATTCTTAAATCACGCAAGTTAACGACAGACGGATAAAAGTTCATTGATGAGGTACTTATGAGGCTGAGGCTGGCATCATCCTGCGCATATGCATCTCGAGCTCCCAGTGAAGCGGGAAGAATTATATTAGTCCGAGGTGTAGCTAGCATTTCGTTCCGGGCTTGGTGGATCAAAGAGGTGCAATAATTGCAATCGCAGTTTGTGTGATTAAAATTGGGTTTTTGTCCGAGTCGTCACGGAAGCTGACGTGCGTCTATAGATAACGCAAGTTCTTCCGGAGGAGGAGAAAACGTTAATTTGGCATAGGCGTACCGCGGTTGATACGGATCAGGTCGACGATAGACACGGGCTGAACAGGACGTCGAGGAACGTGACTGCGAGTGAGCTCGTTGGTCGCACACGGATACACAAATAAACGTGGTGTTTGCACGGTTACTGGGATTATGATAAGAGGAGACGTGGAGACTATTCTGGACTTGTCATGCGGGTCGTCGCACGTGGGGAGGATGGCTTGAGAATGGGACGGAAGTAGGTGTGTTCACGTATAGATGTCACGTCTGCGGGCGGGCCGGATTGGGAAATATAATTATGGGAATGTATGGGATTACACGAGGAGGACATGAGTGATGTGCGAGGGCAGAGGATGCAGGCGCTACGGAGCGACTGTTGCGTTTGTTTGGATCTCAGATTTCAGCCGTTATTTAGTCCACCAGCCCAAGCCCACCCCGGCCTCTTCTTTGCTGAGACACCAGCCGCCTCCTTCCCACCCAGTCTGCGTCCCCCACCATGGACAGCTACGCCGACCAGCACTTCTCCCAGCAGTCTGCTCGCCAGCAGCAACAATGGGGTCCCCATCTCATCCACCAGCCGCCTTTTCCCTCGCCTCCAGCAGGTGACTATCCCCCTTTTTACGCACAGCAGCCCCCGTCCCAGCCCAACAACCAGCAGCCAAACGGTCCCAACTCCTCCGCCGCCGCTGCACAAGAGCAAATGTCCCATCTGAACAGGGCCTCGTCACAGCTCTCCCTGAACCTCTCCTCGCTTTCCGTCACCTCGCCCACCAACCATTCCCCAATCACAGGTCCATCGGCTGCATCCGCTCTTTCACCAGTCACCCCCATAAGCCCGTCAGGAAACCCATTCCATCACCACCATGGCAATATTTCCTCACAGTTTCAGTTTTCCCCACCCGACCCAAATGGCTCTGCTTCTCAGCAGAATGGTGCTGGTCAGTCCCAGCAGCAGCAACAACAGGGGACACCTTACGATGATCAGAGTGATACGCGACGAACACCAGCCGGTTCAAGGTCGTCGTCTGCATCATCACAACAGCTCCCTCGTAAACGCAGTTTTACCTCTGGTTCAATACCACCCCCACCTCCGGTTGTCACCAACCTCGGTGGTCCTCCCCTCGTTGAAGAGAGTATGTATGATGACGGAACTGATGCTGCTATGGATTTGAGCTCGGGTGATGCTTCGCAATATGACGACCTTGGGATAAGGACTACGCCTTATCCTTCTTCTCAGAATGGTGCGAATGGGGGTGGTGGAAATAGTCCAATTGATGGTGGGAGTACGAGTGGGGGTGAGGATGTGATGGGTGGTCATTTAGGTACATCGAACGGCGGTGCTCCTGGCATGTCCTCCGGAGGCATGGGCGCACCAGGTGGTGTTGGTGGTAGCATGAACATCCTGGGCAAACCGATGGCAACGAATAATTTCGTCACCAAGCTGTATCAGTAAGTCTCCCCCTTTTCTCGAGGACGTTTCGTTTTTTCTTTCTTTCTTTCGATGGTGGTCGGTCGGTGACAAGGAGAGCTGCGTTGACCCACACGGGTTTTCAAAACGCTCATTACTTATATATCTCTTTCAATATGAAAGAGAATCGAGGGTTTTGCGTTTTGCATCCCTTGATGGCCCGTCATTATTTTTTTGTGTTTCATCCTTTCATATGTTTTCGTCGGGTTCTTTGTCTCTATATGCCTTATGCCTCGTGGCATGGCATGGACAACTTCTTCGTGTTTCTCGGTCTTGTGGGTTTACGCTACCCTCAAGGGACACGAAGGACTTTTTTGTGGGGGTGGAGCGCGACGCGACGCGTTCTTTTGTCATCCAACCCCCTCGATACCCCGTGTTTCTTCCTCGATCAGGTTGGTCGGGGAAATCCACTTGACGTTGGGCCATGGGGTCTGTCTTCTCGACTGCCCGAGGACCGTGGTTTGGGTAATTGATTGATGGGGTTACCTCCGTTCTCTGTCCGCTGAGGATAGCTCGAGACAAATTCGGCTTCGGGGTATCTGTTCCGTTTGTCCTTTCTATTTCTCTTTCGTTGGTTGGTTGGTTGAGGTGCTGTTTTTGGTGTTTTGGTTTGATCCGTGGTCGGTGGTGATGATGATGGATATATGCTGTCTGTCGTAGATCGCGGATGATCTCCTTATGTCCTGTCCTGTCCTTCATGGGTGTAGAGTGGAGGATACGCCGATGAGGAAGACGGTGACATAACCACGGATCATTCTATTCTGTTCCTGTTCTATTCTATCCCATTAGATGAGCTGTCGCTCTATTTTTGTGGCACTGCTATCATATGATGCAGGTTTTTGCTGCTGTCGTTGCTGTTTCCGTTCTTTCTTTCCCCTGTCTGTTTGTTTTCTTGATGCTAACTGATCTCGCTCCCCTATTCATGTTCTCCTCCCACCGCTGTGTCCTTGATCATCGGATGAACGAACAACAGGATGATTAGCGATAGCAAATCTGCACACTTTATAGCGTGGACAGAACTTGGAACTTCGTTTGTTGTTTCGAATGTGGGAGAGTTTAGTAGGACGATACTAGGCTCGCATTTCAAGCATAATAACGTGCGTGGATTTTTCTTGTTTTGTTCCCGACCAAGGCTCGATGCTACTCGCCCGTTTTTGTGGGTGTGAGTGCGCATACATGCTATGTATGGCGGGGCATCAACGCAGACACGCTCTTCAAGAGTGTTTTCCTGCTTCATCTGATGACCTCTTGGTTTTCCGGATTCCGGATTCCTCGATCGCATGGCATCACATCATTCTTTGGTGGTTCCTTGATCATGACGTCTATCTATCTTTCTATTTCATCTATTCATCTATCTATCTTGAGTTCTGTCAACGAGAAACTAACATGAGACTTTGTCTTTTTTCGGCGTTCCGGTATACAGTTCTCCAGTTTTGTGAGACAGTTGAATATGTATGGGTTTCATAAGATCAACCGGGTTAGTGTCGTCGTTCTTTCTGTTTTGGGATTGGGCGTTGTGCTGATTGATTGTGTTTTTGCTTTCGTCTTCGTCTTGGTTATCTGATTTCGTTCTGACTACTGCTCGGTCTTATTCGCATCCTTGCGATGATATCTCTTGGATAACTCGTGGTGCTTTCTGGCCGACTTGTTGGTTTGGTCTTTCCTCATCCTCATCCCGTGCTGTGATCTCTCGTTCGCCTGGCGGTGGCGTTAACCCTTCCTGTGCTCGTTTCTTTTGACCTTCTTACCCTGCTTCCTTCTTTCCTTTTCGTTGCGTCTTCCATGGCCAACAAACCACGGTGGAAACGTTCTTTCTCTGGTTGGTCCCAACCCTTGGCTTATTGCCCGGTTACTCGTGGGTTTTGTGTCTATGCATTGCTTTTCCCTGCGGGCCCCGGCTGTTCTCGACTTTGGTGTTTTCTCAACCATGTTGGCGCTTTGACGGTTTCTCAACCGGTTTTGGTTTATACCTTGCCATTTACTCCA
Source organism: Pluteus cervinus (assembly GCA_004369065.1). Lineage (NCBI taxonomy): Eukaryota > Fungi > Basidiomycota > Agaricomycetes > Agaricales > Pluteaceae > Pluteus > Pluteus cervinus. The sequence goes on from ML208273.1 coordinate 107,373, forward strand.
TTGTTACATCGTACGGATGTTTTTTGGGTGTCTCTTTGCTGTCATTTTGGCTTCGGGCTTCTTCTCTCGTTATGGGGACCCTTGCGACCTTGGGTGATTTCTGGTGGATGGCGGCTTGTATGTTTGTTGGCTGGCGTTTCTCGGGTCCCTCATTTCTCTTGGTTATCTTCTCGCTATCTGTCTTTACCTCCCCCTCTCCTCTTGGTCGTACCTTCTCCCTACATCCTCTCTCTCTCTCTATCGTCCATTGCCTTATTCGAATACGCTGCTAACGACCAACAGACACCAAGAGCCCAACGAACATCTACGGACGCACAAACTTGGGAGTTCTCGCATCACAAGTTTTTACGTGGACGACCGGATTTGTTGGATGAGATTAAGAGGAAGGCACTTGAACCTGATCCGGCGATGAAACATCGGGTTGAGTTGCCTGGCGAGGTGGGTAGTTTTTTGATTTTCTTGATTCGGTTTCTTTCTTTGGCACGTTGGTGGTTAGCGTTGGCTGCTGAGGTGGGGCGGGTGCAGATCCCCCTTTATCCGCCCTTCTCTATCCTCACTGTATAAGGGCTGGCGGCCCTTGGTTCCTTCATTTGGACGCGGCGGCGGCGCGGCTTACCTAGGGTGGATATGAGGATCACCCAAACTTGGGGGATCTTTTTGGGAGATTCCGAGGGGTAGACGTCTTCGGATCGGATGCTCTCAGGAGGAGCGGGGGTTTTGATCCTTCTCGTTTCGGTTCTTCTCGTCCCGCGAACCTTTTGGTATCGAGCTCTCGCCAATTTTGGACGAGGAGTGGTATTTTGGATGCTGTGTTGTACATCCAAGTTGGGGTGTGGTTGGGTGGACGCGTCCAATTTTGGGAGGTGTATATCGGGCAATTGGTCCGCCTTTTTTGGATACGAGTGGATCAACCCATTTGGGTGTTGGTGCTTCTCGGTGACTTTCCGTTTATGTGTATGACAGATGGAATGAAGGAAATCATCGGGGGAGGGGTAAATTCGGATTTTTGGATCGTTTTTCCGTTTTTATTTTTGGCTTTTGACTTTTTGGATCCCGCTTTCATTGTACCTGCTTCTGGATTTCATGCTCATGCTGGTCGTCGTTTGTTTAGGTTGCAGCCCAGTTGAATGCCATGAGGGACGAGAACAGAAGGTTATGGGAACAACTTGACCGTGAACGAAGGAAAGTGGAGAAGTTGGTTGGTGTTGTTGGAAGAGTGTATGATGTCGTTGGGAAGACATTTGGTGGTTGTAAGTTCCTCTTCCTTCTGTGGTGTTGAATATGTTACTGATCATCCTTTCAGTACCACCCTTCCCTTCGGATCTACTCGCTGACGAGAGCCCCAACATCTATATCACGACGCCGCAGTCAACGACGTCGCGATATCCGCCACCGCTATCGATGAACCTTAGCAGTCAAGCATCGTTACACTCGCTACATTCACTGAGTAGCCCGAACTCGAGTCCGACGACAGCGGATTTCCCGAGTCATATGGGAGGACCTACCGGACCACCATCTCATCCCTCGCTGTCCCGTCAACACAGTTTCCAGCATGTTTCATTCTCTCGTGCTGATGGAAACTCTTCGGCGTCGACACCACTCCCTCCGTCTCCTGGTTCCATATCTATGGAGCTATTCGACGAAGGCGATCATTCTCCCAGTGGAAGGTCGAGTAATAAACGACAAAGGATGGATGATAATGGGATGGGGATCAGCATCAATGGCAACGTGAATGGGGTGAATGGCAATGGCGTTCATAATGGGGATTCACATCCACATTCGCTTTCGGCGATGAGTTCGCCTGTTTCTGGGCCAGGGATGGGTGGGGGGTTGCCTGCAGGACTTGGAGGGATGGTGGGTGTTGGACCTCAAGGAAAGAAGTTGAATAGGGCTAGGAGTGATAGTGCACCACTTGGGTATGGTGGGTTTGGGTTGACGACTCCTGCTTGGGGAGCTACTGGGCCTAGTACGGGTGGGATTGTGGGGAGACCGAGGAGTGGAAGTGGGATGGCGGGGAGGGGAATTCCGAATATTGGGAGTTTGGCTAGGGGTGGTGGAGTTGGACCGACGACGGGGACGCCGTTGTTGACGCTTTCGACTGTGCCTTCTGGGAGTCCGGCGAGGTGAAGGGGTCGTTGATGCTGACTACCCCTTTGAACCTCGAGAATACGCCCGGGCGTGGCGCTCATGATCACGAGTTGATGAGCAGATGATTACACGCCAAAAAAAAAATTGCCTTGGGGTACTAGGCCTTTTTCCCTCGCTCTTTGGTTTTTTTGTCGTTGGTTTTTGTTTCTGGTTTGTGTTCCTTTCTTTTTTTCTTCTTTCTCGTGGTCGACATTAGCGATCGACTTGTACTCACCCCAACCATCCACCACCCTTCTTCTACCGATCCGTTACCCATTCAAACTTCATGCCATACCTTTTTCCCTGTCTTTTCTGTGCTTTCGCTTTTCGCTCCTCATTTCCACTGTTTTTGGTCGGCTATGGGCTTCCGTGTTCGTGTTTCTTTCGTGCACATACTTATTCATTCATTCGATGGTTTTTTGTGTTCTTTTACCTTTTTTCTCGGTTGCTGTCGGACTTATATGCATTACTTGTTCTTGGTTCACCGCCTTTATGAATGTCCTCCCCCATCGAATACTCGAGTTGCCGCTTTCCACTATCGTCACTACCCTCACCTTGTTTTGCTCCGCTCCTATAGACTTCTCTTTTTTCTTTCTCACTTGGTGTTTTCGATACTACAAAGAACCCTCAACACTTTCTTCATGACAAAAAACGGTTGCTATCTCCAGTCCTCACTCTCACTTACATCTATCTCCTTTCCTTCCACTTTACGATTCGTTGACTATGTTTTACTACGATGCCCTTTTTTCACCTTCTGTTTTTTGTTCTTTGGATACCAAACGTCGAAAGAATTTTTTTGAAAGAGACTGGAACGTCATTCATTTCTTTGGTTTTGCTTTTTGAGTTACAAATGCGAATTGTAGATACAGCAACGGCGAATGAAACTTTGTTCGTTGTTGGTGTTATACTATCGCGATCTCATCATATATCCCCCAACCAACACCACATTCATTCATTTTGGTTTTGCCCCCTTTCTTGGTGCTTGTACTGTTATCATTTTGTCACCATTCTAGGATCCTAACGTCCACATTCTACTCATTCACATTCACGATTCAACTCGTTTGGTACATGTCTATCCCCCCTTCGACTTTCATCCTCACTCGTTCCCCTTCACCCATCCTCGTTGTATTCCGTAACTCGTTGTGTTCTCCCATAGATCTTCGTTGTATATTTCCCTCACTTTTTTGGAGTTCGTTTTGGTTTTGAGGATTTCTGTTGACGTTATCGGTCATGAATCCCGGGTCCATTCCTTCCCTCGCTTTATCGCTTTTTCCCGTTACTTAAAAAAAGAGAACTGTGAACCCACCATGCCAATTTGCAGGTTGGAGTTTGTGTACTACATACTTATCAGTCGTAACAGAGATCTTATCTTGTCGGATTTTTGGGATTGATACATATCAATATTTTTTTAGCCAGCCACAGGATCCGAATTGTCAACTTGGTCTTACTATAGAACTCAATTGCAAGTCCTTTGACTTTGACACCCTTCTTTCTATCAATGGAACGTGAGCATGAACATTTTTGGCTTCGGGGTTGCCACCCTGCGTTCTTTCAACTTGCCGATGTCAATCAGTGTGAACCTGTCTGGTGCCTCCTTCACGACCCACCGACGACCTTTGGCCATGCTGCTGTGTAAACATGGTCATGTCAACCCCCACGAATAAGCGGATAGGATACTGCCTTCGCATGGAGAAGAGCCCGCGTTCCACAAGGCTAGCGTATTATCCAGGATCTTGGTGCGAATGAAGGCTGAAAGTTTAAACCCTCCCGGTATGTGTACCTCCTCACAATCGGGCATAATTTCTGAAGGGCTGATCTTGGGCGGCGTAGTACTTGGAATATCACTATTGTTGGTTGCACTTCACCGTTTCATCTCTGCTCGCGACTACGTGAACAAGGGTAACCTTAAGGACACCTTCCCGCAGCTTTCAATTGGTTGCGTTGTCCATGGAAACGAACGAAGTTTTTCACGCGTTCCTTACCTTTCTTCCCTTTGCCACAAGGGCCAACCGTAGGCATGCATCCCCTTCCCATTTGGGACGTTTGCTAATGGTGGTATTTCAGCTGGTCGGGATTTGTCTCAACCGTCACTCTTCCTTTCGTAGCTCTAGTGGACATCTAAGCTCGAGGACTCTTGAGAAGGGAAAAGGAAAGGGGTCCGCACCTACTTTACCCGAGAGATACTTCCCGGTCACAAGAAATCAACCACACGATATTAATATCTCTTCTGCGGTACTCGGTACTCCCGAACTGGAGAACAACGGCCAAGGATAGAGCGGGCGGAGGAAGCAGTGGGATTTTGGACGGGATCAAACCACTGACCACTATCATCGGTCACAGGAGGAGGATCACCGGAGTTGTCTTCTTCCTTGGTTATTCAAACGGAGAAAAAGCTTCATATATTGTATGTCATTTGCCTTTCTCAAGTCTCACCCTTTCGTTTCACGTACTCACGGCCGCGACCATCGTTACCGGGGGGTCGTCCAGTAGTCATCGGGTGACGAAACGAAACACCAGGTAGAACCATTCGTGGGTACGAACCTGAACGAGGCGTATCCTTACGCTCTCTCTCTCATCCAAGTTCGTATATTCTTCTTCCCTTCCATCCGTTTGGTTGAATCCTTTTTAGCCAGTGTTGCTAGAAACACGCCCGGCGTCGATAGTGGCTTCAGGAAGTGTTGGCGAATGCTTGTGGGCCCGCGTTCGCGCAGATGTTCAAGAGTTCATGGATCTGTTTAGAACGAGGGTGGCTTGGTTCAACTGCATAATATCCGCCACTAGCGCTTTCATCATCCACCTTATACGATTGTCAGCATCAATCTTCCGCACTGTCATTCGGGCTGGCCTTCGTCCCGTCCATTCCGTACTGACTTGGACTTCCGCAATACATTCTTCCCCCTCTGGGCCACCACCATCGTTCGCTTTTATGTCCAGTGCTTTGACCAGATCATGTTCTTCGATCTCTATGTCAAGAATACCCCCTCCTTGGGTCTACGCCGCCAAGCTGCCGGTGTTGATTGGCTTATATGCTGGCCTTCTGATATCACCCGTCCGTGCTGTCCCTCGAAACATCACCATCTCAAGCAACTCATCGCAAATACTTTATACCCCATTTATCTGCAACGCAACGACGACTATCACGAACCCTGAATGCAATGGCGCTTGGTGAGCATCTCTATATATCGTTCTTCTTGGAGCGAATATCTTTATCAACGATTTCGTCCGTACATGCCCCGTGTGTATATTTTGTGCTAACTTCGACGTTGGATTCCGCAGGCAACTAATACAATCAAATGACAATACCACTGTAGTTTCTACACAAGGTCCAGGCGTGATGGAAGGAGAAATCGTCCCTCAAATGTTTATTCGATTCCAAGGTGGGTAGATACGATGCTACCTCTCTAACGGTCCTGACCGCTGTGCAACTAGGCTCGTTTCTTTTCATCCAAACTGGCCCACTATCTAACGCGACGGCCAACGTAACGATTTCCGCTGGACTCACAAGTGTCAATTTGGCCTTTAACTCATCGGCGGGGGGCGTCGCTGTCGTTGACTTGATTGAAGCGGAGGTGACGACCGCTACTTTGACTTTCATAGACCCGGAGCAAAATGCCATTCCAAACGATGTTAACGGAACTTCAATGCCCAGTAGACTTGATATTGAAGCTATTACGATTACGGTTGATGACGACCTGGTGTAAGTCTGTTCATTTAGCTTTTCCACTCAACAGTACTGACTAAATTTGTTTTTTTAGTCCCGCTCAATCTATCTTTCCTTCATTTACGCCACCGCCTATCCAATCGCTTCCAACGTTCTCGACCTCTTCAAGCCTTGCTCCTTCGTCATCGCCATCTCCTATACCGTTCGTACCAACCTCCGCAACCTCATCCGGCCTCAATACCCGTCGCATTGCTCAGGCATTGGGCTTGACAATAGGGTTAGGCCTTGGTTTAACACTTGTCATCGCAGTGACATTCTGGTTATGGAAAAAGAAGAAGCAGAGAGATGTTGACCTAGGGAGAGGTGGTGTTGGTGTTTCTCCGATGCGGATGTCATCACAATGAAACTTACAGGTTGAGGCTATTCACTCCTTCCTTCACTATCTAGATGATCTCAACTTTTTTCATTCTGTATTTCCTTTTTCCGATTTGGGTGGCATAGAATTTGGCCTTTTGGTGCTTTTCTTGGTGTTATCATTTATTTTCATACCCAAACATCTTCACGGAGTTTCTTTGGGAGGGTTTTTCTGCTTCTATTGTCTGTCTTGCTGTCTTGTTGACTGCAATCTATTCACCTAGTTTGTATGGATACAATTTCTTTTGGCTGGATTGCACACATCATATGTATGTATGTATATATATCATAACTCCACTTCTGCTTTGGGCTTCTCATCAGTGAGATATGCAGAATGATAAGTGATTCTTGAGCTTATTCTATAGGTCACCATTGACCAGTATCAATCTAACATGACAGATTCAAGGGTAAATTGCCCCAGAGTTTTGAACTTCTTATAAACTAATGGAACTATTAGATGAAAAGACTCATTTGAAACTGAGAGCCTAAGACAACCATCAGACTACAAGGGCCTTTCAACATTATGGTGTAAATATATGGTACAGAGGCACTAATATATACAGTATAGACAAAAATGTAATAGACACAATACAAAACTCCAAGCAGATCAAAGACACAAGATTTTGAGATATAGGGAGGTTATTTTGAAAATTAAGGAAAGAACAGCACAATTACACTTAGCCCTCAGGCTCATCCAACAACCTGTTAATTGCAGCTTCAACAGGCTCATCATCATCATCATCACCATCATCCTCCTCTCCATCACCTGGTTCTTGAATCTCTTCATCTTCATTAGGCTCCTTTCCACTTGGGTCCATCTCAGAAATAGCTTGCCTAGGATACAACTTTATCATCACACAACATCAAACAAAAGAGAGTAATACATACTTATAAGCAGCCCTACAATCGGATCTCTGAGCAGGACTCTTCCACCTCTGTCTTGTGGAGTTTGGTGCTAACATCTCATCATCAAGGTCTAGCACTCCATCTGTAAACATGAATCAATGAATGAAAAGTGGTACTTACCCTTGTCTTCACCCAGTTCCCTCAAGCTGCTCAATGGCAAAAATTGCCTGTCATGTCATATGTTAGTACAATCCCAAAGAAAGGTAATATCTACAAACCAGGAGCTTGTCTTATCATAAAATTGCACAATATGAACCACAGATTTAGGTTGCTTTGAAGCCAATTGCCGAGCAGACACCCTGACATCATCAGGGACTGATGAATCCTTCTCATCCACAACAACTGCTGCCCACCAAGGAAAGGTAGCTGAAAAGGAGAAAGGAGAGGAGAGTCAGTATAACCTAGCTCCCACGAAAGAATGAACACTCACCAGCCTTAGCCCAAACTAGAAATGTAACAAGAACTCACTGAGAAATGCAACAAAATAATCAAAATAATACAACACACCAAGTGTTCCACCAGGCAACTTTTGTCCAGCTTCTAACTTTATCATACCAGCATCAGGTAAGACCTTCTTCTTCAGCTTCTTCTTCTTCTTTGAAGGCCTTGACGTATTCGACCTCCGAGAGATAGATGTTGAACTCGGAGCCACAACAGACAGGGGAAGATAACTCGTCGTTGAATCTTCTTCAATCGGGCCGTGGTCTTCAGCATCCACCGTCACCTGTGCAATAGCTGCCAATGCTGCAGACTCTCCGACTTCGGAATCGCTCAACGAGCTCAAATCAGAATCCGGAGGAGGGGGTACCAGTGCCTGTGTAGCCGCCGTCGGGGAGAGTTGGGTGAATTGTTCATCGGCAGGCCCATGTTCTTCATGTTGTGACGATTGTGGTTGCTGTTGCTCACTCAACTTCTGCTGCTTCTTTAACGCATGTTTCTGTTTCCTGATGGCGGGCGTATCCAACTTCTCGATGATAGTCGTGCCGTTGGGCGCTTGCACGATGTTCGTCGTATCGTCATCTAGAGCCGCAGTCGACGACGATATCGGTTTTCCAGAAAATTCTATCGGTGCCGTCGAAGGACCAGCGTCGACGTCCATCGGCATTTGGTCAGCCTCGTCCGGTAAAGTCTCTGTAGCCTGTCTAGACATCGAGGGTCCAGGTTCTTGGAATCCTGGTGTTGGCGTAGCCGTATGTTCTGTCGATGGCGTCAGCACCGCCCTATTTCGAAAAGAAAGCATATATGCTACGCACCATGTTTAACTCTCTTTTTCGGAGGCGGTCCAGCCCCTCTCTCCGCTGGTGTCCTTCCTCCTCTTCTCGTGTTTGCAGGTAATATCCACCCTTGATCGAACAACTTGAACGAATCCCTATTCCCCACATCCGAAATCATCAAAGGCGGGTCAACAAGATTAGACGTGGAAGTGGAAGGTCGCTTCTTGGGTGCTCCTCGCCTAGATGACGAGGGAACAGCAGATGATCCAAGTTGTTCAGACGTTTCCGTTTCGGCGGCGGAATTGGGCGGACCTTCGCCGTGCATTTCAGAGTCAAGTCCAACACCAGCCGCTGCTTCCGCTTCAAACGCTGCAGCGGCGGCACGTGCACCCCGAGTCCGTGGGGCTGACCGTAACACGGACAAACCGCCGGCTTCATTCGAATCCCCGGCAGTAGCGGCAGTGGATTTGCGCCTTCCACCACCGCCCTGTCGGTCGCGTCGCTGTTTAGGCGCTTTCGGTGGTGGAGGCGGGGGAGGTGGTTTTACAACTGCAAACTCGTAGCTGGCCAATGAGTCCAGTATGGCTTCTTTGAGTATGAAGGGGGATTCTTCCATAATTTCGGCACTATCGAGGGCGAGGAGTTGAAGATCCAATGAGGTTGGTTCAAGGTCGCCTAACGGCAAATCAACGTCCATAAGCTCTTCCGGATTAATGACGGGAATAGGTTCGTGTGTCCTGGATAGGTCGTTAAGCTTTTCGAGGATAGGCGCAGTGGAACCCTTGATTCGTTGTGCGGCCTTATGGTACGGTGTTCCCGGCTTGTTGTAGAGTATTGCATTCTCCAGGACAAGTGTGACATCCTCCTGCAATGCTGATGTGAATGAGGCCGAATTAAAACAGCACATTCCGCTCACCTTGAAAGCCTCAAGGCTCCAGTATTCGTGCTTAGCCAACTTTTCTTCGATATTGAGCCAACACATCGGACGTGACACGACGGTCAGATAGTCCGGCACTTGGGAGAGGATGATGGGATTCTTGAAGTAATCTTGCCGATCAAAACTAGTTGACGTCTCCATGAAAAGTCCACGACACAAACGACGAAGACGTACTTTTCAATCCGATTCAAGGCTTCTTGTAATGGCCTCTCGTGGGGAAAGAAGATAGATGTCAAAAGCTCATTCATGAGCTTGGCCTGTCGTAACTTCCTCGACTCGCGCTTTCGCGTTAAAATCGTCAATTCTTGAACGTGTTCAAGGTCTTGTCGGAGTTTTTGAAGCATCTATAAGACAGCCAGTGAGAAACGACAACTAGTCTGCGCATATAGAAAACATACACTAAGCTTGAACTCCTTGTCATGGGTGAGTGTATCTGGATCGTTCGCTCCACCGAGGGCTGCCGAACCCGAGCCAACACCCCACGGTTCAAGGTGGAGTCTCTTGAGTAACGGCACACCCCTCCTCGCTTCTCTCTTTAGACTCCAATACCGACACAGCGTCATCACGAACTCTTGCTTCTTGCGGATAACGACCTTTGAGATATACTGAATTAACCGATTAACCACGAGTGTTGGAACCAGAGGAGGACCAAGGGTATAACTTTTGGCATACGCGCGAGCTGACTTTGAGTTTTTATTGGTGACGTGGTGAGCAGGCGAATCTGAATCCTCGGAGTCTTCGGCTTGGAGAGCAGCCGATCTGATTTCTTGCTGAGCTTTCTATACAATCATTCGACAAAAGGAGCGCAGTAGGGTGTAAGTTACTCACGGGGAGGTGTCGCTCGCAATAGCAGGTCAAGGTGCCAGGTTCAGAACCTTGGGTGCCCTTCATTGGAAGCAATAACTTCTCCTTTCGGGCACAAGTTGTATGAAACGCGAGAAAACAAGATGTTTTGACGCATTGAATGCAAGCACCTTCTCGAACCTCACATATAGTGCAGCGCTATCGTAGATAGTGAGCTTCCGTCACAGATGCGGGTATAAGGCATACCAATTTCCACCGTTGCTTCGAAACCTTTTCTACACCGGTAATAGGCTCCATAAACACCTCATTCATGACCCTCGTTTCCGGCACCCAGAGTGCACAAAGAAGGTGTACCCATTCGCCACTAGTTGTTTGCTTAAATGCACCACCTTCGTTAGGGCACAGAATGCATGACTGGCTAGAACATTGAGTTGAAGGGATGGATGGCTTTGTGAAATGGACGGACCACTGGGTTTTCTGGCGACACAGTACATTTACGACAAAGCCATTGGCCTTCCGGGATGTACGGAACACCATAGCAGTCTAATGGTTCAGTATAAGCAATGATGCCTTCATAGAAATGGAGCTGTGAAGACGGGGCGAACCTTGATGCACAGCCAAGTTGCATCCATCACAGAACACGATAGCGTTGCTATTTTCACCTTCCGAGTCGTCGCATATCGCACAGGTTGAGTCCTCAGACGGCATAGCTAGATCAGGCTTCGGTAGATTTTTTGTCTAATCGAGCGCTTAAGTTTATGGAAGTAAGAAAATGGAAGGGAAGAATTACCAGGTCGAACCATTCCTTCTCCAAGCGATCCATCAGAATCTCAAACGTTTCGTAGCTGACTTTGTCGAGCTGTTCTTTCTTGCGCTCTGTGTTGATATGGTCCAACCATTCCTTGTCTGTTGACACCGTCAACTCTGGTCACAACGTAGTCGAGTGGCAGATTACCTTGCTCATCCATGTCATATTCCACCTGTCTGGCGAGATCAATCTCGAGCGGCTCTATTGGAAGAAAACGTAAATTACAGCCAGTTTCGCGTCACTAAAGGTAAAAAACGCGGACACATACCTATATGCCGAATGTAGTGATCCGGTCTCTGGAAATCAGAGAAGTCGTTATCTGTATAATGGCCGTCAAGCCAAGAAAACTAAGTATTTTCGTGCCATGCTTACAGCCATATGAACGAGCTTGCTGATCATGCACACCTCCGGGCTGGGTGGACTCCACGTCTTCGATTTTCCGAAATGAAGGCTTGGGAATGGGCGGTGCAGTGGTAGGAGAAGTTCTAGCCCCACGAGCCATGGCCGTGTTAGAGAAAGCCAGCAAGACTCAACAAGCTGATTGCGACTGAGTGATGTGGGGTCAAGCCGAGTGAGCCACCCGTGACAATCTGAGTCGCGTTCTGACAGTGGCCTGTGCCTGGTCTGTGCGGCTGTTGGTTTGACGCGCAAGAGCTTTCTTCCCACGTTGCTCCTCAACCACGCTCGATGAGCTCAACCATTGAACCAACCATACTCAGGCTCTGCGCCTCATCGACCATCACCGCAGTGGTAATAAAGGTACTCGCTGGGCTATCCTATCGCAAGATTACTGCTTGCCTTGCCGGCTTTCCCTCGAACCGAATGGAATTTTGGGCTGTGCACCTGGTCACCAGGAGCGGAACTAAATGTAGGTACAGTATCTGTATCATGCGCCGACCATCCCCCGCGCTGCGGTTTTGTTCTCAGGCCGGGTTCCACTTTGGACCCGTTGTGATGCACAGACCTCACACGCCGAAGTTTGGCAACATGCGATCGCCCGAATTTTCGTTCCATTGGACAAACGTCATTTGTCTTCCATTTTACCCCCCGAGCAGGGGCAGAGTGCTCTCAATATCGCGATACCAGTTCAGGGAAAACGAAACCATATCTCGCAGGCGTTCATATACCCTGAGGCCCCAGGTTTCTCCGTTACTCCAACTCCATGGATTCTCGAGACCTCTTGGCTATGGGATTTACATAGCGGTGGTCTTGTCTTGTCCCGTCCAGTTCCAATCCTATAGCTCCACCTCGGCTTCGGAGCCCTTATTGAAGCCACAAGCTATTGTCTAGATCTTCAATTCTTCTTATTCATGTACCTCCTTTACACAATGCCAAAAATACGGTTCATTTGTCCAGCCATTCTCCATCATACACGCGGTGTTGTAAACATCTTAACAATCATCCGCAGGCTGCATATCAGCACGAAGCTCTCGACGAAAATAGGCAAGTCTTGTATGATAAAGCTTCCATTTCCAGCCAATACACCACACCCTTGCCCGCATTTCATTCGCATAGATAACAACTCTTGTTGTTCTTTTGTCCCTTCTGGCTTGTTTCCCATTCGTCTTATGCATTTCCTGGGCCCTTAGCAACAACAACGTTAGCGCGTCCTGCTGGTACAAACGATAATGCCAGAACAGGTCATCAATCAACCCGGGCGTCAAGCTGCGGAGCCGTGCACGGTCCACAGCTCCAGAAGCGAAGGCTAATGCACCCTTGGGACCAATTTGCGTCTTCATCTACGGCAAGTGTGACCACATTTGGATTCGAGTGGACACGTCCCCACAGGGCTCAATCGACGGGAAGCTGTTCCCGGACCAACCAGAGAACAATGGGAATCATGGGACAGCACAACTCCAAAAACAAAACGCAGCCTAAAGGCGCTGTGTGGCCGCTAAGGGAACACGCTTCTTCAAATCGCCGATTCAGTTGTAGCCAACCTTTTTATGAATGACGCATGTCTGGTGATCAGCCTCTCCGTTACGGGATTTACGTGGCTAAATCTCCGAATTGATGTTCTTGTTTTTTTGAAAGGCTCAGCCTCTCCACACTTTTGGGATGTTGCCTGGAAATTATACGACTTACCCGAGAAGTTAAAATGGTCGGGTTGTAGGCATCATCTCTTCATCCCCCTACCCCACCTTCATCCCAAGCACGGTTCATCCGCACCCACTAAAGTTTTATCAATGGCTTCAACGTCGTCTTCATCCTCTGAGAGCTCTCCTTACGAGTTCCCCGCTGACATCCCCGTCGAAGAATTACTCGCTCGACTCGAGAAACTCATCGACCCCCAAGCCCTGCAGGCGTCGTTAGACCATTGGGACTTGAACCAGATATTGGAAGCCCCACCTGCCCCACCCACAACCAGCTTCGACGATTTCTTCGCGCCCATTGACGCCGCCACTACCGAACTAAATCGGAGACAACTCGAGGAATGGTTTGGCGGTCAACCCGCCGTTGACCCAAACGCAAACTACTTTGACACCGCCGCGGAATATACAGAGTTCCCGAGCAATGGCATGGAGGGAAATATCATTGAACACCCGGACTTCTCAGATGTAGATCTGGATGAGCTCCAAAAGGTGATTGCGGTGGACGAAGTGGCGAGAAGATTGAAAGTGATGCAAATGACTGCGGCGATGCCACCCGGTATGTCTTGGACTTGCTACGCATATGTGTTGTTCGTGACTGGTTCTGACCGCGCATTTTTGATGAATTTATAGACACCCCCGCAGGAGAGTACACTTTCCCACCTGATGTAGTCGCACATGCTGCGAACTATGTTTTCGCGAAGGCTGCGAAGCAAAATTCGAGGCTATGACTCGCGCCTAAAACAAGACTTTAATTATATGATTTCCCAAGCGGTCTTAATACGCTCACCTATTTTACTGTATGTCGTGGACTGGTAGCCGCGCATATTCTTGACGCTTCGATGCCTTACCTACTCGATGTTAGTGTATTATTAATTACTGGTTTTGCTTCGTTGGGCTACAGTCCACACCACTTCATGGGCTTTCCTTTCTGTCGTTTGTTCACTGTCGAGCACTTCATGGAGAGGTACTTGCAGTTCCCGTTGGTCGTTCGCTCATGTCGGTAAACTATACCTTAGTTTGTATCCGTATTGCATAGGGTCTTTTCGATTTTCCAAATACCAATTTCTGGATTGGAATGTTTGGAGTCAACGAGACGATATTTGAATGCGGTAGGGTACTAATGCAAGACGACAGTTCAGGTATCCTCTATTCTGTGTATCTGCGAAGCATGAATGAACGGTCATCGAAGATAAGACAAAGGGATATACTCACCTCTGACGCCAAGAATGACCACTCTTTCAGAGCTCTAATGTAATCGTCACTATGCTCATCCACGGGTATATCTGGATGCCATACAATGAGCTGAGAGAACTGGGAAACGACCTGAAGTTGCTGCATTGGAACACTAGCGAGTGAGGTATTGCCTAGTTCGTCAGCAGCCTCGATATCACCAAAAGGAGTATCGTCATCCATCACCGTATCCCCGTCGACGTCGACCACGTCATCTACAGGAACAGAGCGCGTCGAACGTCGCGTTCCGCGACCAGTTGCCTTTGCCCTTCCTCGTCGCGCGCTCTGGCTCCGTTTCAGGTCCCTTATATCGTCCGCGTGGGCCGACTTCTTTTGTTCTTCGCCAGACTTGAGGATGACGCCAACGTAACCCTCTGGTATGTCAATGTTAAGTCCTTGAACAATTCGTCCTCGGAAGGTCGATCTAAGCCGTTTCGACGTGTTCGCGGCTGGTCGGGCAGACGAACTTGCGTCTACCAGGGTATTTTGGGAGTCTCCTTCCGTAGTTTGACTAGTAGACGCGTCCAGAGGCGCGCTCCCCGAGGGAGGGGTATCGGTTGGTGGGGGTGCACCCACGACGTCGGGAGCAGATTCAACACAGAAGTAAGTGGATATAGGCGCCGGTCCAGTATGTTTTATATGGAAGGGCATCAGGTTTGGCAGACACTTGGGTAGAGACTGCGCCGGCTCGCCCAGAGTCAGCTGGATTTGGGGCTGCATTTCTGAGGAGCAGAGGAGGCTCTGAGAGAGAAGTCGGCTCAGTTTCAGCTCTACAATTTAATTTGTATCAGTACACAGGTAAAGGATGATTAGGCAGAACTTACCAGGTTTGAATTTGCGAAAGAACTCCGAGTCGCGTGCCGCAATGATGAGCAAAAGGCGACAGCCTTGAAATTCAACAAGTCCAAACAGGTGGTTGCGACGCGACTCGGCTTGCGCTACCGCGGCAGTGCGAAGTCCACCACACTCAACTTTTCATTACTTGCAACGTCCTTTCACTCTTAACGACCACTAACGTTTGCTCATCATGGATCAAGACCTCATCAAGTTGGTCAACAAGCTTCAAGATACCTTTGCTAATTTAGGTCGGTAAATGTCTTGTCACCATCCTAACCGCCCCAAGTTAACATTCAAGATATCGGTGGTCACAGGAGGAGAACTTGATATGCCCCAGCTGATCGTGGTACGTTCAAGTTTGCCTATTCTCTTGCAGAGGACGCGAATACGAAAGGCCTGCGACCATTACTAGGTCGGGAGTCAGTCAGCCGGAAAGTCGAGCGTGCTCGAGACGTGAGTCCTTGACTTAACCACAATTTTGGATTCGTGTATTAGCCCTATTAAATTAACGCCTGTTAATCCTCTTCTAGAATTGTTGGCCGCGACTTTCTGCCACGCGGCCAAGGCATTGTCACTCGTCGACCACTCGTCCTACAACTAATACATACACCTGCGCCCTCGGAATCCTCCCCAAGTTCACCCACATATAAAGAATGGGGTCAATTTCTGCATATAGATAAACGGTTCACGGATTTCAATGAAATTAGAAAGGAAATCGAGCAGGAAACGTTCCGTGTAGCTGGCCAGAATAAGGGGGTCAGCAAGTTGCCAATATCGCTCCGGATTTACAGCCCCGATGTATTGGACCTGACGCTGGTTGATCTGCCGGGTTTAACCAAAGTACGTATCTGCAAGTTCATGAGCTCCCGCCCGATCTGACACTAAACCGCGCACTTAGATTCCAGTAGGCGATCAACCAAGCGATATTGAACGTCAAATTAGAAACCTGGTTCTAGAATATATATCAAAACCGAACAGGTGTGATATGCTCTCCCTTGCTGGACGCTGCTCTTGCTTAAGCCACCCTCAATCCTAGCGTCATCCTTGCTGTTTCTCCAGCTAATGTAGACCTTGCTAATTCTGAATCTCTCAAACTGGCCCGTGCCGTCGATCCGCAAGGTCGGCGAACGATAGGTGTTCTAACAAAACTCGATCTAATGGACGCGGGCACAAACGCACTTGATATTCTTACCGGCCGCGTCTATCCCCTGAAATTGGGTTTCATTGGCATAGTCAACCGTAGTCAACAAGACATCATCGGAGAGAAGAGCATGGGAGACGCGTTGGATAGCGAAACAGAGTTCTTCCGGAATCATCCTGCCTATCGTAACATTGCCCATAAGAACGGGACGAAGTATCTGGCTAGGACGCTTAATCAAGTAAGTGCCTGTCGGATTACCATAGTTGAGCATTCATCTAAGTGACAATTAGGTATTGATGAACCATATACGAGAAAAATTACCCGATATGAAGGCGAAGCTAAACACGCTCGTCGGGCAAGCGCAACAAGAACTCAACTCGTTCGGCGATGCTGCCATCTTTGGAGATACAAACCAGGTGAGTAGCCTTGGGTTAATCGTTGCGCGCTTTAACCCACGAGCGCAATCTAGCAAGGTGCTCTTATCCTTCGACTGATGACCCAATTCGCGCGCGACTTTATCTCGTCAATTGAAGGGACGAAGGTTGATATCTCGACCAAAGAACTTTCCGGTGGCGCCCGCATTTACTACATCTTCAATGACATCTTCGGCCACGCATTGGAATCCATCGACCCAACAGCAAACTTAGGAGACCAAGATATCCGAACGGCCATCCGCAATTCGACTGGTCCACGACCTAGTCTTTTCGTGCCCGAGGTAGCATTCGACCTGTTGGTGAAACCCCAGATTAAGCTGTTGGAGGCGCCGAGTCTGAGATGCGTGGAGCTAGTTTACGAGGAGTTGGTGAAGATCTGCCACAATTGTACGAGTTTGGTGGGTAGCACTCTAAATTATCTGGTCGAGGAGCTACTGACGTTTCGACCACTAGGAACTGCAACGATTCCCGAGACTTCACGCCCAACTCATTGAGGTCGTATCCGAACTCTTGCGCGAGAGGCTCGGGCCGACGTCTGAGTATACTCACAGCCTAATTGAAATTCAAGCAGCCTATATCAACACGAACCATCCCGCGTTTATTGCTGGTTCAGGGACAGCAACTCATCAACAAGTTTCGAGACCACAACCTTCGCCTCGGGTAAGTAACCTCCATCATACCCTTCAACGATTGACTTAGAGTCCCTTGTTTTTCGCAGCCGTCCTCGACGGAGCCGGTGAATGGACGCAGTCATGGTGCACCAAGTGAAGAAGAGTCTGAGGATTCCGCTTCAGAAACTAACGGAAACGTCGCGCCTAATGGTAAAACACATCCTTCCCTTTTAACACCAAGTCTCATGGTGAACTCTTCTCAGGTGTCGGCAATACCGTCGTAGCCGTGGGAAGTACGTCCAGCCTACCCTCGACATTAACAGCCGGAACTACTCGTGGACGCGATAGCGATAGAAAGCATCATCACCACCACCACTCCTCGTCGAAACAGCCGCCCGGGTCTGGGCCAAGCCGGACTCCACATCATGCTGGTCAGCCAACGCAACGGTTACATTCTGCACCCCAGCAATCGACCTCGTCTGATTCACATCCAACGGCAAGGGAGACGTTCCTCAATTACTTTTTCGGGCAAAACGGGGCTCCAGGTAGTGGGTCAAATACGCCAATGGCAGGGATGTTGAATGGTGGAACTGTACCAGGAGCTTTTGGGTTTGACCAGCATTCTGGCATGGGTATTATACCTGTCGGGAGGGATGTCTCTTCTGGAGGAGGGATGGACACCAATGCTATGGCCTCTGGTTTGAAGAGGAGTATGAACGGGAGTAATGCCGCATATGATATGAAGAGCCTTGGTAAACACATCGAAGCGGCGAGTCATTTCAATCTTCTGCATCTTCACTACTAGCATCCTTGCCCCTTACCTGTTGATTGTTCGTAAACTAACCTATCTTCTTTCAGCTTCCCGCAGCTGGTCAGCATCCCACTCGACGAGAGGACCTTGAAACAACCCTCATAAGGTCCCTCATTGGGTCATACTTTGGGATTGTCAGACAGTCCATTCAAGATCTTGTTCCTAAAGCTGTCATGCACTTCCTTGTCAACCACACATCACAACAAGTGCAGAATAGGTTGGTGGCCTCGTTATACAAGCCAGAGCTCTTTGCAGAGATGTTGAATGAAGACGAGGCATTGGTCGCAGAGAGGGCAAGAGTGAAGGCCTTGCTTGATGCTTACAAGGAGGCGTTTAAAACCTTGTCTGACGTTAGCTTAAAATCGACATAGATAGGATGTTTCTTATATCTTTGGGTTAATAGCACTTACATTATTTAGATTGAAGTTTACTCTGCAATTCCGGCGCGCTAGCGCTACTCAGGTCAACTCGGTGACATGCAAGACGGACAGGACGACAGCACACGAATGATCATCAATCATCAGTGCTCCAGCGATGGGTCGAGGGCAAGATACTGACTTGGCTTTGAACTCTGACTTCTCCCCCAGGGTATATAATTGTGATCTCGGAGCGTGTCATGGCATCCGATCCAAAATGCTCTTGCAATGACGAGTCATTCAAACCTCATTTCGCCAGATAGGTCGTGTTGCCAGCAGGCCAACGGTAAGTTCAGCCTCAACTTCGAGCAGTTCACGAGGTTTACTGATATTTCCAGATTTCATTCTACTATCACCCTCATCCACTTTAACGACGGTACATCTCCCCCGCGCTAGGCTCGTCCCTTTCATCCAGGCTGGCTCACTTTCAATGCGACGGAGGCGCGAACGCCATAGCAAGATAAATCGCGGAGTTTTGATAGGTTTTTACGTCTGGAGAGAACACAAGAGAGTAACGTATGGGACGCTCTGTCCATTATCTTTCGCGCGGGAATGTGTCTGACAATACCGATATAGAGGCTCGAGATAAACCTTTGTCGGATACTGGGAAGCTTAAGCTCAACGTCCCAAGTCTTCGATATCTTGCGGAGTGCGTCTCGTCCCGCGAATTCAATATTATTTTGGAGCCGGTTACTTAGTCCGCAGTACTTATGCTGCCGTAGCACGACTCCAGATTTTTTTCTTCCACGAAGTCGCTCAGAATAAACCTTTTTCAGTGGTATCCGACATAGGTGGGTAAAAATCTCCTCGAAAACCCTTTCAGGCTGCTCATAATTGAATTGAAGATGCCCAACTTAGCCGTTCCTCTCGTTCAGTCCCATATCTGTATACATGTATGATGGATCAATGGTCCCCCGGTCTTTGTCCATTCGTCAGTCCAATCTATGCGGGGTATAAGATATCTTCCGCTTCTCAAGGCTGTCGGCCAATATCGGTTGACCAGCCAGTGTGTGAATGGCACTTGCAAGTCCTTATCTATGCTTCTCCGAGGCCATTTGGCTTATTTCCTAGTTCCCTGCCCTCTTTGATTCGTTCTGAACTCGCTGACCATGTTCAGTTTTATTTCCCGATTTTTTCACGGGAACCTTGGTGGAAAAAAGGCCGTCATTCGAAAGGATGACGCTCTACTCGCCGTATTGGGATACAAGAGCCAATTTCGTCGAGAATTCTCGGTAAGTCCATCTAACGACAGGGGACAGAATTGTCATCACGTATGTGCCCTGTAGCTCTTAGAATCTATGGCATTTTCTTTCTCCATCATGGGCGTATGCGCTGCGATATCTACGACGTGGTATTTCCCACTTGTTTCCGGTAAGACGGTGTGCATTCATCCCGCGGATGTCGTTAACTTGTGTGTTAGGAGGTCATGCTGGTATGGTCTGGGGTTGGGTTATCCCAAGCCTCCCAGTACTTTGCATCGCAGCTTCACTTGCTGAATTGACGTCTTCTATGCCGTAAAATTGTCTTATCATGTTTTGACTGGTGCTGTGTTGACGTCCTGTGTATCTAGGACCAGTGCTGGGTTGTATTATTTCTCAGCTAAAATGGCTCCTCGGCGTCATTCGCCGTTGCTGAGTTGGATTACTGGTTGGGCGAACGTATTCGGGCAAATTGCGTTGGTTTGTTCGATCGATTTCACCTGGTAGGCTGTCCGTCATTGTACTACTACCAAAAGAACGTTGTTGACACAATCGTCTCTAGCGCTCAATTAATAGCGACCGCGATCGCGATTGGTTCTGATGGCAAGGTCGTACTTGGCACAGGAGCCACCTTCGGAATTATCATTGTACTCCTCATTTCCCATGGTATTGTGTGCTGTTCGGCAACCGGAATCCTTGCTCGGCTTACTTTACTCTTTTCGTGTGTGAATAGTAAGCCTCACCACCCTATCTTATACTCATACCCTAGCTGTATCTTATTTTAGTTGGCACTACCATCGCGGCGACCATTACCCTCCTCGTTGTATCTGGAGAGAAGGGCACACGGGTGTCTGCCAAGGACGCATTTACTCTATTCGAAAACCATACCGGATGGCGTAATAGTAAGTCTCAATGCTCCGCCTCCCCAATGACAACCTGCTGACCCAGAATGTAGACGTCTGGGCCTTCTTCTTAACCTTCACGTCCCATGCCTGGTGCTTGACGGGCTGTGAGTAGTGATACTTCTCGACAATCCCCAAATTGACTGCTTTTCAGATGACGGTGCAGCGCATATATCCGAAGAAGTCTCAGGTGCTGCAAAGTCTGCACCAATTGCTATCGTCGCCGGAGTTGCCGCTACTGAGTTTCTTGGACTCATGTACCTAATATCTACAAGCTTTGCCACGACGTCAGTTGAGGGATTGCTAGAGACGGAGTTACCATTGCAAATTGGACAGCTATATCTGAACACTTTGGGAAAGCACGGCACGCTTGCTTTATGGAGTTGTATTATCTTTGTTCAGGTAATTTTTATCTGCATTCTATTTGACTTGATAACGAAATTATGTGTCGCAGTGGGTCAATGGCGTGGTTCAGGGTGTTGATGCATCGAGAGTTACGTTTGCTTTTGCACGCGATAACGGACTTCCAGGTTCCAAGTGGTGGAAACAGATAAACAGAAAAACTCAAACGCCAGTGAATGCCGTATGGCTTGTCATGGGCGTTTCAGCCCTCCTCAGTACATTGGCGTTTTCATCAACGGCACTGTCCTCTCTGGCGGGGTAAGCAGATAAAGTTAGTCTTCCCAGCCCCTCGCTTACCCTGCTGTAGGGCGACAGTCGTCGGATTGTACACATCCTATGGAATGCCGATATTGCTGCGTATAACCTCAGGAAGGAAGGTATTCAGACCTGGTCCGTTTTCCCTCGGACGATGGTGGCTGCCTATTGGTGTCGTTGCTGTCGCATGGGCATCCTTCGTTGTCGTGTTGCTTATGTTCCCGATTCTTGCTGTCACCAACGCCGATGAAATGAGTGGGTCTCCTTTGACTGTGATAGCTATGATCACAATCTAACCGTCCCCAGACTACGCTTCCGCTATCGTCCTTACAGTATTCCTGATGTCCTCGCTTTCGTGGATATTCTCTGCAAGACACTGGTTCAAGGGACCCATTCCGAATATCACAGATGATGATCTGAGGAAATACTCGGATTCGGACATCGTTAACAAGAAGTTCCTGGAGATAGTGACGACGGAAGTGAAGGAAGCCAGCGACACTTCCAGCTCATGACAAAGTACGTACCCTCGATAACCTGAGAAGCGAGCTGAAGTTCTGATAAGGTACGTAGAACTCGCCTCAAGGCCTGATGAGAAAACTACTCGTCGGGACAGGCGACGGGATGTATGTACATACGAGGGAAACGTCTTTGTACACCGGCGTGCCTCAATACACCCCATTAGAGATTAACCTTCCACCGTTATGATCCCCCAGCTCTCCTGAATATCCACTTGCCTGCAGATTGACTCGACCAGATACATAGTCAAATGGTGGCTAGTCAGGCTAACCCGATATGTTCTTCAGATACTACCCCGACATCCAACTGGGGCTCTAACTTGAGCGTGAATGTCAATCACCCCCTCTTCATTGGACAGCGCGCTCGTCCTCGGCCAAAATTCGTTCACCTAATCCTCCCTTGCCGCGGCTGTCTGTCACCTTTCCGGCCTTCATTGCTGCCAATCTCGAACTAGGCACTCTTCAGTATCGTCTCTCAACCCTCTTGATATGCCATGCTGACACCCTGTACGTGCCTGTCGCAGTGGCCCATCGGCCTGTCAGCCGTTAGATACACGACGCATATCAGTAACAGACACTCAAGAGACTCACTACGGCGGGGGACCTGCAGCATCCTGGAGTCACCACAGCACAATTCACCCGCACAACGCCGAATCGAGTGCAGAATCACCTCAAGCAATTTATTTTTTATTCCAAGGCCAACCTCTACAGCAGGACGCCCGGCTAGAATGAGAATTCGTTTGTTCCCAGTTTAAGTGGAGCTTTCTCACATTTGCATCTCGGTCTTCATTCTTGGAGGTAAGTCGGAAGCCTCCTGAGGAAGCTTCTTTCCGAGGCGATCACTGGTTCGTCGTCATATTTCTGGTCCTTTGCCTTTCAAACTCCTGCGGTCAGTTCCTGGGAAGAATTCGAAACCTGTGCTTCAATGCCAATCCCCATGGAGCAGTCGTGAGTGTATTCCTCGTCTCGGGGATGGGGCTGACAGACTGACACCATCTGCCGTAATATCTTTGAGATTCTCGACTGTTGTCTAGGCCTGGAAGACAGAGAAACGGCTTGTAGGTGCAAATATCCGTAATAAGAAAGGACTGGTCTCTGAAATGAGTGTCTGAAAGTTGAATAGTGCAAGGTATAGGATACAAGTCGCCTTGTAGTCGAAGGTAGAAACCAAATCCCAGAGGAGAATAATTTTCCGAATACTGCAATTACTTACTACATGGGGACACCGCCTGTCCAAAGATGCCCGTACAGGATTGAAAGCCACAAAGTATCACACGCACAAGGGTACATGTGACGATACATGACAACAAATCAAGCGTCAAAGTAGTCCTTCGCGGTGCTTGTCCGTTCTTCACGAATTGTGCCGGTGGCTCGCTTGTCTGTGACAAGATCGAACACGCTTGAGTTAATCTCTACTTCTGGCTTCCCGGTAACTCTCGAAGCCAATTCGTCTAGAGAGAATGCTGTTGTCTGGAAACGGGTTTCCTTCTGCGTCATTGCTCGACTTGCGAATTTCATGAAAGTCGAGTGCTCTGTAACTTTCTTCGCCTGAGTGCGCTCGCGCAAACGGATTGACGCCGTGATGACCACAGGGATGTTGCAAACAATAAGAGAGATACAGTCCTGGATTTCCGAGGAGATGTCAGAGTTCGTATCAACACAAAGTCCGACGGGACCTCAGAGCTCTGCTTACCTCTACCAGGGCAGCAATCACGACCTTTGACCCACCTAGGGTCAAGATGTAGGCGGCATGGACGAGCGAAACGATCGTCGTAACGATACAGGTGGAAAAAATGACCATCAAACGGAGTCGAAGAGTCTTATCTTCCAGGCCTGCAAGAAGTTTCAGTGGCGCGAGAATGAGGATGACATCTGCGATGATATCCGCTGAGAGTTGTCGAATACGTGATTAGCGAGACCCCAGGTTCACGGAGATGGATGCGGCTTACAGATGAGTTGGCAGATGGCCACTTCTTTGTCCAGGGGACATTGAGGACTCAATGCCTTCTTCCAATCTGGCTTCGGTTCGCATACCCAAAACAATTGCGCGATCAAGACAAGGCAGACCGTGGTGAAGAGGCCAGCAACCCAGAAGAGACGCCGACGTTGGTCCTGATCGGGGTCCAGACGAATGATGGAAAATAGGATAGACAAGCGGGCAGCCCTAAACGAAGGGTGAGTTCGCAAAGTGAGACTAATGGATGAGTGGCTGACCAGATGATCGTGTAGAAGGAGATTGCCATGATGTAGTACGAGGCTACCCTACTCAACGGGGACAAGTGAACTGCATGCACATCAGCGCAGCTCGGAGGAACGTGAACGGCGGACGTTACCTGGGTTGGAGACACGCATAAAAACACCGGCAATCTGGCAGAATAATGAAAGCATTGAGAAGACCGCCCAGGCCTATGTTGATATTAGAGTGAGCCTGACGACTTTAGAAGGACAAGACACGAACGTCGTCAGCCCAGAGCCGACCCCATCGTACGTAGATTCTGTGGACTGTTGAGGAGACTGCGACGAATGAGCATACTGCAGATGTGACTTATGGTCATCGTCAGTATCGCAAGGTGAAGGTAATGTGCAGTGAAATGGAAACGTACTCCCAATTTGCACCAACGGATCCTGCAGGTTCAACATTGCGGGGTAGCAGAAGATTGGTCGAGAGGGTCGAGAAGGAATGGATAGGATTTAAAAACGGTCTAGGTAATCCGGGAGTAAAGGGCGTGTGCCTGCGGTGTCGGTGGCGCTTGGCATATAAAGCGGCTTCGATCAAGCAACGTTATCAGCGTCAAGGCGAACACAGTGCGACCGCGACATTGAAAAGGTCAAGATGATATAGACTCCTGCCGAAAACGTGAGCCTGTGGAAAGAAGCAAAAAAGTTCACTGCACCGTCTGCAATATGTCGTATTACCCACTGTCAGTGTCATGACCTCTTGATGGCGACCTGAACCAGCTCCTTTGTGTTGATGGAAAATTAGGGCGTTATGATCCCCCATTAGGATCCTCCTTCTGGTGGGTGGTGGGTGAGGGGGCGTAGTTATTGCGGATTTGTTTAGAAAATACTGGCAGCAGATCTGTGTATTTCAACCCGTTTTCAGTCATCGCAAGTCTCAGTTCAGGGCCAAGCATATATGGACCATGCACGATTAGGTGCTATGAAGGACGAGTGACAACCTGTTGGTGCTGTATTTCCACATAGTTGCCAAAACAGAATGCAAGTTACGCACCTCCACATGGGGTCGAAGCCATGCTGAGATTAACAGCAACTTAAGCTTCCCTCTAACCCGATTAATGAGCACTTTCGACACCTCAATGGAGGGCTCGGCGGCGGCGGTCACCTCAATGGCAGTTGCTTACGATCTTGGGATGTCACGGACAGGGATAAGGGTGACCCAACGCCACATGAGATTCCCAGTTGTTTCCCTAGGGGTACCGTCTTAAAGATGAATCGAAACGTGAGATGAAGCTCACCAAAAGACCACACCAACGGACGTCTCAGCACTGCATCAGCTTTCTAATCACCTACACCTGCACTTTCACCCCTTTCTCACCCAAAAGATAGCGATGGCGGAAGTAGCGACTACGGAATTCCTCGCTCAACTTGAGGCATTGTACCCCGAACCGGCGGAAGGGGCACTCAGCGCTTGGGCCTTCGTCGCTGCAACCGCTTTCAGTGCCAGCAATTTACCCGAGGCAGTACCTCTGGTGTTCAGATATGCGATTAGAAACCTAAAAACGGATGGTGAACGCCTACTGGTTGTCCGCAAAATCAAAGACGCGCTATTCAAGTCCGGCTTGTTGTCTGGGTTTCCGAAGGTACATTATTTGCCGACGACCCTGACAGATTTTCGCTTCGCTCTAAACACAACGCCAAACAGGCCATCAACGCTCTTGCCCAGCTTCACACTGTCGTTCCCGAGACACTTCGTGATATTGTCCCATTGAGGTTTGTTAGGTCTTATGATAAATCGTCGGTCTTTGGGCGACTGAAATTCTTTGCAAACAGGGACGTATCTTTGGCTCTTGATGATTTGGAAACCGCTGGACAGGCCTTCTTCTCTGGCACTTACGGCGAGACTGCAGATTCGGTGCAGAATTTCTTGAAAGAAATTTATCCAGATCTTGGTGCGTCTTTACGTTGGTTTCAGGTGTCCATAATGTTGATACCACCTCAAAATAGAGCGATTCTCCACGGTCTTTGGTTATGGGTACACATACAGCTTCACTGAAGTTCTCAGTGCCGTAGAGACTTCTTTCACTATGATAGCTGCGCTTATCGCGTCTGATGTACCGCGGCAAATATCATGGCACCTCCAAGGCGCTCTGCGGAACGGTGCAAGTAAGGAAGAGGTACGCGCGGTACGACAAATAGCCGTAGAGGTTTCTCGAAAGGCCGGAGTTGTATGGAAACACGAGATACCTGACATACTCAGCTGAGCACTTTCGACATCTGAACTGGGAGTGTCAGTCTGTCATTCTTTAAGTTTTGTTTTAGCCTCTACTCACAGTTTTGCCGTCATCCAGGGACTTACGGCGCTTGAATCCTTCTTATAGACAGACTTTGACATCGTTTACCATACGTGGGTACGATACGCTGGCAGTAATGATAATGTACCTTCACAACAAGTCAAGCGCCGCGGTTCGTCCACGGATAATTTCCAACAAATTTTCTCCACTCTGATACCTATGCCGTATTCATTGCAAACGAAAAACGGGCACCTGTCGGGCCTGTTCATCGGATCATTCAACTCTTTGTCTCCAGAGGCAACGTGCATGCCTTTGGACCTCGCCTCCTCCACGGACGAAAATAGCCGATTTCCCCTTACCTGTCAAAGATTAAGTGGTTCTTACCTTCGTTTGTCCCTGTGTGGAGTAGGCCTGAATCTTCTTAAAATCAAAACGCTGGTATCGGGATGTGCCAATCCACCAACCCGTTAGACACTCTTTTCCTCTTCGACCGCCATGGCTGAAAAAACTGACCACCAAGTTAACGACAAGGATTGGGAGCAACACTCTGGCTCGTTGGTTGTTCCTGATGCTCTGGAGAATCAACCTGAAGATGGAGAGCCCATGCCTGTTGACCCTCGAGTCCGCAGAAAGGTCGACTGGAATTTGATTCCTCTGATCGCTGCCTTATACCTCTGCAGCTTTTTGTAAGCCTACCTTCGGTCCTGTGTCGGTTTGAAGCTGATATAACATTCGGGATACAGGGACAGGGGCAACATCGGTGAGTTGCGAACTCCTGGTTCTGAACGAAGACTTCTCAACACCCTGACTCGCATACAGGCAATGCAAAAGTAAGTGGGCTTCGAGTTTCGTTGGGGTCCGCCTGACATAGACTTTCCAGGTTGCAGGAATGGCCACTGACCTCCATCTCATTGGAAATAGATATCAGATAGCAGCAGCAGTATTCTTCGTACGTTTATCTTATCTACGGGCTTCTCGGACTAACCGTTTGCAGATTCCTTACAGCCTGATGGAGGTTCCTTGGTTGGTGCCTATCGCCATTCATCTGAATCATATTAACCAAAGTGTAGCAACGTTCTCCTAAAACTCACAAGACCTTCAATATGGAGTGAGTATACCCCTTCATCGAGGCGAATTCGCCGATCTGATTCTTCCTAGTACCCTCCATTATGTTGGTATGGGGGTTGGTTAGTAAGTCCACAACAAGCATATTCTCTTAGCTCGACCATAACTCTTCTCTAGTGTTCTCTATGGCTTTCGTCAAAAGTTACCAAGGGCTTGTCGTGTATGCGCTACCCAATTCTGATTGCCGCCATATCTCACGAATTCGTAGCGCCCGCTTCTTCCTTGGCCTCGCTGAAGCTGGTCTACCGCCTGGCGTTGGTCAGTTTCATTCACATGAGATCATGTGAACCTAACTGACGATGTGCGATAGCTTTCCTCATTACAATGTGGTACCGTCGGGCGGACCAAGCAAGACCGATCTCATTCTATTTCTCGTCTGCAACTGTATCTGGTCAGTCATTTCACCTGCTTTACAATATCACACATTAAGAGAGTTTAGGTGCCTTTGGTGGTTTGTTTGCCTACCTCCTTGCTAAGCTTGATGGGTAAGCGCGACTCTGGGCATGAACCGGTCATTCAATTCTAACCGACAACTTAGTCGAGGTGGCCTTCATGGATGGGCGTGGATTGTACGTATATTGAACTCTTCTCTTGAGACGGCAAGCTCACTTACATAACTCTAGTTCTTGATCGAAGGATTGAGTGTGTTCCCCACTCCATTTATTGTCGTTCCAAAGCTGATGCTCGGTTCAGTGACTATTTTCTTCGCTCTCGTCGGCTTCTGGAAACTCCCAGATGTAAGTGTATCTTCAATGCCACTCGTCGTAAGATACTGACCTTTTATATCTAGTATCCATCGACGGCCAAGTTTTTGACGCCTGGGGAGAAGGCCCATCTCATTGAGGCTCTCAAGCGAGACAACGAAGACGAGCCTTCGCACTTCGAGTGGAAATTCGTCTGGGAGACTTTACGTAGCCCTCTTTCATGGATCCAAACCATCATTTACATTGGGTAGGTTATCCAAGTTGGGTCGACCGCTCTTTTCTTACAGAATTCATAGAATGGTTGTGCCCCTTTACTCTTTCTCTCTTTTCTTGCCCACGATCATCACGGCATTGGGCTTCTCTGCAAACATCGCTCAATTGTAAGTCGTTCTACCAATTGGACCTCTCTCCGCTGAACCAGTCTCTTAGAATGACTATCCCGCCGTATGCGCTCGGATGCCTGGTTACGATCCTCGTTGGGATTGCATCCGATCGTGTCAAAGTGCGCGGGCCATTTGTTATGATCTGCTCTCTCCTCGGTATTATCGGTTATGTCATGCTCTACGCAACGAGCCCCAAACACCATCCCGGTGTTGGGTACGCCGGCACTATGCTCGCTGCGATGGGTGTTTTCCCCACCGTACCTATCATGCTTGCTTGGGGTTCCGGCAATGCAGGAAATTCATTGAAGAAGGGTGTCACTATCGGCCTGCTGAGCGGTGTCGGGAACCTCGGAGGGTGAGTGTAGTGACGGTCTTGTTCTTTCAACTTTCAAAGCTGACTCGCTTTGTAGCATCATCTCTTCTTTCATCTACCGCACACAAGACTCTCCAAGGTTCCACCTGGGTCATGGTGTGTATTTTTGTCTGCGGGGAATACTTCTCGAGGCTGAAAGTGTATCTATTTCAGGAATCGTTTTGGGTTTCCTGTGCATGGCATTCATTGCTTCTGGAGCTGCTATTTTCATCTACGACAAACTTAACAAGGCTAGAGAAGAACGATGCGTGCGCGAAGGTATTACCACCGATCGTAAAGCGGAATTCACGTCCCTTGGAGTAGACTCGCCTCTTTTCCGGTATGTGATGCTTGCCTGGCTGCGTTTCGTTGAGCTAATATACTGTTCTCAGCTACTCCTTGTAAATACTTCTGGTGGACTACCTTACGTTTCGATATCTAGACTTGTAATGAAGACGCGTACAATATATTCTTTCCCTCAACTGGGATTTTCAGGTTGTTCCGGTTGTTGAACTTCATCTTGAGTGTGTGCAAATCACCATTCCCGATCTGATGACTCTACACTACTTAATATTGGAGGCCGAACCGGGCTAAGTTTCTTCTCTCTGGAGGGGATGGTCTCTTCAACTTCGAGTTACCCTTCCACCTGGCGCAGCCAATCGGGGCTATCAAAATTTTGTTTACATGGATTTGTATTGAACCCTCTTACCATTCTAGGAACACTCCCCCTTAGAATCGTCAACATCCAAGAACTGGTCCTGGACGTAAGTTGAGTAGGAAATGAGTATTGGTGCTAATGATGGCAATCCAGGTTTGTATAAGTCACTTCTAAATCCTTCGTCCTTCGTGTATGAGCTGACCTTAGGTCGTTCTCCGTCTAGTTGCTCTCAACCCGACAGTTGATTTCATCGCTGGCACAATCGCGGTCAGTTTATCCAGATCTTATCTCGGGACTTGCTTTGAGAACTTATTGCTAGCGTACATAGGGAATGGCAAGCCTGGTTGTGGGATTTCCTCTTGATACAGGTCAAATTTCACCACCTGGTCTGCCCTACAGCAGGGACTGATTCTGCATGGTTTGAAAAGTGAAAGTTAGGTTCCAGAGTCCGACGATGGCGCATAGGTACAAGTCAACGTTCAATGCAGTCACGACTATTGTACGAGAAGAGCGATTTATTGGCCTTTACAAGGGAATTACATACCCGCTGGTGAATAAGTGCTCGACCACTTCGAGGCTCTGCTGTTAACACGTCTCCCTAGGCAACAGTGGCTTTGATGAATGGCCTTGTGTTCTCATCTTATCGATTCTTTATGAAACTCCAATTGGAGAATAGTGAATCCATTCCCACCTTAACCCAGATAGCCCTTGCAGGGGCAGGGAGTGGCATTGTATCTTCGTGAGTCCCAGTCATCTCGATCGGTCTCCCCGGGGGTCAAATGAAGACGACATTGTGCTACCCCTGTTCTCTAGCATCGTGACGACACCCACAGAGCTAATCAAAATCCGTCAACAGTCTCTCTTGATTCCTACGACGGCCCGTCAGGTTGCCGCACAAATCTTCCGAGATTCGGGCGTCCGAGGTCTATACCGAGGTATCACCGCTACCGCCCTCAGAGATTGTGGATACGGTGCCTACTTCTTCGCTGTAAGTATTCCTCCCTTGTTGAGGATCCTGATCACTTGGATCGAATCTCCTTTTGATTCGGTCCTTCATTCGTTTGATCGGTTCTTGATTTCCGATTTTGGTTGCTTGCAGTACGAGGCAACTTGTCGTTTCCTTTCCGAACCAGTACAACCCGCGATGAATCCTACTTTGGTGGCGTCCAAGCAGGATTCAAATAATCTATCATGGACTGCTCTAATGGTCGCGGGTGGTGTCGCTGGAGTTAGTCAGTCAACGAAACTTTCAATCTTCTTGATTTGATTTAATGGTTCTCAATTTACTTGCTACGCAACTAGTCGGCTGGCTGGCAACTTTCCCTCTAGACGTTGTAAAGACCCGTGTTCAAGGGAGTGAGGGATTCTCAGGGGCTCCCCCGAATCCCGGGACACATCTCTTGAACGACGCCCATACCAATACAATTCCAAACCCATATCGCACGACACTCTCAACGATCATCCATTCATACCGGAACGAAGGCATAGGTGTATTCTTTCACGGGCTCACTCCTACCTTGATTCGGTAAGTCGACTGTCTTGTACTGCACAATCAGAAAGACGTCCTGCGACGTGGTAGCGATGGTAGACGTTTGTGTGTCAACATCTCTACTACTTGGTTGACTCTATCCCCGAGACCGAAGTCTAGACTTTCATTCAACTCTCTCCTCCTTTCGATCTGATGGATACAGAACTGACCTTTCGGCTCTATTAGTGCAATTCCTGTTAATATGGTGACGTTTGCCACATTCGAGGCCGTAGTTCACTTCCTTTCATGACCCTTCTTCGTGAAGTCCGAGTCGGAGGCATTGGAAGCGTGTGTGAGGAGAACCCGGCATACGCTCAAGAATCGGAGTGGACAACGGAATCGAACTTTCAAGTTTGTACTTATATTAAATTAAAAGTATATAGTTGACGATAGCGGGACACGTTTTTGCAAGATATGCCCTGCTGATATACCCCGGCTCCTGCCCAGCTTGAAGTGCGTCCAGGGTGCGAAAAGACGTCAGGATCATGATCATATCGCATTCACCGGAAAATCGTTTTGGGACATCCTCTCGCTGATGTGTACAGAGGCACCCTGCGCCTCCATTTTAGAGTGTATGGCAGAAGCAATTTGGTTCCTGACCACGACCTCCGGCTGCTCTCGCAATGTGGGCGCAATGATCGTTGTACTGTACAGTCAAAGATGCTGAAATGCGAGGCTTTCCTTGTGGGTCAAAATCAGTTACGTGATATTCAACCTCAAAAGTCAATTTGCCATCCACGGGACTAACAACGAATTCACGGTCCGTGAACGGGTACTTTACCATACTCCCCGTGTAAGCCAGACTGCTATTCGTCAAAAGTGATCACCTGGAACCCGAATACCGCCAACTGTCAGCGTTGTGGTTTGACGACCAGGGTCACAAGGTCAGCTCACGATGAACCTGATCAAGAATCCTGGATTATCCTCAAGGTTATCAGCCATGCGGCAGAAGAGGTTAAGTCTAACACCGCGATGGAGGATAATTTACCTGCATTTCCATCTTTACCTTCCATCTTCTGTGGTGCCTTCATCCTTTTCATGCTTTCACTCGTACCCCTCCAACCTGATCTCTCATCGACCTCGGGGCCACATACCTATCTCTTGACCCAATCACGAGGCCCCAAATTCGAGCTCAGTGATCCTCTCCGCCTCAGGATAGTTCCTTTTTCGACCTATTCGTCGATCTTTGATATGATGTCGATGCGCGTGCAGGGGTTCTAGACCCTCTATCCTGGCGCCCATATCGTAGCCTCTGACGTACATGTGGTATCTGGGAGATTCCTACCAGTAAATGAGGTTAAGGCCTGCCAGGGCTCACCTGGCATGAGCGTCCTGAGGCCCTCTCCGACATTTCAACCGGACCAATGAAGATGGATGCTGCCCTCGCGAGCCGTTTTCCCTGGAAAATTGGGCTCTCAAGCATTTAAAGATCCTCCCCGGGTGCGGACCTGGCCTATCCTGAAAAAGGTATGTCAGTCTGCGACAGTGGAGGCTGTCAGCTCTGAACTCATCGAATTTCATTCCTAGGCCTACCAGCATAGGCGGTTCCTAATGCCTAATGTCTAGGTGTGTTGTATGGTTTTGATTTTTGAAGGCGTTACTGTATTCTGTTCGTTGAACGAAGCATGCCATTGGGTTCAGACCCGGAGCCAATCAGAATGCCCGAGATATCCCTCCAAGATAACTCCGATCGGCAAGTCCCTGATCGAGGCAATTTCTCATTGGCCCAGTGGATAAGTTCGCCTAACACGATCAAATCCGGCCTGAGTTTGGTAATTGCCACAATGTTCAGTTGTTCCTTGGCAATAAGGCGGGCATTGCTCGCTGCGCTGCCAGTGTTTTGGGTGGTCATTAGATGTCGTGCACACATCTAGTTGATGAGCTAGAAACGTTGTGGTGAGTCTTTGTGCCCACCATTTTGATGTCCATCAACGTTGTCCAGAGCTCCAGAGTCCCAGATCTAGATCTGGTTGCCCGGGCTTCCAAGGAAAGGTAAACCCGCAAATACCTGTGTTCTGCGCGACAGCTGCGGCGACTCGCAAGAGTAGCCTCATGGTCTGATTTTTGTCCTATAAAAACCGCCATACTCATGACAGGTCTAGACTATCAACCATTTGAAATTGTCTTGTCTCTCTTGTCAGGATCCATACTTGTGTCGGAACAGGATGATGAGAATCCTTTCGTAGGGTTTCTGTTTTCCGAATGAATCTCAGGTCAGGTCCTTCACTTCCTCATCAGATAGCTGATATCGATAGAGATTCACCCCCATCATAGGGTTAATGGGTTGTCAGCGGAGGCAAAATTATATTACCCCTGATCCTAGGTTCATGGTGAAAGCCTCCAGCCATGTCATTGGCTCGCTGCTTTGTTGTCTCTTGCATCCATGGCCATATCGGTTTGCCGGAGAGGCCCAGACTCGAGGGCTGGTGGCTTCACAAGGTTGGTGAGTCTCACGTTCAGCAAATTTTACTCGACCTGGCCTCCTCTCTCGCCCCGCGCTCTTCAAGAATGAGCGGCATCGAAGAGCTTCGAGAGAAGGTCTAACTGGGAGCGGACCTCACTAACGACCTCAACACCCATAGGCTATGCTCGACCTCATCATCCTCACAGAGCTCGTACACCTGCCCACCTACCCTTCGATAACAGCCGCAGGCCTTCTCCCAGTCTAAAACACTTCTCTCTGAGAACACCTCCACCTCCACTCAACGATGCCGGTGATATTAATACGTAGCGGCGCTCTACTTATGACTCACCAACAAAGCCAACGCACGGCTTCACAAGTCCAGGCCAGAAAAAGACCAACTCTGGTCGCTGCCTCGCCCTCATCGCCCCATGGTCATCTGATAATAATATCACAATGGCTTACCAATTTCGACGATTAGCGGCCAAGGTTAGCAGCTGTCCTTGTGTCTATTTCATCTTTCGACAGCTATGACGATTGAGGAACTTATCCCCCTGGTTATCCCGTGGTTAAACTTATCCTTGAGTCCCAGATTGTGATATGGTCGTCATTGTGCGCACAATGGGTGATAAAATTATACAGACCACTTGGGCCTTTCATTCTCAGACCGCTCTAGCTCTGGTCGAGTCAGTGGGTCGACTGACATGCCACCCGCCCATGTTTCACGTTGTGGAATTTATGAGGGCCTAGAATCCAGCCTGTGTCCGGTTTTCAACACAAGACGGCTGGAACTCGTGCGCCGGTAAGTGCATAAACTGTGTGCTCATGGCCAGAGGGTAATCTCGGGTCTTTTGGACATAGAAAAATGGTCACGATGGTCGACTCATTGCGACTGATTGAGATAAAACTATTCTTGATGAGGAAAAAAGAAACCCAGACTCACGAACTTGAGGATACGTCGGATCTGGGAAAACCGGCGAAGAGTCCTTAGCATGTATGCCTGGCGCCTTGAGCTTCCTACGGATACACTCTCAACACTTCACCCACAGAAGCCCAGCTTCGTCTTTCCCTGGCCCCAGACCTACCGGTCAAGCCACATGCACACCGATCATCTTGCATTTTTCTCTGGGTTGACAATATCGGGAGTCTAGACCGCTCGCTAACATACGCGTTCGAAAGTACGTTCAGATCTGAGATTCGGATATAACCAACCAACCAATCGTGTTCTCCTCCACATTTGGAGTTATCTGGGTTGTCCTGAGAGTTATCCTTTCCGCTCGGCCTCTGAAAACGACAAGTAACTTGACGCGTGATCCACAATGACAGCATTCTCTTCAACCCCTCAGGCTACTGTACAGCTCAAGAATCCAGATGTACGTACTAATAATTGTGTGGATAATACCCAGAACTCTGGAAATTCCGTACAGATACCTAATCGGATAAGATATCATTTTGGATAACTCACAGATAACCACACTTAATTCGAGGGCTGAGTAGTTCGTTTGACGTTGACGTACTTGTTGGCGCAACGGTATCTCCGGAGTAACCCGGAATTTGAGCTGGAAGAGGTATCATAGCGTCATCTTTCCGTCAGTTCGGCCATGGCATGCACAGGCTAAGAAATTTTCGGTTTCGATTCCGTTGGAAGGTCGTCATGATGTCGATCTGTTGGTCTATGGGGTCAAAGGACGTCCTTCGACTACTAAGTTAAGCCTACGGCATTGGAATTAGCCAAGCGAACACGAGCCCAAATGGGAAAAAAAGTATACTATACAGCTTGCCAAGCCCGTGTTGGGCGCGGTCAGATAACCAACCTTACATCTAAACAGCATTTTTCATCTCATCTCAGTAAGAACATGTCATGGACAAGTTCGGGTATTTTCAACCAATCTGGAAGTTAGGAGATCTTCTGCGTTCAAGTCGGCGATATACAGTACGCAGGATGCAATAGACCCACCATCAATCTAAGCTCCGCCGAGAAAAGGCAGAAACATGAGGGGCTGATCGATAGTATGTATTATATCAGTAGAACCTGCAGCTGACGTCGTCGCATGGTATAGACACGCACTGCACAAGGAATGTTCAAGCAAGGTTTAAACTTAACAAAGGGGACAATCCGGGGGACCTGAAGCGGACCTCGTCTGCATGGCGTCAATCGGTTGTGCCAGTGGTGTCGCAGTGTTTCAACCCCCATTTTGGCAGATCAGGCACTTTGAACTACGTGAGATATCCGATTTCCGACGAAACAGCTCCAACAGCTTCTGGATAGCACGTCCCAATCGAATCAATAACTTATTGAAAGACAAAATACAAAAAAGAGGAGGAAAGGGACGGTCGTTAGATGAAGTCAAGAAACAATTTCAGACAGAGTGAGTTCCGAGGGAAACAGTGTGGTGGGTCAATTGGTGATATGTGATACAAATGCATGCGGTTTTGAGTGGGACAGGAATGGTGTGCGTGGTATGCATATGTACGGGTGTATGTACGGGTCTGTCGTATGCAAGTGAGTTGTTTCCTGTGGTGTGGGACGTGATAGCTAGCTAATATACGGGATGGTGTGGGGATGAGGGGAGGGAGAGGTCCTATAGCTGTGAAGTGCATAAAAAAAGCGAGACCAGGATGAGGGGTATAGTTATGAATGTGGAGTGATATACAAAGGACGACAATGTGCGTGTGAGAAGGAGACATTGATAATATCGTGAAATGCATGGTGATGGAAACCTGCGTGAGGTGGGAAGGCAAATAAAGAGGGATTCGAGAGTCGCGAGAGCAATAGCAGAGCAGTGCAGAGCGATTAACAGGAAAGTGCGGTTGGACAAGGTGGTAAAAAGGAGGGATGAGGGTCTTCGAAAGCATGTATGGGCGCCGGGATTTACGCCTCCTCCATATCTTCGTCTTCATCCGGTCTATCATATCCACGTCCCATCTCTCCATCCTCCATCTCCAAATCCCCATCCACCGTCTTCGCCTTATCATACAACTCCCTCTGCTTCTCCACATCCGTCGTCAAATTCCCCAACGACAATAGCGCTTCCACAAGCAGAGGTTGCAACTCCCTCAACTCATCCGTATCCATCTCAACCGCCGTCGCACTCCCCTTTGCCTTCTCAAAAAACGCAATAGCTTGTTCCAACCCGTCTCTCGCTTCATTGGCTTCTTCCGACTCCAAAATACCCGAATCACCCTCCTCCAAAGCATCTTCAATATCATCCAAATGACTCGACCCAACAATCAACCAACACCTCCCTCTAGCTCTATTAATCGGACCTCTCCATTGATCCAAATCCGCTTCCATCTTCATCTGGTTAAAAACAGAATCAGCCCATGAGGCCCAATGTTTTCGTTCAGATGACGATTCCATTTTTTCCGCAACCAATAAAACCTCAGAACCGATTGTGAAAAGTTCTTTTGCACGTGAGAATGTTTCTTGTTGGATGGATGGGAGAGCGGGTAATGATGAATGAGACGTGGGAGGACCGTCGGCAGCGCTAGGAATAGAGGAGCCTAGAGCTGACCTAGACGTCGAAGCCGAACGTGATAACAATAGAGGTGGTGGTGACAATGTGGAACGATTTGGGTCTGTTGTGGCTACCATGGTCATGGTCATCGACATCGACATCGGCGTGGTCGCAGTCATTGCATCCGTTGTTGTTGTTGTTGTTGTCGTCGTCGTCGTCGATGCTTTCCTGGTCGAAGACGAAGAAGATGATGCTTGGGCAGAAGCTAGAACATGTGGATGTGTCCTCGCATGAGGCATCCTAAAGATCCCTCTCGAGAATTGATCCATAGCCAGCATCATCAAATCGTGTGGAGTAGCCATCGCGAACGACATCCGAGACGTAACAGGAGGTCGACGCATTGCGATAGCCGCAAAGGGTGATTCAGGTGGCCAACGAGGTTCATCGGCGGGGAATAAAGATTTTGATAGACTCGATGACGTCCTAAAAAGTTCTTCACCAACAGTGCTATTACTACTGCTGGCAGTGGCAGTAGTAGCACTTCGTCTGCTTCCCGATGAACCAGCCGCGGATTCCTCGTCCATCATCGTACCACTGGTTGAAGTAGCCGCCGACGCCGCAGCCTGTTTAGCTTTCCTCTCCCGCGTCACTAATTCATCGGCAATGCAAACTAGGGTTCGACCCCAAACGATAGCCATTCGCCAATCCTCTGGAAGGTCGGTGTGACGACCACTGGTTCGGCTAGGAAGGTTATCACCTGTTTCAAAGACGTCGAGGGCTGCGAGCCAATAGGGCATAGGGCTGTTAGGCTCCCCATCTAGTGCAAGGGACGGTTCCTGCGCGATGAGGTTTCCAAAGAGGAATAGCGCCGTGCCTAAGATAGCATGAAATGCCGTCGGGAGTTCCCCACATGTACTGTTAAGAATGGTTTGTGAGTACGGGTGAACGGATGGTCGGGGACGTTAGGTGACGGACCATGTTGGTTCTACTTTTGAAGTATGAGTCGATGATACTGTGAGTCTATGGCTGGGTAAAATTTGACGGGAAAAGGGGGACGAGATGGGATTTGTAGTCATAACACCAGTGGATGCATATCTTCCGAATTCACGTGCGGTGGGGGAGACGGTCGGTATTTCTGGGGGCGGAGGTGTTGCGTGGGGTTTTGTAAAAAGTACAGAGGGATCTTCATAAATCAACAAAAATCTATGGCATTCGTGGATTACTCCGCGCAGAAGAGGCAAAGCTTCAGATACATCATCGCCTACATATATACAGTTTGTCAGAGAAACGAACAAGACGAGAGGATAAAGAACGCATACTCTCGTACTGTTCGGCGGCTTTCCCAAAAAGCTCTTTCAAATCTTCCCAGTCGTCGTTATCGCAGGACTCCCGGTCGGATTGCGTCCCCCGACCAGCAGTCGTCGTCGTATCCATAATCTTTCTTCGAGTCTCCCACTTGCTTACGCGTTCTTTCTCCCGAGGATTCGGACTACACCGAAGAAGGTTCGTCGATTCACTGGTAGGAAAGTTATAATAAAAGAGTTCCTCCTCGTCGGCTGGCCGGTCTTCGTCTTCAGAGCTGAGAGTGTATTCCGAGCAAGGGGATGGGGAGTATGAGTACCTCGCTCGTTTGGAACGGGCGGAGGGGTAAGAATCTTCCTGCTCGTCGTCTGTGGTATCAGAGGAGTGGTGGAAGGCGACATCCTCTTTCCTTTCGGGGCGTTTTTTCCCAGTGGTGCCGAAACGTGGCGCAGCATTCGCACGGGCCTTCCACAGGCCTCTTGGGCGATGTTGTTGATGGTGGGAGGGGAGGACGGAGGGCATGACTGGGCAGGAGGGGACGGGGTAGGAGGGGAAGGGAGGATTGGGTCATTCTGGAAAGCATTTATTTATTGAAGCGGCAGCGAGACAACCAAGATGGCTTCAAGGACCAGCAACAATCCCGGCTCAAATCTGGACCCTTCTCTCCAAAATAGACCAATGTCTAGACCCCGCCCTCATTGGCCCAGGGTACGCCCAATCAAAATTAATCCTTTATTTTCCCAAAATCAATTCATTTCGAATTTCAAAATTATCTATTATATTTATTATCCCTCACCAGTTACGCCGCCGTCCTCCCTTGCCCCATTTCTCAATTAGGAATCCCGTCAAGTACTCGTAGACCTCCCGACGCCCACCCCGCTTCGAAATCGAGTGGTCGCTGTCCGTAAACATCCTGAACCTAAAGTTCCTCACCTGATGCTGCGTGAACATATCCAGCAGATGTGCCGAGTTTGCATAGTGCACGTTGTCATCACCACTCCCGTGCGCAAGC
Source organism: Pluteus cervinus (assembly GCA_004369065.1). Lineage (NCBI taxonomy): Eukaryota > Fungi > Basidiomycota > Agaricomycetes > Agaricales > Pluteaceae > Pluteus > Pluteus cervinus. The sequence continues at coordinate 146,485 of ML208273.1, forward strand.
AGGAACTCCACATGTGTGAATCCAGTCACGTTGGATATGGACGCGTTGATATACCCACCCGGGTTCACCTCTGGCAGGTTCATATACCGTTCTGTGTAAATCGAGTCTAGATAACACATCGTCGTCAGCAGCCAATCACTGGAAAGACACACGCATTTCCCACTCACCATACAATCGCCAACTCGTCACAGGCTGTGCAGAAAGTGATTAGTTTCGAGGTCTAGACCTTCGGGATTACAAGGAAGTTTTGACTTACCGCAACAGACATCGCCAGCGAATGAATGCCTGCATTGGCTTCCACCACCTTGGAGCTCATAAAACCACCGTATGACTGCAATTCAGTTTGGGCCACCCCATTCGTTCGTTGATTAGCTTCTCTTCACAGAACATGTCGAAAAACTTCCCCACTTACCCATCCCCAAATCCCTATGCGTTTAGGGTCCACATAGTTCTTCGAAGCCCATATCCTGTGGGGTTGCAAAGAAGAATTACGACCATCAGTTAATGCTATCTCATCACCCACTCACGAGGACTTACCTTGCTGCACTAATCTGGTCCACCGTCTCCCAGTAACCCAAGTTCCCTTTCACCGGATTCCGCAACTTACGTCCTTTAAACCCTGTCCCCCTCCCATCCACAATAACAAGGATGTACTGTAACCCACACGTAACGTAGGTATCCCAATCCCTTGAGAACGTCAACTCAGTAGTTTGACTACCAGGTCCACCGTAGCTAAAGCGGGTATAAGATCATAAGTAAGCATGAAAAAAGTCATTAAAAAATCAAAGAAAAAAAAAGGAACCTGATATCAAACGGATAGGGACCACCGGATCCGATTAAGAGAAACAAAGAACACGAAGGAAGAAGAAAATCAGGGAATGTGCGTCATGTCAATCTGCCAGGCAGGGCGTATCATATACGTCCATCCAATAAGAAACGAGCGAAACCCGAGGCGCCGACAAAAAGGAACCCCAAACGTGTTAACGTCGAAATCCCAAGGATAAGGATAAGTGGAGAAGGCAGGGGTTAAACCCCGAATGACGGGCGAGTAGAGGCCCTATGTCATCCCTTGCTATCGCACAGCTTCCTCCCATAGGTGCAAGGCAGACAATCTACTAACCCACAACTCGGGTAGAACTCGTGCAAATCCAGCACGCGACACGAGGACAAGGAATTCCAAAAGAAAGAATGAAAGAAAAGATAGAAATCACTCACACTCTGAATAACACGGGGTACTTTGTCCTTCCGGAATCGTCCATCCTAGGTGGTCGAATTTCTTTGACGTTAAGTTCTACGAAACATAACCAATGAAAAGTGAGGAACAGCCTGTCATGGACACGACAGAGAAGGGAGATATACAACATACCATACCCATCGCTTTCAATGGTACTAAACACAATATTGGGTGCTTCATACTCCAATGTCGCGTTAAGCAGCTTTTCGTTGGTGGTCAAACTATAGTCAAACGCTATCACGAATCCCGATAAGTCTTCCTCCAAAGATATTATGGTCGTATAGACGCGACCCTCACCTGAATCGCCAGCCTTGATGACCTTCTGCCAAGGGACATTTGGTCCATTATATGAAAGAACATAAAACCCTGCTTGTGGCGAGAACGAACTCGAATAAGCAGAGAGTTTGCTCCTATCCGTGAGCGATGTAGGTTCTTGCGGTTTCACAGGGTCGAGTAAATTAACGGGCAACGAAATCGAATAAATGTGGCGGTCCATTCCGTTTGGGCTAGTTGCTTCGAAATACCTAAAATCACAAACATCAGCTCTCAGTATCGTTTGCATGAAAGAAAAGGAGCTGGGGATTGGGATTGGGAACGTACACCAATCGCCCGTCAACGTCAACAGCTTGAATTCGACTTGTGACTTCCCAAGGACCGGAAGTCAAGAAAATGGGTTTGGTCGTGTCAACAGGACTGAACAAGGCGATATGATTGTACCCATCGGGCGTTGGCACAATATCAAGGTATGCCGATTCCGTTCCTTGGAAGGACAATCCAGCGGGTAATGGATGGATAGTTTGCGACTATACCAGAGCAGACACATCCAAAACGTCAGTCAATCGTATCACCCTTAGCACAAATGAAATCACCTACATTGTCAATCCACCCGTCATCTCCCTCCTCTCCTCCTTTCCCAAGCTTCCTAGTAACTTTACCCACCGACTTCTCCTCTTGCAATCCACCGACAAACTGATCTCCTAATTGAAACACTACAACACTCCCATCATCCGCATTCCTATTAACTTCCTTGACAATCAACGTCGAATTCGTAACCCAAGCAACTTCAAGTATGATGCTATTATCCGGCGCCTGTTTCCCGTTCCAATCCAACTCAATAGTCGCATCTCCAGCAGGCCTTCCAAGTGTAACAAAAGTAGGATCCTCAAGGAAGCCTTTCAAATCAAATACATGGACTGAAACCAATGGGTTATTATATCCTGGTTTGGGGTATTTCATGACCACTTCGGAGGTATAAGGAATAACAGTGTCGGCATTGTTGGTGGGGTTATAAACGGGGAAAGAAAATTCGTCTACGAGGGTTTCGTCGAATGCGAGGAAGGCGAGTTTGTTCGAGTCGGGCGCCCACCATAGCGCAAAGTCTGCGGAGAAGACCTCTTCTTCGTAAACCCAGTCCGGGACTCCGTGGAAGAGGGAGGCGTTTCCTGAAGAGGTAACCCGGATGGGTGAGGTATCTGGCCTATTAGTGGATCATGAGAACCGCGTGTGCGAATTTCGAGAGCGAGGAGGCTTACTCGGGTGAAGTGAGAACGTATAGATCGTTGTGGGTAACGTATGCTATGGATTGCCCTGTTGGCGACCATGTCGCATAGGCCGTCGTAGGGGGGTTACTTGGTGGGATTATAGGATGCGTCGTTTTCGCTTCAATGTTATGAACATAGTAATTCCCAAAACTTGACCAGCGCCATTGCTGTAGATAGGCCGTGAGCGAGCGGTATATGTAATGCATATATGCGGGCTGCGAACCTTCAGACGATCAGCCTTGAGTAACAGGTACTGCATATCTGCCGAAAGTTGCCAATCCGAGAACAGGAGTCTATTTCCTTGGATCTATAGTTGAGAGTTAGCCTGTTGTGTATGGAACTTGTCGTAGAACGTACATCTGTAACATCCGAGAGAGTAACAAGAGTCCGTGTAACGTTTGTCTTCAAGTCAACCAAGCGGATGACACCGCCTTCTTCGATCGAGAAAACACCATCACCAGCTGAACGATTCATGTAAGAGTGTAGCCCACAGCACAGTGGAGACTAGGTCTTGCCTTCTGGCACCCAGTGTAAACTCTTCTTCTGGATCGAAAACGTCCCATTGAATACATGGTCCATGGTAATCTTCTTCGAACCATGCGTTCTAAACGTTGAACCCACATAGCTGTTTGCAGCAAGAACCCCAACAACAATTGAGAATACAACTACACTCGCAATGAATATGATGAGGCAACGTAAAGACGAAGGTCGCTATTTAGACGTAAGATGAACACACGAGGATGTAAACCGAGTGTGAAGTCAAACATACCGACTTGTACACAACTCTTGTGTTTCCGCGTTCAACGAGATTTGGACTCAAAGGAGGTTGTGAGCCTTTGTCCAGCAGAGTTTCGTCCTCGTCTGAGCTCGGAGCATCAAAAGGACCCTCCCCATAGTAAGTCGGTGGGCGCCCATACGCCGCAGCACTACTCCCGAGTCCCCTCTTATCCTCTTCAACAACGTCTGCGGTGTCAGGATCATCGCTATACCCACCACGAGTGAGACTGGTGTCATGGTCGACCTCCTCGTCGTTATCTTCGACGAGGCGGTCGTACTTGGGTGCGACCATCCCGACTACTTTTGATGATTAAAAAAGGTCGAAATTAAATGAGAGTCTGAAAGTGAACGGTAAAGAGAGAAAGCAGGTTGAGAACAATAGCGAGCGGTCGTTAGATTGTGGGGTTATTGGACCAGCTCGGGGACTCAGGTTCAATTTCGGTGTTCACGCGAGTGCGAGGACAAGGCCAATTTACGAGATTTCAAGTACGTAAGCCCTAACCCCAAACGGAGGACGACCTTCACCAACTTCAACACCGACCACGACCGTAACGAACACGATGGCGCCGTCGTCCAACGCGAACTGGGATCCTGTACTGCTAATATCACAGGGTGGTTTGTTCTATATCCAGACGTCATATTTCACGGTCTTGACTGCAATTGAAACAGATTGTATCAATGCAAACTCTTCACTATCTCACACTGTCATTCTTCGTTCCGCCACTGCTCACATATTTTGCTGAGCAAGAATCATTGGCATACGAAGGTGGTGCCTCGAATGTCGGTATGTGGAATCATACATTGTCGCAAGTTTGATGCGAGTTCCTTACGTTGCGCGTTGGTGCAGGCATGGTCATGGACTGGCGCGAAATGGCTGGCCGGCCCACTGTTCGTGGTATCCAGGGCGAAGAGTGGTGGAACGCCTTCGCGGGCGCATGGAGTGGTGGAAGGAAAGTTGGCCATAATTGGCACGACTTTGAAGGTCGAACCGACCCGATACGAGGTTGGATAATAGCATTTTGTTGGATGGTCGCTTGTTCTGCCGAGTACGTGTACCCAGTCCTCTCCTTCATATTTCCCCTTCTGATTGTGCTGTACACCATAGCATATATTATATGTATTCACTTGTCCGAAGACCAAGACTCGTCTTAGACTTTGCATTGACACTCGTGTTTAATCACCTTGTGTTAACGACATACTATTCCGCCTCTCTTCCAACATCTCTCTTCTTCTGGCTCGTGATGGTCGCCGGCGCAATACTGACTGTGATAGTTACCGAGCAACTTTGTGTCAAACGCGAAATGACGGAAGGCCTGACACTTCCGACAATTCGACCAGAGGAGCAGGAAGTGGAGGAGATGGAGTTACTCTCCCGACGAGATTAGGACCTTTTTCTCAATAGATAGATTGTGGTATGTTCCAGTCGCTGCTCCGTTTTTGGTGGAGGCTTTCACGTCTTGTAAGCATCGATCTAGAATATTGGTCGGACAATATTACTTGTGACAATTGGACCAAACGGGATCACGCACGCGTAACGCGTTGAAGCATTCCACTTCCTCCACCAACCGGGCATGAATCCAACGATAAAACTGAACTACTACGTCGTCTCCAACAATACTGAACCGGGAGAGTTGGAAGTTGACGAGTCAAAGTTTGTCAAGGATGTTCTTAACATGATGCATGATTTTTCAGATGGCTCTCGGCGACCATAATACGGAATACCGACTCCTCTTGACTGACCTCAAAATATTCAAGGTGAGACATAACCTAATAGTACCTACTATGCTGACGCCCGATAAAGCCCAAGGACTTGAAAGTGCAGCCAGTGGACGACTTGTTTGAAAAGCAATCGCTTGATTTGGATGCTATGATACAGGATCCCTTTAAATTTGGAACGGACCCTTCAGACATTCTCCACGTCGTAGTCGATGTACCAAGGTTCGCGGAGCACGGTGAGCCATTCTCCGCCAAATTAACTAACCCGAATTACTGGAAAAAAATTATTCGACTTTCCTAGTCCCCCAACTGGAAGCAAGCTCTTGTCTCGATTGGCGGAAACGCAGGATATCGTCGCGACCCGGTTCTACTGCTACTAACAGAAAAAAACTCTGAGTGACGTCCTCCAGAGGAAATTCTTCCTCTCGCATTGGATTCATACTAGACTCTCTTTCACCGGCCTTTCGGTTGCGGTGGTTCGACTACCCCAAGGGCGGTGTCGCTATTGACCAACCTGGCATCGGTTCGTCCACGTTTCCGGGGAGCCACTTACAACTCTCTCAACCACAAAAGATGCGTTGAAACGCGTCTCACCTATCGACCTCGTGAATTCGATGACACGGATTGGTACCATTGGCTCTTTATTCGCCGCTATGGATGTGATACAACGCTCGAAATTAACGGGCACCCTCGAGGTTAAGCCTAGAGAGTCCCCGGAGGTTCGCAAGCAGATTATATGCAGGGTTTCACAGCTACGGCCAGATGCCAGAGAACAACGGTATATCGGTCTCATCCTCGATCCCCAAGTCATTGACGAACTGGGTAGTCCAATGCCTTGCTCAAAATACGGGACCTGCACTGGCAATTGGGCTCACCCCGCTTGTCCTGGGGCACATAAGCCTAGATGACTCAAATCGGCCCTCTCCCGCTCTCCTCCCCCCATGAACGTTGAACGGCGAGCTCGTCTAACCTTTTGTTACAACAGCCTTCAAGGAGATTCTTCCTGCGTTCTGCTCTAGCCAGCCGACGTCTCGGACTCTCTTTCATCGAGTCCCTCACGCATGAGGGGTTGCCGTTCTTGGCCAGCCTGGCGTAGGTTCGTTCACTTGCTCTCCGTGTTCCGGAAGAGTGACTTACAACCGTCCATGTAAAACTCTCAGGTTATGGTTCATTCTTGTTTGTATCTTTGCGACCAGAAAACTTCTTTAAAGAAAGAATCCTGGTTCTTCATTGTATGACGACAACGTTCGTCGAATCACTCGACCACCTGGAAAGTTCTTGAACTCTTATGTGGTGTCTACTCGATGTGGATTCACGACCTGTGAGGCATGAGGCCTGAGCGCTGAGCGCTGAGCCTTTCTAGTGGGAATGGGCTCGAGTACTTTTCCCGTTCAGGCGTCCTTCCCGGACAATTCGAGGGACCCCTCATGGGCTAAGCGGCGCGAGGCCGCGATTTGAGGTATGCTCCTTTGGGAGGAAGAACTCTTCCTGAGGTGAGTGCATTCAGCTTGATCTAATTTCGGTTATAACCATCATATCTGGTTTCTGTTCTTATAATTAGGCTCCGACTATCGATTTGCCCTTGAAATGTGGACACAAGGATCTGGCAGCTTTCAAGAGTGTGTCGAACGTTATCTTGGGCACCGGAGACCGCAGAATACAACAACGCGCCGTCCGCTGATACCATCGAACGAGTGAAGACCATGTTTCGATCTTTAACCAGCTGACGGAGAAATCCTTCGGGAGGTCTATTCCGTCATTTTTGAAGACTACCTCGATGAAATCATCAAATATGCAGCAGCAAGCGTCTCGCTTGTCGAACTTGCAGAGTCCGTGACGCGGCCCCCAGCCCTCACCTCACATCATATCCCGTTCTGAACTCGTCTCTGTGAACGTGGTAGAAGAGTCGCGATGGACCCTCGAGGTAAAACTTAGGTCTTCGATGGTCCGCTCGCAGATCGGGTCGCGCATCTTCAGCCAACAACACAAGGAACTCATGATGTATATAAAGTCATCCTCGCCATGAGTGCGCCCACCGAGCTTACACTATCTTCTACGCCATCCGAGGTTCTGCCCTCCTCAACTCTTCCGTAAACTGCCACAAGCTGTTGTCATGCTTGCCAAACTTGAAGCAGAAAACACAACCGTGTCTTAACGTTGTATCATTCGACACCTGCTTGAAATGACCTCAAACAGTGTCTATCTCTCTTTGACCCCGACTCGCGCCTTCTCTCAACCCAAACCCAAACGAAAGTGGTGGGGCAGGCACGCTCGCGACTGCACATTTGCTTGTCCTAGTTCCGGACCGAACATGCATCGGGGGTGCATCGGGCTGCGCTCGGCAATCTGTTATCTGTTCTCCACAAAAACCCCAGTGTCCTGGTGGATTGAAAATGTGGGGATCAAAAATTGGGTTGATCAAACCCTCTTTCTGCACCTAAGTACTGTAATCCATGGCAATATTTCGTCTAGTGGCCCATGCCAGCTAGGCGATTGGTCTCGGCCTCGAGAGACGAGAGTCGTGTTTAGGGTCATATGGGCACGACGCATATACTCCGCGGCCCGACAGCGAAAATTTACAGGAGAAATGGTTGCAACTGTTTCAATATTCATTCGTGGCCAGGACCGTGTGTGTTTCGATCTCCAAGGGACCCAAGTCCAATCATTGGTTGATCAACGGAACCATTTTTTCGTTCCGGTGTTGCTTATCCTGGATTACTTATCCGAGGCTGACTTTCGGAGTTTACTGTGGGGGGACTAGAACACCCGGATCTCGGGTATAAATTGCAAGCCAAGTGGTAGGGCAATGGAAGAGGGAGGCACAGAATGACCCCCTACACTACGTCGATAATAGTAGGCCACACGCTGTGCGGACGAAGATCAGGATAACGCGCAAGGTACTAGCATAGTCAACGAAACAAACCTGATCAACCCAACCAAAAGCTGTGTCGACGCAAGTAAGAACGGTATCCATCTAAGAACCACGATTGATAACCGTCTCAAGACGAGGATGAAAACTTACGTAGACATATTATATCCCCCAGCACGATAAATCCCCATGACCGTATATCCCAATACCGCAGAACCAATGACCGAACTTGCAACGCCCAATATAAGGTACGTCATCAATACGAGAAGGGAGAACGTCAGCCTGGATCGACGCTCCTTTGGCTTTGCGGGCTTGACGGGTACAGGTGCGTAAGTTTCCCTCATGGTGCGAGGCATTGTCTCTTGTGGGTTGTACGACTTTGTGGAAGTTAAAGTTCCCCGGCGCTTATTTCCGAATCTGATTGAATGGAGAAGAGGTCTGGTGGTTCCCATTGGTGAAACCGGTGATGGAGGGTAGATAAACTGGTCGACATGTGCTGTTGGAAGCGAAGTATATGTCGATGTAGACTGGATATAAGTAGGAGAAGGCGGAAAGTTAATGGCCCCAGTGGCTAGCGTTGTTTCTTCGAGTATGCGACTGTGCCGTAGCTTCGACGGCGGAAAGTTCAAATTGAAAAACGCGTAGAGCCCGCATAGAAAAAAGACGGGCAAGTACAGGATCAACGTCCAGTACAACGTGAAGACGAATGTGTCTATTGACCAACGTGGTGAGAAGTACAGATAATTAGACGCTGGGAACGTACCATGAGCTGTTTTCAGATAGAATGCCCCTGGCTGTATTGGGTCACGATGCTCGATGTGTAGAATTTCTATCCCAGGACTGTAGAGCGATGGCCAGGAGGGCGTCTCTGACATCGACCGCAAAGCGGTTGACCAACCCTAACGTGGGCGCTTGATCTGATACTAATACTAATAGTGTGTGGTCACACAGTCACGGGCGAAAACCATCTTGCCACGACGAAGGAGCACGAAGTCCTGCATGATCTCTCAGGTCTTCAAGCTCCAAGGATCAGCGCTCAGCACAGAGCCTGGGGAAGGAGCTACTCGTGACATGGACGGTGCAGGAACATCCAACCTTATGAACGCTTGATATCCGATCGCAATAACTCTCGTTTCTGCCCACCTTTTCGCAGCTATAGTCCCTACTCAGGACAAAGAACACCAAAACTATACCAGGATCCTTTCGACCCTCTTGTGCCTTGGCCATTTGACAGCGCTTTGGGAACGATTCTCTGCGTATCATTACCCCACAGGTCCACGAAATCTCGTCATGAGAGTCCTCTTTGCTTCTGTCCGATATCCCTGGGGTTTCGGCGACCTGAGGCTATACCGAACTGCCCAAGATGGGCTTATGGTGGACCGTCAAAGGGGTTGCGATTGAGGGCCCTCGCCGATGGGCGTTCGTGCCCGCAGTTCCAGGATGATGGTTTGTCGTGCTCCGGACTGCGCCCCTCCCAGAGGAATACATTGCGACTAAGGTGAGTGTTCGAAACCTCGGTATACTGACTCGTCTAGCTGCGGTTATGGGTGTCTCTGGCGCACCCTTGGACTCATCTTGTGCTTGATTTCTCATAACGATCTGCACCTTCGATTCCATCGTCACCCTCGGTCTTCGAGCTCGGTCGTTGAGGCCGTAAACTTGGTCTCATGATCAAGAAACCGAACTCCGTCTTGGGGATAAAGGCGAATTTCAAACCATGGGCCGTCTTTTACGTGGTACTGTACAGTTTTGAGTGGAAACTTGGTCAGATATCCAGGTTGGGCATTCCGGAATTCACTTGGTAGGGGTTCAAACGTCCAATTCCCACTCATGTTTCGTACTTTTCCTCATATGACCTATAAAGTGACCATGGACACATTTACTTTGGAGGTACAATGGGGCTGGGGCTTTCTTGGGGCTTTCGTGGCCCTGTATGTCTTGACATACATGATGGTGCTATAGATAGCAATATACGTACGCGTTGGCTATAGCTGCCAGTTGGACTGAGTTTTTCTTGATGAACTTTCTTGCCACAGCTCAACCATTCATTGCAGGGGGCGCTAGCGCTCGAGGAAAACGATTACGACAAGTCTCCTGCTGCATTTTCGTTGAACCGAATAACAGCAGAGATGCATCGGTGGTGAATCCAATCGGGTGCCAGGCAACCAGCACATGTTGCAATGCTTAGATCACAGCAAAATAACGAGTGATCGCCATCGAGATTTGATTCGATTCGGCGTTCAGGGACTCTATCTGCATGCCTATTTTAGGATCCCGCCGGCGCGCTCGGGATGTCATCTGGACTCTGACATCCTGAGCGAACAGGCTGGACATGGGGGTGGGCGCTTACCAGCCCCATGTACGGGCAAGGGGGTGGGTCGCTGCTTGTTTCTGAGAAGGAACCGGGTAGGCCGTTTACCTCCCCTTTCTTTGGATCCTAATAGTCCAAAGGAGAAGTTATCACACCAACGAGATTGTCATGATGGGATTGAAAATATGGAAAAGTGGATTGGCTGGGCGATCGCGATCCTGGGATGCAAGCGCTTCCGGCGCACAGCACTCTGTAGGCGGATAACGGTATCGGGGGTGTTTAATGAGTCGATTCCCGTATACGCTGACTCGGTTTATCCACAGGATATTCAGATATCAATCCGGAACCGACTCTGAGAGCGCTCTAGTTGGTCTTGTGCATGGGCGCGCACTTCTCGGGTTCGGATGAACCCTTCTGTGTCTTCGAAATCAAAGTCCATACCCAGAAATGTCAAACTGCGCATGACGAACAGGTTAAGATAAGATCAAGTGACCCTAATAAACTCTTACAAGTCCACCCTATCTTGCCTATCGCGCCCAATTGCTGTGGAGATCGTCTTTGATTTTCCCAAGACCTGAAAGGAGATGACGTTGGTTGGGAATTGAGTCGAATTTTGGAACCCTTTCGAGTCATCGGGTTGAGTTCGGAACGCACCTAGGCGTACGGATGGCATGCGACGACGCAGTACTCCGCACAGTTCAGGGACCTTGTAGACATTGTCATTGGGTCAGGATGAGTGGTTATTGATCGCACATGCGCTGGGAACGCCATCTCCGATGGTGACGGTGGTTGGAGGCGATCAGTGTTCAGAAGGAGATGTACCCAGCTTTGGTTACTCTTGCGAAGAGCCCCTTGGGTGGTGTGATCTTTGGCGCTAAGTTTCACGAATTCTGGGGTAAGAAAGTGTTGGCACCTTTACGAGAATGCAGAACCGCGAATGATATCAGTGTCCACTCACTGGTATAGTTCTACTTGTGCTTCTAATTCCTAGTCAGCTGGATCACACTCAAAGGCACCGCGCTTCATGCAGGTTATTTGTATCTGAGGAAGCTTGCGACCTACGTTTGAAGGGTAACTGGAAAGCCTGTCGGCGAGAGTTCCCATCAGAATATTGGGATCAACCTATCAGCAGAACGAAGAATGGAAAACTTGATATTGTATAGCCTGAAGATGGTGATTGCATTCTTGCTTTATTCACTATTAGGAATCTTGAAGGTACTTACCTCTCGACCTCAAAACTTGAAGAATTGATGGCTGTGGGATGTAAGATCCTATCTCCCTTCCCTGGCCCAGGAACTTGGCCGAGAGGTTGATGCTTATTTGCTAACGGCGGTCACATCTTGACGTCGATTGGTGCTGATCCTTGTGCTGGAAATGGAAGGCTGATGGGTGTTTGTAAAATTTGAATGCGGACGACGCTTCCGGACCATCCAGCAATTTCAGCAACTTGATGAAGGTCTTGGGTGATCGCTGCGTTGTGATATCTGCGGCGCAGTCCTGCAGAGAAAGACGGAGACCGTCGAGGCAGAATTTATCAATCGGTTGTTGGTCCAGTGATAGGTGTGGGGCCATTTTTCTCGAGATCAAGGGGGGAAATATCGTTCCGTCTCCCTTGTCACCTCCCCGCACGATTAGTTCCCTGTTGTTTGTGAACTGCCAGCTGCCATTGAGATGTCAGATGCGTATGAAGCGGTTAGAAAGGACATTTTGGAACTTGGCGCTCGCTGGAGAACGAGTCCTGGTGACTGGGCTTGATTGAGCTCTCGGAAAGGGTGAATCGGACCCACTTCCTGGGTCGATCTGTTGGCGATAGAGGGTCCAGTTTCGGCGATCCATATTTGGGTATTACCCCGACGCCACTTCTGAGATCTCAGGTTCAAGCTTTATCTACCTATGCTCCATGCAGCTCGAACGTAACAGCCTTGCAAAATTTTCATGGCTGTAGGCTTGGGTTCTTTCTCCTTGACAATTGCTCTCTGACGGAACATAGAGAACCTACTTGGGTTGCAAGTATAGGGGAGAAATTCGGAATGAAACGGTGACGATCCCACAGTGAATTTATCGAGAATATATTCACATCGGGCGACGTCCTGAAAAAAGGAAAGGGTGCCGCGGAATTCATTCTTTGGTGGGCGTGGCCCTGTTCTTGACTAACCACGAGGCCTATATCAATCCCATTTAAGGCCGACGCGTCCACTTCTTCCTGTTCCTCTCTTTCTTGCTCCCCCCTGCTCTATCACCATGGACGCCCTAAAGAGCATGCTATCCCCCTTGAGCATGACCACAAATGCTCTCCAAGACACCCTCGTGAGTCCTCAATGCGCATATAGTCACGTTTCGTCGGCTTCTGAGTCATTTCTCACTCGCATCCCAGAAACTCGTCGTCATCGGCGGAACAGTAGAAACTGCAAGAAGGGCTTCTGTGTCTGCTTGGAATGGTTTTGTGGATTGTATGCGCTCTTATCTTTCTCACTCCGAGAGGAGCTAGCTCATCATTCGTAGCCTTTTTTCTCACTGCACACTTCAACCAGGATGATTACCCATACGACTGGTAGGTCCTTCATTCTCGAATATAACCTCATCAGTATTGCTAACTCATGTGCCAGGCTGATGCACTGGTTGTCGAAGGTTCATTTACCTCCCACTTGGTTCATAGGTGCTGTGTCTGATATTTATATCCTCGCAGCAACCCGCTTGGGGGCGCAGCCGCGAATTTGAGATAACCACGCGCACAATCAGCAGGAATGGCTTGACCACGAAGACAGCAGGGGATCTCGAGGACGAGGAAGAAGAGGAGGATGGCCTTGTTCATGGACGCCGTAAACGAAAGGTGGCGTTTATGCCTAGCGTGGGTGAGTCGAGAAAGATACCTCGACCGTTGACGTGTGCTGATTTCATTCAGATACGACACATACCATATACTACCACGGCCATTGGTTACGGGTGAGTTTGACTTTCATCTCGGCCCTTTGCGTCCAGATCGTTGACGCCGTTCCCAAGATAACAAGGTCGAAGCGTTACCCTGATTATGGCCATGGAGCTTCGTTGAAGATCAGGTGAGCGTTTACCTGAATCACGCAGAGCATATATCCAATATCTGTTCCCGCTTCCTAGTGTCGTCGCTCGCAATAACGACATCCTCAAGAAGCTTGTCCTGGAAGCAAAGAAAGACTACGAGAAAGATGCCGAACATAGAGTGCATATATATTTGGCCGACCCGTAAGTCTAATACACTTGAATGCGAACCTAGAGCTTACCCTTGGTCTTATGGCAGGACTTACGGTTGTTGGAGATGGAACGGTGCTCGTCAAAAGCGCCCGATGAGCTCAATTGTCCTGCAACCAGGCGTCAAAGAGATGCTGTTAGCGGACTGCAAAGACTTCTTAAACTCAGAGGAATGGTGCGTATCTGTTGTCTCTTTCACGATTTGTGCCAATCCTGAATGCTCTCCGTAGGTATGCGGAGCGAGGTATGTCCAATAGCGGGGCTCATCGGCCGAAACTCATCCCCATTAGGTATTCCCTTCCGGCGGGGTTATCTCCTCCATGGTGTACCTGGGAGGTTTGTTCCGTCATTTCATTTACCTCGTAATAGCAGCTGATAGTCGTGATAGTGGGAAGACATCACTCATTCATTCATTGGCTGGAGAGCTTGGTCTTGATATCTACGTTGTTTCCCTTTCCGCCAAGGGGTAAGTTTTTGTTTCGTGTCAGACCAGGGTGCCGCCATTGATCGGGTTTCTTTCACAGAATGAGTGACAATACTCTGACGACACTTATGGGAAATGTTCCAACAAGGTTCGCACCGGCTTTCGAGAACCTGCTCTGATTTTGAGATGACTGACATGGTTCGTAGATGCATTCTCCTTTTGGAAGACCTGGATGCTGCATTTACGCGCTCAGTCAACCGTGATGAGAAGTCCACTGGTGCTCCGACGTCCACCTCTTCCAGTAAGGATTCGAGCGATAGTAGCTCTAGCTCCAGCACGAGCAGCAGCTCCGAGCCCAAAAGCGATGGCTCTACATTGAGTCTAAGTGGCCTTTTAAACAGCTTAGATGGCGTAGCTGCCGCAGAGGGCCGGTAAGCACTACGCTTGACCTCTACGACTTTCAGAGGCTGATCTTTTCCCCTGGCAGTCTCCTTTTCGCGACAACTAATCACATCGAACGTTTGGACCCCGCCTTGAGCCGACCGGGTCGTATGGACGTCTGGATCAATTTCACACACGCAACGAAATGGCAGGCAGAGGGTATCTTCAAGTGCTTCTTCCCCTTCCGACCATCTACCGAGGAGAGTACCGAAACTGAAGATGCTGATGTGTCCCAGAAGAACATCCCCGGTTCGAAGCGCAAATCGACCACTCACGCCATCCCATTGTTGACTGAGAAGGAAATTTCTGACCTCGCAAAGCAATTCGCTGAAGCCATCCCCGAGGAGGAGCTGAGTGTGAGTGTATCGTTTTTGGTATTTTCTTATCTGAGTGTGACCCAGACTGATCCACACTCTGCGATTGATAGGTTGCAAGTCTTCAAGGCTACCTTCTGAAGAATAAGACTCGACCTCATCAGAGCGTAGAAGAAGTTGCTGCCTGGGTCGTTCAAGAGCGCGAAACACGCGAGAAACTCAAGAAGGAAAAGGCGGAGGTTTGTTATCCGAGTTTCATAATTCTCGATGGCGGTGTTTTGATAAGTCGTATCACGTCTAGCGCGAGGCCAAGGAAAGGAAGGAAGCCGAGGAGAAGGAGAAAGAAAAGAAAGAGAAGAAGGAGAAGGATAAGAAAGAGGTTCGTTCTTGTACTCGTTTTTCAGCTCGTCGCTGACACCATCCGCAGAAGGAAGACAAAGAGACTAAAGAGGTATTTTTACGTTGATATCGTTGTCCACAAGCATGCTAACACATCATGTAGAAGGAGGAAAAGGAAGCCAAAGAGGTGTGTCCAATTTCGCGCCTACTTCCGGTCTTGCGTACTGAACCATTCTCTTAGAAGGCCGAACGTAGGGAGGCTCGTAAGGCAAAGAAGGCCAAGGCTGAGGCTGCCGTGGCTGCGACCACGAGTTCGTCAACTTCAACCACGGCAACCGCTGTCTCCGAGGCCTCTTCACCTTCGTCGAGCTCAGAGTCGGAGACATCAACTGGTGTTGATGCTGACACTGAGATAACGTCGGAGGAAGAGACAGACAAGACAAAACCTGCTGTCACTGACAAGTGGGTTGCCGTTAAGGGCCAGACGACGACGGCACCAGCCTCGACAGAGAGCGAGGGTGACTCGTAAAGGGTTTCGATGCGTAGCTGAAACCCCGAAGAGTTAGCGACAGTCGAGATACGATCCGCGACGATTGATCGAAGCCTCACAAGGTCGTTTCTGCCTGGGTCTCTGTTCTCGGTTCGGTTTCTCGACTACTTTTATTGCTTTTTGTTGCAATGCTGTCCCTTACACGCAGTTTGGTTCCTCTCACTTAGACTTCCTGGTCGCGCTCTCCTTCCTTGCTGCTCTCCCTCGTACCCATCGTAATGTAAAGATGAGGTGTGTTGGTTTTTCCGTTGCTCTGCCTTTTGCGTCTCCTTATGATGGTGTAGCTATGCCGCTGCCGTTGTTGTGTATATTTTTTTGACCGTGCATTCATTTCCCATTTTGCAACAAGACCTTTTCGGTTTGGTTGCTTGCTATAGTACTTATCATTACTTACATTGTGTATATATAGGTATCCATTTTGACGATCATGATAGCAATATAGAGTGTTTTTATAACAACCCTAACCAGCCTCACCGCCAGAAAAGAAATCGGAGATTGTCAGCTGTCTTTGGTGGTTGGGCAGGTGCACTACACGGCGAATGCTAAGCGCTAAGGCTCGGTGTTGGTGATGGACTGGCCAGACGAGCTTGACTCGTGGTTTGCATGCTAGGCCCGTATATAGGCCGTGGCTGCCCGATTGGAGTCCACGGTTTGGAGGTCGACTTT
>ML208273.1:163235-197594 GCA_004369065.1 Pluteus cervinus
ACAAAGAAAGAGTTGAATAACGGGGTTATTGGAAGCCGCAAGAATGCGGTAAGAATTTCAAGGGCTAAGCTAGTAGACCCGGTTGGTGGCCACTGCAGTGTGTTATGCTTGAACTTGACAGTAGTTTGTCGCCGCAAGGTTCTTTTGGGGTGCGGTCGTAGATGAGGTAGAAAACAGAGGAGAGTTCGCGGGTCCCTGATTGGTCATTGGAAGACGTCGTAAAGCTTGGTGCCCGAGTATACCCCGCTTAAAGCACGATGGACAAGTCCTTCGAAGATCCAACGTGCCGGTGGTATGGACTTGGCATGTCTTTGGTATATAGAAGCTAGGCGTTTGGCTTCGTCCTGTTTCAAATTTGCGGTCCTCTCTACGATCCGCTGGTGGGTCATCGGGGACCTAAGTTGTACCCCAAACAAGTCGTATGGCGTGTCGCGTGCCTTCACGCCTATGGAGATGAGCTTATGAGACGGAGAACTCCTAGCCCATGTGGGATTCATCGTTCCGACAGACTTCATGGTGCCCAAGAGGTCGGTAAGTGAAACCCCCTCCAGTGAAACGTTGGGATTATATTCGGGGCCTTTGGGTTGAAAGAGAGCATTGTAGACATCTCGAGGAATCGGGCCGTGCTTCTCTGTTAACAGCGACTGGAGCATGCGGTCAAACCGCTGGATGGGATCCAGGCTTTGAGAGTACTCATTGAGTCTCTCAAGGCCAGGAAAAACTTTGAGGTATATCGTTCGAAGCGCGTCGGAGTCGTATGCCAAAACCTGGCGGACGTCGAAGTATCGATAATCGAGCCAGAGCCTGTCGTACATCATCGTAACAGTTATAAAATTCGAAAATTGCACATACCACCCGGAGAAGCTCCTCATTTTCCCAAAGTGGCATGCCCCATACACCGGGGTTGCGCTGCTTCGTCCATCTGTCGTATTTCTCCTTGTTTGGGGAGGAGGCTTGAATAGGGAAGGTATCCTCATTTTCCGGCACCAGATAACCAGGCGGAGGCCCAAGGTTTAAGTCGACGTCGATCAGGGCATATGTAATGGTGTTCTGCAAGAAAGGGTGTGGGTTCTCGGAGATTCGATAAATCTGGCCGTCATGAAAGGGCTGAGTCCCGGTATTGCTGGTATGAAATAGGACGGGTCTTCTGCACGCAATGATACTGACAAGCATGAACCACAACCAGGTAGTTTTACCTGTAGGATCATGTATGACTACTCAGGAACACAGGGATACAGATGACCAACCTATGCCGGGCTGGCCAGTTACGATAACACCTTGAGGGGATTCTAGCAGACGCAATTTGAAGGTCCGATGAAGGAGTGTTCGACAAGATTTCCGAACGACCATTATTCCCTTGGTCCGAGCTGATGACGTATAGCAAAATCCGGTATCGGTAAGCCCGCGGTGATCCAATGCGAGGGGAAGAATATCCAGTTTGAGAACTTCGTTCAAGGCCTTATTCCGCGCCAGTAGCGGTAGAGCTGCAATAGCTTGTCATCGTAATTCCGTTGTAATTTGGGTAGGCAGGTAGGGTCAGGGTAGCTGGGAAAATAGAACCTTTCGGTCATTCGGAAAGAATAATGTAGCGAAACATCACTGACCTGTTGGCCCAAACCTTGGTACAGCGACCACGACATGAAGGATATCCGGCGACACCGTGTCCACCGCATCTTCGATGATTCTATCCAATGAAAGCAATTCCATTTCGCTGGCAATGGCACGATCAAACAAGTTGTCTTTGGGTTGTACTTGCACGGCCCTGGGCTGTTCCAGGTATGAGCATATACTAACGATCGAAGACTGAATCAACGGAATCCGGTATTCCACGTCGTGGAGACCAAAGGCCCGTTCGTTTAGAAGCTCCTTGAGAGGTGTTGAGGCATCGACCTCTAAATGACCAAATTCGATGTTGTTGAAGACGACGTAGTTGATTCTCTCGAGGGAAGTCATGATAGTGCATGGGTTTTGAGTCAAGAGGTGCCAGGCCAAGATAGTGGTCGCGTCTTCGGCTCATCGCGAGTCTATGGGAGAAGTAGAACGTCGATGGCGGAATCAGAGGTCATCTTTGTCATCGTCTCGCGTTGGGGGGTGTCGATAGAAGGGGATTATAGTGGTACAACACTCGCGTTTTGAGGATGCGTAGGATCAGTGTCCCGTTGCGAAAGCCCTATCTAATCACGACTCGGCGCTGGAGATGACGATTCGACGTTCATAGAATCGAGGCGGTCTATGCGAGAGCCACCAGTCGCATTAACCACAGGATGCAGAGACGAGGATGGCCCTACTTCAAGAAAACTTTGGGTTTGCGCTGAAGGGCCACGATTCGTGACAGTGGTCGTATATGATGTGCAGTGCAGGAATCAATGCAGGGTGAGAACATCACAGGCAGTGAATTTGAAGAGAAGTCTAAAGATCACCAACATTGAAGATATGGGTGACTCCTTCGAGTGAAAAGTGATAAACCTACTGGTCCGACCTTTGAGTTGTGCGTTGAATTATCTCCTGTAGACAGTCCAATTGAATGAATTTCATGACATTGACGTTCTCAGTACAACCTGTGGGATGAATCTGTCACCCTGTACATGTCCTCCTTGGATTTATGCGCCTTTGGCTGTGCGTTAGCACCTTCTGGTAGGACCAACCGTGAAAGAATTAGAGTTAGTGCCGACCTCATTTTCTCCCCGGAGAACTTAAAGCCTACTAATTCCAGGGCAGGATTTGAGCGGTCATAATGCGACGAAATGGTCAACGAAAACATGCATGAAGGATATGGGACCTTCGCATATACGTCAGGATCCCTTGTGTTTTTGATCGTGGGTTTTCATGAGCTCTGCCTGAAACACCAGTCCGAGGTTACAGTATAACCCTGTTGATGTTGGTGGGGTCGTCTATGGGACGGAAATTAACTGAGTGCTGGATCTTATCCGTTAGATTCGCTACACGTTCGAGGGCATGGTAAATATGCTCACTGTCATGTTGATAAGTCGCAGCGCCTCACGGCATCGGCGGCGAGGTCTTCGAACGCATCCTTGAGTCAATAAAGTACGAACCCGAAAACGCTCGATAAAATACGTTCCGTCGGCCAGAATTTTCATCCAGTACCGGTGTACAGTACACATGCCATCGAGGTCGGATGTCGCGAATTCGAGAAGGCCACTGTGACGTGAGTTTTCGAACAGACTCGTGTAAATGACGTGAGAGCTCGATGAATGAACAGCGTATGCCTAGCTGCAGTATCAGTTCATAACAAAGGGTTTTAGCATGAAAAGCAGAGGACAGAGGGTCGACAATGCCAAAGCCTGGAGGGATAATAAGCCACGTGGGTGCATGGCGACGGGCCGGGACGTAACTGGGAGAGTTGCAATTGGAAACGACATTTCCCTTGCCAACTTCTTCCGTCAGCTTTCGAATCGACTGGGCCATTGTCAACAAGCCACCCAACGGCGGACACTCACACTCCTTTTTCCCATCCGTTCATTTACCTCCGACACTTTGCTTCGCGAATTTCACTTCAAAAACAGCAGCAGCTGCAAGTCATCCTCCAGTCAACATACACGGACATGACTTTCACCAAACCTTCTCGTGCTCATCGTGCCATGCAGTTCAAGGCCCGCCAGGGTGGGGACCTTCCTGACCTTTCTGGTGGCTCGGGTGACCCAGGTGCCTCTCGTCCTTCGACCACGGCGGCACCACCTCGTAAGTAGTCTCGACTCGGACGGTATCATGGGCTCATTGGACTGTCGCAGAACCCACTTTTCCTCCTCCTCCTCCTCCTCCTCCTCCTCCTCCTCCTACACAGTCGACAAGGCCAACTTCGACATCTACCCAGGAGACGTCGACAGAGTCGAGCTCTACCCAACCTCAACCGACATCCTCGCAGGAGGTTACGGAGGCGACTAGCTCTTCTGATGCACCTCCGGCCATTACCTCCTCATCATCAAGTTCTTCTACAAGCTCTTCCGTGCCTTCGACCAGTTCTTCGATCGTCAGCACGGTATGTATATTTATCTCCCCACCCCATACATTCTTGATGTAACACCTTCTGTAGAAGTTGACCTCAGCAGTAGTTCCTGTGGTGACGAATGCTCCTGTGACGTTCGCTCCGACCACCACCTTCCCAACGACCACCTATGAGCCAACAAGCCTAACTACTCCCTCAGCAACACAATCTCCGAGTGCTGGCATTTCCACTGGTGCAATCGTGGGATCGGTCGGTGGCGGAATTGCGGCCATTGGTATTCTCTTGTTGGTAGTCGCCTTCTTCCTTGTAAGTGCATCTTTTTCTCCGGTTTATACCGCCACCTAACTCCATCTTACAGCGTCGCTTCCGCAAACGCGAACTGGACCTCCAAGATGAGGAATTCACCACCGTCTCAAGAGGAAACCTCGACCAAGATCACCACAACATAAACAACATGGCCGACTTCAGACCTGAACCTCCCTCTATGCGTCAAATGGTTCATAGTTTGACACCTTCCAGTCCTGGTTTGGCAGGTCAAGGTGTATTCGGTCGTCAGATCCAAGAACGTCCGAAATATGTCTATGGACAGGATCAAGAAGGTGGCGGCTATGAAGATGATGTGGCTCGCGGTGCATATAGTTCGGAACCTCAAGTTCAAAGGGCTTATAACCCGGAAGCTTATGGGTCTTACGCTCAGCCTGCTCAAGGATATCAACAACCACAACAAGGGGGGGCTTACCAGAGTTACGGTGCTACTCAAGGGCAAAGCGCATATGCTCATCAAGGCGCATACGCTCGTCAAGGTCAAAGTCAACAAAGAGGGTACCAGGGCTATGGACAGAGTTCTAGTCGCGCTTCAGAGTATAATGAGAGCGACGCGTATGGTGGAATTTAGAACATCGTTGGAGTCCTACGTCGACCTTCCCTACCTTCCTCACTTATTCTTCCGCCGCCTTCTCGATGAACGAACGGCAATAGACCTGGTTCGGTTGGCGCCTAGCTTGCGTCCCCTCGCCCTCCCTTGCACCCTTCTCGGCTTAAATGTCCTCCCTCTTGTTGATCTGGCGTCACACACACACTATTTCCACCCCCCGCAGATCTTGTTGCAACCGCTGATTTCTCCCTTGCATTTCCCCTATCTTTCTTGCTAAATCTTGACGATTTTTACTTCATATAACCCTCAATTGGCATCTCGTCTCATATCTCATGTAGTTCCTTCTCATCCTCCATCTTCTTCGTATAGCTGGCTTACCCGCCTTCCCCCTCGTCTGCACTTACTACGTCCCCATGTTTCCTCGTCCCCCCTCTCTCCCCTTCTCTGTCTCGCTCAAATCTCTCCCTTTTCCCGCTCGGTTCAAACTCCCACTTTTTTCGGATTTTCGATATACCACACGCATTCGGTTCACCCACCCATGTAGGATCTTTCCTCCTAGCTTCTTACTTCAGTTCCCTTTCGGCACATTCGGTGACGATCAAAGATGCGACGTCCGCCGCCAGTGGCCATCTCAATCACGATGCGACGGTCAGATGGTCGGAAGGTTGATTGTAGTGGTGTGGAGCGTCGCTCTGGCGGTTACATGTGCATACCTTGTTCGAACTTCGTATGCATGTGTCCGTATGTGGGGTTGATCAGTTGTTGAACTGTTGGGGAAGTACTTACGAACGAATTCGAATGCGCAACACTCGTAGATTAGATACCTATAGAATATTTCTTACTACTTGATACCTTGGCACCCCATTCTCATTATTCCCTTCTTCGCATTCTGATTCCCACTTGTTTCTTGTACTTCTTTTTTCTCTGAAGTTAGTTTATTGGGCGCATACATAGTGTGTTATCCGTTTTTCTTTATACCCAGACTTATGCATCGGGACCGGTACCGCCCTTTCCATTTCGAGTTGGCGTTGGACGTATCGATAGGATATTGTTCCTGACATGTACATTTTGGCATTGGATCCTTAACTCTTGGTCGATATGACTTGGTTACGACTTACGTTCTAGTTACATGTACTGGTTGCAACATAGATTGTGTTAATTTAGACATATAGGTAGAATGTACGTGCATACCCAGACAAGATACGTACGACGGTGGGAGTTGGAATCTGTGGACGTACACTGGAACATCAATGGTGTCAAGGGGCGAGCTTGCAAGAGAAGATCGTTAAAGTATCATCGTTGTGATAGTCGCTGCGATGGTACTAGTGTGTTGGAGGCCTGTTTCGGTTGATACCAGAAGGATTTGGATTTGGATGGTCGCCCATAATCATGAAAAAGTATAAACCACCGGGGATGGCGCAATGGTGACGGCCCAGAGACAGGTCGCCATGACGGTGACTTGCAGACCGATTTCCTACTAGCTCTTTTACCTATCAGGCGTTGCAGGTAAGTCACGATAGGTTCTGAAGTCGTAAGTGATGAATAGGCGTTTAAATCACTGCATATGAGTTCTTATAGAGCGCATGTATGCGGCGAATACGCCGAGGGAGTTGTATCACGGCCTGTCGGCGTCGCGCTGTACACAACGGTGTGGATTGGATACGATCCATGCGAGTTCATTTCATCTGCGCTTAAGAGTGTTGTGACCCACAGTCGAGTGTGCCCGGGGCGGACAAGCGACCTACTCCAGAGTTCGTCCCTATGCAGACGGAAGTGTAGATGTGGAGTATATCCTCGGAAAAACGGCGCGTTGCGACCTTTATAGAGGATACGCGACGGTCGAATGCTGACCTGTAGTACGTCGAGATGAGTTTCTGCTTCGGCTCAAAATATTCTGAAGGGATGGTAGGATCACCTAGTGTGATAGATGGGAGAGCTGCCAGTGGCCGGTAACGAGAGATATGACACCTAAGGTAGTAGGTCGTCACTGGGGAAGCCAATTGCAACGCCAAAGTCCTTGGTGCTCGCTAACCGGACTTGAAACGCAAGACGGGGACCGACCTAGTAGCCATCGGAATGCACTGCGATCGACCAGCGTCCGAGCTGCTTGTCCAGATTAAACAGACCCACGCAAGCGCTGAAGCGCTGACATTGCGCGACAGCTGTCTTCGAAGAATCGACGAAGATGGCAGTAGTCCTCCCCTGGCATTAAACGCGTGCTGTTGACCGTGAGTCGCGTACATCGGAGATAACGAGGGGCAACAAGACGAAAATAACTCAAATGTGCGCGTGAATAAGGACAATCCATGTGGGGGTCCATGTTGAAGTGATGATGGTTACCAACAGAATAAACAAATTGTGACGGTCACACACCCTCAAGTCTTTCTCCTCATCACCTCGTCCGTCCTGCCCTTGTACTTTCCAGCTCGACTCCTCCTCTTGGACGAACCCCGTCCAAGTCATTTATTCCAAGTCCTCGGGACTTGTTACACTCTTTTCTCTCTCCCTTTCGTTTTCTCTTGTTATCTAAATTCCAACAAACTAGAACAAGTATGACAGTCCACGGCAACCTTGCAGTTCACAAGCGTGTTGCGCACTCTGCCAACAACAACGAACGTCGATTGTTTGGATTGGAGGGGCGTCAACTTGCTGGGATTCCCCCTCCTGGTCCTGCGGGTCCGGCTCCAGTGAAGACGACCGCCATTCCTAGTCCGAAGACCACTGCTCTCCCAGGTCAGTGTTCATTGTTTTTCTTGCGCTTTCTCCGAAATTATTTGGCTTGAGGGCCTTGGGCATCGTCGTCTCCCTTTGTAACACTGATTCACTCACCAGTGTCCGAAAAAGCTACTCGGCCTTTCGACGTCCCTGAGAACATTCTTTGCTGACACTCTCCCTTTTTTCTTCTCTAGCTACCACGATAAAATCATTGCCAACCTCGGATCCAGACGACGACGACTTCCCTTTTCCTATTCCTATCTTTGAGACCAGCAGCACGAGTAAAAGTTCGTCTTCGAGTTCCTCGAAGTCCTCGTCGACCATTGCGAGCACGACATCGTCTCATATCACCACACTTTCCACTTTGGCCGCTGTCGTATGTGATTCATCCTTTTGGATAACCCAATCTTATTGTTTTGAAAGACCTCGGCACCGCACACCACGTCTGCCATTCGAGCAACGACTGCGTCCACCACGCACTCCAGTTTGACGTCAGCCGCATCATCGACCCAGTCTAATGCTCCAAGTACGACTGGTGGTGTTTCGACTGGAAAGATTTTGGGTGGACTTGGTGGTGCTGTTATTGCTATCGCCGTCATTGTGGTGATCATCAGAGTTGCAATGGTGAGTAGTTTCGTTCGGCACCATCAATTACCTGTTGAGGGTATTGATATCTTGTTCAGCGGCGCCAAAGGAAACGCGAAATGGAGAGGGGCTTCAGTGAGATTGATGACCCCTCCGAAAAACAACCTCGTCCACCTTCTGTTATCCAACGCAAGATGGCACCCCTTCCTCCTGCTCCAACTTACGGTGCTTATGCGGGTGGTCGCCCAGCTTCTCCTTACTATCCCGGCGGTCCCGCGCCTCCCTCCCCCTACGGCAACCAAGGGCAATACGGCAACCAAGGACAGTACGGAAACCAAGGACAGTACGGAAACCCAGGACAGTACGGAAACCCAGGGCAGTACGCCAACCAAGGGCAATACGGCAATCAAGGACAATATGGCAACCAAGGACAGTATGACTATGGTGCGGGTATGGACCGTGGTGCGCCTTACGGCTACGACGGCCAGATGCAGCAGATGCGACAGGCTCCCGGGCCTGCTCAGTTCATGGCTAACCAGCCACCTCACTCTGCGATCTTTTCCCCTTCAGCTTACGGTCAAAACCCCTTCACGCCTGCACCTGCACCTGGCCCTGTCCCGGCTCCTTACAACCAGCCCCACGAGCGTCCTTCACCTCATGGTAGTCCCGCCCCAGGCCCCGTCTTAACTCGTCAAGGTTCCGGTTCGAGCCAGTCTTCCCAGGGCCCCTCCGGCCAGAACCAATATACCATACCCACCAATGACTATGTCGACCTCAACAGATCCAGCGTCTCCCCATTCCAGGCTGCCCAATATGTTGAGATCTCTCGCAAACTTAATGTTGAGGTTCCTCGTGGTTTGGACACCCAGTCGGCTTCAATGTACATGCGTCCCAATGCGTCTGTCGAGCAGGATCACGATATGCCCCCACCTCCCCCCGAGAAAGTCTCTCCGTTCACTGACCCGGTAACGAGAGATTCTGTCGCTTCCATTCGCTCCACTGTCAACGAATACGAATTCCCTGAACCTCCTCCCCTCTCTGCTCACTCCCGTGTCAACTCTAGGCCACCTACCCTCCCTGAGATCCACGTCGAATCCCGCGTATCTGTCTCCCCGTCCACATACGATTTCCCTTCTTCCATCAACGACTCGACTCTAGGTGATACACCCCTAGGCAGTGCTTTTGCAAACAAGTTCCCCGTTACTCCTAGTCCTTTGGCTAATAGCTTCGCTATTCCATCACCTGGTATCCATCTCCCCAACCCTCATGGTCCTTCGCCACTCCAACAGAGCGCGGTATCAGGTTCGGCTGGGTCAACACCAACTGGGGCTTCACCTGCTCCTGCGGCAGAGTCAAAGAGACCGGAAACCCTTTACGAGCTCGATGATGCGTATGGTGGAATTTAAACTTATTTCTTCCAATATTTGATTGGTGCCCGTTGTTCCTAACCAAATTCATTCCGTATATACCCCTACCCCCTCTCCCTCTCCCTCGCTCTCCACCTTCCCTCCCTCCCATTCACTGCTGCTCCCACTTCCACGTATGCTCAACATGAAGATAATCATTGCTACTTGCGTTGTTATTTTCAAAGACTAATGTTCAATGGTTTATCTGTTGGTTGGTTGATTTGATTAGAAGTTTCTCTCCCCCTCCCCCTTGCCTTCTACTGAGTTCTTCTCGGCATGGAGTTGTGGTATCCTTGTACAAAACCTTCATCTGTTCTTGTTGCTTCATAGCCTGTGAGCTGCTGGACCAGCTTGTGGGCTTCTTTGTGTTCACTAGCTCACTGCTGGTCATTGAGCTTGTGTTGGTGCTTTACTTACCTTTCTTGGTTGTGATACAATGGAGATGGAGATGGAGAGTTACCTTACGGGATGCTAGATACCATCTATATCATTTTCTTCATTTATTGTCACTTTCCCCTCAAGACAGATGATAGATGATAGATACCTTTTTGACTGGTGCATGGAGGCTCAAAGTTGTTAGGTATGATTCTTTTGTGTTCAGTGTTAATACTCTGTTATGGCTACTTAGTTACAATTTGATTTGCCTCATTATAGGATCTTCAATGGATAGACATCTTACATCCAGATAAGATGTAAGTGCTCCAGGTTAGCTAACTCAGAGTTTGTATTGCCTTTTCAAACCTTGTTAAATTCAAAGTTCATCTTACCTGTCTTCAGTCTGCCTGAACTCTCAAACAGTGATGATCATAAACAAAAAATGAATCATATATACACAGTACAGTACAATATAAGGCAACTTTAGAAGAAAAGCATGATACTTAACCTGTCAGCTTCATCAGAACTATCAACTCCTAGTTCATGCTACCACACCAGTGTAAATGGATGTCCACTCATCTCCATGAACAAAATCTGACCAGTCAACAATGACATGTCTATCCAAAGGATTCTGTGAAATACACACAACCTGTGGCCCCAGAAAGGTTGATCTCATGTGTAATGGTAACCATAGAATATACTTGTTGTCATAACTAACCCAGCCATGAAGTGAGACTTGTCCATATAAAATAACTGATGGCAGAATGTCTTGATATTCAGAAGAGTCAGACTGGAAATAACCAGTGCATGGAATGCAGGGGACTGACAAACCCTGGTCATGGGTATGGTGTAAAATATGTTTCTGAGTAGGGAATAACAAGGTATGAGCCTTGTTGCTAAGTGACAACTCAGAAGAAAGGCTGATAGCAGTATTGTTATCCTCCAGTTCCTCAACAGACAAGCCTGTGGCCACAACCCAGACCCTCATAGTCTTGTCAGTTGATGCAGATACAACATGGGTCCCTTCTGGTGAATAGGCTACTGATGTGACCCAGGAACTATGAGCATTGAATGGCTTTCCAACTGGTTGCCTGGTAGCTGCATTCCAAATTCTCACTGTATTATCCATTGATCCTGCTACCACATATAGTCCATCAGGTGAGTAGGCTACAGACATTACATACCATCCATCACCTTGCAAAGGTTCTCCTACAGTTTCATGACTGATTAGATCCCATATTCTTATTGTTCCATCCCATGAACCTGATACCATATGAGATCCATCAGGTGAATACATTATAGATACAACATGTCCTTCATGACCTTGAAGTGCCTTGCCAATAGGCTGACCAGTGGTTGCATCCCAGATTATTATCTTTGTATCTTCTGATCCAGATGCAATGTTAGTTCCATCAGGTGAGTATGCAGTAGAAAGAACACTTCCACTATGACTTTGTAGCACCTTGCTTACTGGTGGATTGATGCTTAAATCCCATATTCTGATTGTTTTATCATATGAAGCTGATACAACAGTTCTTCCTGTAGGTGAATATGCTACTGATGCAATGTTATTACTGTGACCCTTAAGTGGCTCCCCCACTGGTTGAAGAGTGTCCATATCCCAGATTGTTAAGGTTTGATTATCTGAGCCTGATACCACAAATTTTCCATCAAGTGACAATGCAAGACACATAATCTTATTCTGACTTTGGATTGGTTTTCCAACTGGCTCCCCAGTAGCTACATTCCAGATTCTCATAGTTTTATCCTCTGATCCTGAAATGATATGTTTTCCATCTGGTAAGTAGGTTATTGATCTAACTTTGTCATTGTGACCTTTGAGAGGCTGTTTATCTGGCTGAGCACTACTTATGTCCAATATGAGAATCTTATTATTTGGCAATGTAGCTGCTACATGCCTGCCATCAGTTGAAAGTGCTACTGAATTGATTCTGCCAATTCCCTCTTGTCTGTGCTCACTCACAAGCTGTCTAGTATCAACATCCCAGACTTGTATTGTATTTTCATGTGACCCTGATATCACATACTTTCCATCATGTGAGTATACTACAGATTGGATGGAGTGTGGATACTTGAAAGGTTCTCCAACTTGCTTGCTTGTGCTTACATCCCATATCCTCACTGTACTGTCAAATGATCCTGATGCTACATATTTGCCATCAGGAGAGTATGCCACTGACCAAATAGCCTGAGTATGGCCTTGCATAGGCTTTCCAACTGCCTGATATGTGGTCATATCCCACATTCTCAATGTGGTATCTTCAGAGCCTGATACTACATATTTTCCATCAGGTGAAGTTGCTAGAGATGTAACATGACGTTTATGGCCTTCTAGGGCCCTTCCAACTTGTTGACCTGTGGTTACATCCCAAACTCTTACTGTCTTATCAGTTGAACCAGAAATCACATATTTTCCATCAGGTAAGTAAACCACTGAATTTACACTGAATGTATGCCCTTGGAGAGGCTTTCCAACTGGTTCACCTGTCAGTGCATTCCAAATTCTCACTGTTTTATCTTGTAATCCTGATGCAATATACTTTCCATCTAGTGAATAAGATACAGACAAAACAGATGCATGGCACTGAAAAGGCTTTCCAACTGCTTGACCAGTGCTGACATCCCATACAACTATGGTCTTGTCATTTGATCCAGACACTACATGTCTTCCATTTGGTGAATAGGCCACTAATCTTACATCTAAATTGTGACCACTGATTATCATCCTATGTGAGGTCCAAGTCTTTAAATGTCCCTGATACTTTAAGATTTGGGTGAAGTAAGGTGAAACTCCATTGTAAATCAAACTAGCCTTTGGCAAGTGGGCTACACCTGAAAGATAGATATGTGGAATTGATTCAGATATCACTTCTTTGAATTCATCCACAAAATGATCAATGTCAATTATAATATCCTTCAAGTGTAGTGCATCCTATGTACTTGTTTTAGCAATTTGTCATCCTATCACCAGAAGAAGTTTCTTACCAATTTCAGTTTCTGAATTTCAAAAAGTTCCCTTTGAGTTTCATACACTCTTGTCCACAGACTTAATACCTCCAACCAATGCAGTACTTTAGGTCCAGATAACAATTCATACAAGGCATTTTGCTGAACTATTGTTATGTTTCTGATTTTCAAAGCATGATAGGTCCAAAACAAGGCAACATAATGAATATCCTCCATCTCTGGCTCTAATTTCTTCATTTTGAGTTCTTCAATATCTTTGTTCAGCTTATGAGATGACTGAATATTATACATGTTGAACTTGAGCCTTGTGGACATGATTTCAAGGCATCTTGTAAGCAAGGTTCCATGTCCTGTACTTTCATCAAGGTGATAGGTTGCATCTTTGTTCTGAAGTAGAAACTCAGAGAAAGAAGGATGAAGGATCTTTACTTTGCCATTTTTCATGACCATTATCACAGCATTTAAGCTATGGACAAATCTTTTGACTACACTCCCATTGTAGCCTGTCAGACTTGCCAAAGCATTCAAGCTCAATGGCTCTGCTGCCAGCAAAATAGTATTCATCACTTTCTGAAATACCTCAAGTTTTTCTTCACTCTGCCCAATTTCTTTGCTCATTATTGTTTTATACAAACTATACAATTGGGCATATGGGCTTTTACTTCCTGTTATTTGGGAATCCAGCAACATTTTTAATGTCTTCTCAAAATCAAAGCTGTCTTCTAAACACTTGAATGCTGTATCTGCCCAGATGAATAATCCATCTGCAACCTTGATGAGCTGGCTGATTTCAGCATCAGTGAACCCAAACCCAACACACTTTTTGTTGAGATATACTTCAATGTCTTGATAACTATTGGATGGTTCAATTATATATTTTTGTGCCTTGTTTTCAAGGACTTCAGCAATTTCTGGATTCTCTCTGCTTGTAACCAATAAGTTAACCCAGTCACAAGACTGATTCAAATGAAGCAAACAGGATAAGATCTCAATTCTATCACTCTTTTCTCCACATTCATCTAGAGCATCAATCACAACAACCAAGCTTGATCTGGGAGGCTTTATGTTCTGTAGGGGTTTGGCAATCAACTTTTGGAATAGATCTGGAATTGTATCTATGCCAGATTGAAATAGAGGATCTTTTTGAATTATATCCACTACTTGAGTGCAGTATGGTTCATGGACCAAAGCTAACTGGTAGCAGATATTTCGCAAAAGCTGCAAAGGGTTGCTAAGCTTTGAAACATCCCTTCTACATGTAAATGATGCTGCCAGCATGTTTTTTTTCTTGAGCTGCAAAGATATTGTAGCAGCAAGAGTGCTTTTTCCTGTGCCTGCAGGACCACACAGCCA
Source organism: Pluteus cervinus (assembly GCA_004369065.1). Taxonomy (NCBI): domain Eukaryota; kingdom Fungi; phylum Basidiomycota; class Agaricomycetes; order Agaricales; family Pluteaceae; genus Pluteus; species Pluteus cervinus. Next base: position 177,496 of record ML208273.1, read on the forward strand.
AAATACAGAGCCTTTAGAAGCCTGGGACCAGCCCATTATCTCTACTAGAACTGAAGCTCTGGTGCCTTCCAAACACTGGCCAGCTGGCATAGTATCAACAAAGTTCAGCTTTTCAAGGAACCTGTCAGTTTGAGATTGATTGAGTATCTTCATACCCTTGATTGTACTTTCCAGGATCTCCTCTGAAATTGATTGTTAGTATTGTACATCTTGGTTAGGCAGGGTTTTACCTTGAACAAATGCTGCATCCACTTTATATGCAGTCTCAAACTCTTGTAAAAGGTCATCAAATTTAGAGGCCAACTCTGAGAAACCATCTGCTTGCTGAGATGCAATTGAAAAGTCAACAAATCTCCCTAGAGAAAATGTCAACAAACAATGCTTATAATGAACACAGCTTACTTACTGATGGCACTCATATTACTGAAGCTAACAGCTGTCCTCACAACTGTTTCTATGTGGGATACAATCTCTTTGATCACATCTTTGGATTGAGTGAAATGCTTCAAACTCTGCATTTTTTGAAAGTATGGGAGTATCTCCCCCATCTTCTTGAACAGAACAGATAGCTTTTCATAGCAGACTTTCTGGTTTTGCAATACCTGATAAATGCATCAGCAACCAAGATTATGTTAATATATACAACTTACACCAAGAAGAGACTTGATCACACTAAGAACATAAGTAGCAGCAGGGTGGACCTAATAAACGATCAGCACATTTCAGGCCAATAGAATAAAACTGCCATACACCACTTAGCTGTTCACCAACAGCTATCAATATATTTAAGGCCAGTTCAGTTTTACCAAGGGATTCAAGCAGACTCTTGGGCAAAACACTCTGGCTAAGTAGATTCTCCAGAGGTTTCTAAAGAGCTATATAATTATCCTGGCACATATTCAAGAACAATGACTGCACCTTTTCAATAGTCACTCCAACACCTAATTGTGTGGATGTATACAGAAAGGCTAAGGCTTTCTTAGCCTATGATACTTTTGATGAGGCAATGTACAACTTTACCTTTCTGGTCAGGTTGTTTCAGGAATCCCTCCAGGATTTCATCAACTGGAACCTCCACTTTGACTATAGAGACATCATGAGAAAAGGTATGGTGTTCAGTGACATGGAGGACTAGACAGGTTCCCATGACAGAACTAAGGAAAAAGCATCAGGACCAGTGCCATGAACAATAAGATACATACACTAATTTGTCAACCTTTAAAACCCTCTCTTGTCCTTCAAGCACAGCCTGAGATTGGGCCTTGTAAACCCGAACTGGCTTGGCAGTAGATATGCTTGGAGAACCATCAAAAACTTCCAAATTGCAACGGTCTTTTCTCAACAAGACAGCTGGGAGCTTCACATCTGTATATATTGAATGAGGAGTGAAATCAGTCAAAGAACTGCTATCAAACAGACTGATGATATGCAACAGTGCCCTGGTATCAATACATCAGTTAAAATAGGTGTGGGGATACTCAGGAAACATACCCGATGTTGGGTCTCTCGAGCAATGCCGTTTGAGCTCTATCCGGTGTACCCGGCCTGCTGATTTTACTAAAGAACGGCATGACTTGTTATATGTATCGATGCGTTGTCGTCGTGTGTGCTTTGTTCGTGGCGGTTGGAAGTCAAGACGGTGATGTGTCAAGTTGTTGAACGACTCCGGCGTTGCACAACACGAAACAACACGGAAGCGTTAGAGTAATTGTTCCAACGCAACTCTTGCTCAACTCAGCTTGCAACTCAGCGACGAACTACGAGAATGGAATGTTTAAAACCTGAACGTTTGAACGGCAACACGATGCCACTTGCACCCAGACCACTCGGAGTATCATATAGGAATCGTGCGATAACAGAAATTCTGTAAGTTATTATTTTAGAGGGTAAAGACCGGAGGACGTCGACGTCGACGAGAATGAAAGGTAAGAAAGGACATGTACAGGGTATGCGTAAATGCAGAGGCTAAGTCGTAAAAGCAAAAACAGAAATATACGATGCGTAAGTTATTAACGATGCCGTTGAAGTGGTATGTAGATGGTAATGATGCATATTCTATAGACCCTAGACGACGGGAAGAGAGAAACGGAGTAAATGCGTTCAACTCGGGCTTGACGCGATGAGGTTCAATCCCGACGTGAGAGGGGGAGGACGAGGAAACAGATAAATAGCGTGGACGATGCAGAGAGCGAGTGTGTGTTGGGTTGCAACCAAAGCAACCGTATCCTTTTGAGCCGATGATAAGAGGAACAATTAGAAAGGGAGAAGGGAGTCATATACAATACCGCTCCAGAATACATGAATAAGAGAGCCTGGAGATAAATACCACTGATCCCAGAAGCGTCAAAGAAAGCAAGGCGGAAAGAGGCCAAATTAAATGAGAAAACGAGGGAAACAAAGCGGAAGCATTTGAGGATTATTGCGAAGAAGCAACAGGTACCACCTGAATATGCACTTCGTGCTGCTCCAGTAGCTGCTGCTGAACGGTAGAATCGCCTTTCGCCTCGTTCATCCTCCTCTTCTTCTCGCCTACCTTCCAAATGACATCCTTCAACTCCTGTACCACATCTCCACTGGGTCCCCACTTCTCTCTTTCCAACCCACCTCCCGCTTCTTCATCTTTGGGGGGTTCAATCGAAGCAAGCAACCCACCCCCGCTCTCCCTTCTCGCTTTCGCGAGCTTGATCCTCTCTTCCCTCGTCAACTTTGACCGTTCCCTTTCGAACATCCCAACAGCTCCGGAATCGGCTTCGTATACGTGCTCGATACCCTGCGGTGGGAGATGTTGTACGGAAGCCGACAACAGTAAATGGGTCGTCACATCGTCGACACCCCCACCAAGACCCACGCCGGAGTCGGCAGCAACATCATCGAGACGCGCCTCCGTTCCATCAGGGGCAACAACTGCCAGGTTAATTCTGTCTTGATGCCTGTGCCGATGTGGACTGTCCTCCTCCCTGGGCGATGAAGGCGACTCATCCGTGGCATTATCGTGGCCAAAGCCAGGTACACCGTCCGATAAACCATCCTCATCCTCCAAAGGAACCGAAGAAGGATAAACAATATCCAAGAGCCTCTCCTTCCCCCTTTCGCATTCACGTAAGGCCATCCCTAACTCCCTCCGAAGGCGATCATAAGCTTGAATAGCTTTTGACTCTTCTATTAGACTTGTAGACCGATCTGAACGTGGGAATTCGATCGAAGAAGAGCTGGCGGTCGATGATTGACGTTCATGAAGTCCCTGGTCTTGACCTTGTAGATCTGAAGAAGATTCATCTGGCTCCTGTTCCTCCTTCAACGCAGCGACACATTCATCCAAATTGGCTCTCGCATCCTCCAATGACGCAGATATAGCCTCTATATGCAACGCAAATCTGGAGATATGGCTCATCATAGGGGCGAATGAGGACGATCCCCCTCCGGAAAGTCTACTCCGGCGTTTGGGAGGCTTCTCCAGCTCGTCAATCTCTCCTAGTTTGGGTGGTGTACATCTCGGTGTTGGGTTCTCCTCTATAAGCCGCTTTCTCTCCAAATCTTCGAGACCTTCTGAAATATGGACGGCAGCTTCTGAAAACGTGGTGGCCAAGAGATCCATCATACTCCGCACATCCTCCCAATACCCCGGATCTTCTTCATCAAAGAAGCGTAAGGCAAGGAGATGAGAGCACGCGTAGCGCCTTGACGCAAGAGCTCCTTGAAGTGCGTGATCAACGGCAGAGAAAGAGTGGAGGCGTCGATGGGTCTTAATAGTCGTCAATCGTGAAGACGACTGAGCCGATAATGGAGTTTGTGGGGTTCTAGGAGACCGAGTTGGTGTTATGAAAGATCGGAATGCATCTTGGCCCACAGATCGCCGATTTCTGCGGAACGAGAGGGCAGCGGGAGCAAAGCTGTCTGAGTCGTATATAGGAACAGATGCTTCTTGCTCTGTTGTTTCTTCTTGCACCTCTGGAAGGGCTCTAAAGTGCTCGGATAGTAATGGCGTTGTGGGAGCGCTCGTGCTTGTCAGAGAGGGAGAGGGTGTGGATGAGAGCAAGATAGGGCGAAGAGTCACGTCGGATTGGTGACGCTCCCGGGGGTATGTCCTGGAAAAAGGACTGCCTCCATTCCATGTTGACCTTTTACTGTCCTTCGCAAGAGGCTTCGGCGAGGTGATGGACCTCGATTTTCTCTTGTCCTGCAACGAAAGCGGTCGAGGACTCGAAGACTCGGGCAAAGTATGCGTGAGCTTCATGGGCGAAGGTGGCGCATACATTTCGGATATTTGCGTGAGTTCGTTGGGAGACGCTAGTGCGGAAAAAAGGAGGCGGACGTTGTCGCATTGTGATTGCACGTTGGTGAGAGTGGAATGTAAGGCTACGCGTAGGGATGTCGAGGGTGATGCTGGGTTCAAACCGCCAAAAGTCATGCTAATTTGGTCGTCAGCGACTATACTCATTCGGGTAGAAAACGCGAACCTCCGCTGTTCGTCGATCTCGAGCAACTTGATAGCACTGGAGACAGCTGACTCCCAAACATCACTGGAACTTATTAGCTGGTTGAGAGACTCGAGGCACTAGAGTTCTTAAGTAAGATGTTACCAAAGAGGGCGAAAATACACACAGGTGTCATGTCAGTTCCTGCAGCTGAGTCAAATAGTTTGAGTTTGTGCATCAGGGCCAGACTGCCACACACTGATAGTATGGCATATATATATTGGCCAGAACCAATAAACGATACGATGGTTAAGAGGGCCAGGGAGGGTATCCAAAATCGAGCTTCCCGGTCAACATGAGATGTGGGTGAAGGAGTCCGACTATCATTGCTAGGTGTCCGATGGTGTTCGAATTTGAGTTTTCCGGGAAGATCTACGGTTGAGGAACTTCGGCGAGATTGTGGCGCCGCGAGACTGGGCGCTAAAAGGGATGATGAAATGACATCGTACTTGAAGCGCTCGACAAAGGAACGTGGGATAGAAGAACGATGTGCACGTATAGCAGATTGTAGAGCCTATAAGGGACGAGTCATGAGAAACCTGATCGGCGACCGGTCATATGTGTAGATGGAAGACCGAGTTCAATGTTGAAGGCACGATTACGGAATGGAAAGAATTGGGAGGGAGCGCTGAAAGTAAGCTTAAGACCAAGTACTCACCATCATCAGCCTTCGCAGCGGAACAGGTCTCCATTCGAATGCGTCTACTTCCTCCTGCGTTGGTTGGTGTTCGGGTGCGGCGTGTGGGTCCAAATCAAGAATGATTTCTGAGGAAGTTCCTGGCATTATGTCGGTCGCCTCTCCAGCATCTACGCACAAAGGTACATAAGATAAAGCTGCAAAGTATCGTAACAGATTTTAATCACCTCTGAGGTATTGTTCCAGCGGGTGTTCATCGAAAAGTGCTTGAGCCATGCGCGGGGAAGAACGGAAGTACTTGTGATATTGTAAAAGTCGTTAGTTGGGCGTAGATGTGTCAATATTAGCATTAATGAGAGGCAAAACGACGGTCCAGGGTGAGAGGTGGGGTTGGAAGCTGGGGATGGCGGTGTACAAGGGCAAAATACCGCCGACTGCGTCGAGGTCTTTTGATGCAAGTGCAGGAAGGGAATGCTGAGGTAATCCAAACAATCGGCGTTTCACTGTTTGGCTTCGCCACGGTTGGCCCTGGACGCACACCTGGACGACGACAGTGGACTTTAATGCAGTGACCAATACCCTCGTGTTGAACTATCAGCACCAACTCCGCTGTCTTCACGCCGCTCGAACACGACCATTCGAGTTTCGAATGCCGTCGACGGTACTACAACCGGTTAGGCAACACGCTTCCCGGAACGCAGGCAAAATGCACATGCTTCAACGCAAGCTGCCCACATGACGCTTGTCAACATCAGATGCTTTCAGTATAAGCTAACTTGTAGCACCTATATCAACACGCACATCTATCACCAAGTCTATCACGAACTCATCAGACCACTCGTTCCACTCAAGGTTCCACTGGCAGAGGCTCTAAAAATATGATTTGGGCACCAGCCTGGTCGGCGGGATTACTGGCCATTGGAAATGTTATGACAATGTCCTGCAGCTTCCAAAGAGAGAACCCACGTAAACCAAACGCAAACTGCACGGTTGATCGGACCGGTCTGGACCTCCGTGGTTGTTTGTGCATGTGTAGAACTAGCCCTCTCAACAAACTTGCCCAAACTTGGCAACTTCACTTCCCCGTTCCTCAACACCCTTTCAATTATCCAACCTCACAGGCCTCACACCCAACATCCAATCGATTTCCTTCGATTAAACGGCATTCGCATGGGCTTACGCGCAGCTTCTAATATGTGTTCTCTGATTACGAAAGTGCGAAATTGCAATCACCTAATTGTTGCGGTAATAACAAGATAATAATCTTGACCAAGCTGGGACCCACTATGAGTATGTAAGTGCACCAAGCTATGATGAGCGGTCACCAAGACTAAAGTAGTACGGTGACGTTGGTGACTGATGGCCAAGAGATCCGAACTTGGGATCAGCCCGATTTATCTCTGCAACCTTCCTCAATCCACAACCTTCTGTCTTGGAAGTGCTGCAAGAAATAGCACATGTGAAAATATCCTCCGGCTTGAGTTGGAACACCGATCCGGTGGTGTAGTGTCGCGTCCCATCTCCACGCGTCTGTCGTATCTACGTCGCTCTCTCGATGTGTTGCGAATAGCTATTGGCATCAACAAAATCTGATAAGACAAGGACGTGAGTTTCCGCCTTAGTATTGTGTTATGATTGGAATTTGACCAAGACACCGACCGTGTTGGAGGATTGCGAAATTCTTTAACTTGTTCGAGCTGGGGTTATGCAGTCCATGGGAAACACTACTGATCTAATTTCTTAGAATTCATTTCGTCGGCGTTGTTTTCTTCGTGTATGTCATATCTTGCATCAACTTCACGATCTCATGTGAATAACAATACACCTACCGACCTAAGCTAGCTCGAGATGGAAGCACCGGAGATAGAGGTATCCATCTCCCCATCAAGCGCCGAGGACGAAACTGGGTTCCTTGGATGGTCAGGCGTTCCTGGCTGTGAACCCAACCCCGCCGGCCTAAAGCTCGCTGATAAAAGGACGAGTTCGTACCTTACCGGTGAGTGATTCCGCTTGGTCCCGTAAGGGGTGTATTAAATCATATTGAAGTAGATTCGATTATAACAACGGCATGACAGTGTCCTCCGAAGACCGCCAAAGTCAGGGACGATGAAAGACATGCCTATATCACTCGAGGAAAAGGCATCTACGCACCCACAGAGACCGCTGCACGAGAAAATTAACCAAAATCTCCAAGAGGTTGGCTGTGGTGCTACGCCCGCATCCAAACTAGGTTCTTTCAAACTAAAATCAGGTGCTGATTCTATAACTACGATCTGGATCCTCATCCAAAACACAACAAACATACGGAGTCCGTTCTCTAGCTATATCGACGATAACGTTTGATGAAAACCACGGGCTAACGTTTTTCGCATTATTGTTTATGGACAGGTGAACGAGATAGCCTGGAACCAGTATGTGCTGTGTTACCTATAGCTAGGTTCCTCATACTGATGAAAGGTTTCGAAATGGGGCAGGTGGCTGCATATGGTATCTCTCCTGCGCTTTCCTTCCGTCATTGGTGCGTCGTTGATCCATTCTGGACAATTGGCGATGAAAACAAGACACCTTTCCGGATCCAACGACCCCCAAGAATTTTTCGTTAGGGCCCCGTGTTTCCCATTCCTTGTTCCGTATCAACTCCAAAGGGATTCGTAACCTCCGTTTTTTCGGAATTTGCGGTCTTTGCAGCATAAAAATGGGCTGTACCCCACTAACTTGTGACACGCTAGCATTATGAGACAGAACTATCGCTCTGCACGTTCTTCTTCAGGTCGTTGGCCGCCCTGAAGTAGTCCTTTTGGACTGGGATGCATTCGTATAAGACGTACACCGTCGGACATGAAACGTGTACTAGACCTTCCTGCTACCATGCCTGCCCCCCCGGTTTTGATCCTTGTGTGGTTGAAGACCGCTTTGGCGGGAACTCCTTTGTCACTGGTAGCTTCGACGACCGCGGTGGTGATAGTCGCATATATCGCAGCACTCAGCGCATTCAGGCTTTGGTTCCATCCCTTGACGAAGTACCCCGGCCCCCCGCTTGCGGCTGCCACTACGTGGTATCGAGCATACTTCGATGTCTTCTTAGATGGTGGTTGGGTGCATCATCTCGAGTATCTCCATTCGACATATGGTAAGCCATCTTCCCTGCACGCGTTGACGTCGATGCTGACAATAACGCAGGACCAATTGTTCGAGTCGCCCCGAACGAGGTACGACCTTCCTTGCTTATCAGAAGGACTGACACTCACGCCTGGTTAGCTTCACTTTGGTGATCCGCGAGCCCATTCTGAGATCTATGGCATGAACCAGAGGTTTGCTAAGGAGCCCGTGTTGTATACGTCCTTCGCCACCGACGAATCCGTCTTCGCGTTGTTTGACTTCCATGAAGCGATGCAACGGCGTAATCTGATAGGGCCATTCTTCTCGAGAAAGGCCATCCTGAACCTCGAGAACGTCGTACAGTCCAAAGTGAGTCGATTTCATGGTCCCCTTTTCACTCCCACCCCCCATGACTTACGGATCATTGTAGATCGATATCCTTGTGTCCCGTTTATTGGACTACAAGGATAAAGCTGCAAACCTCGATCTAGCCTATCGATGTACCAGCTTGGAGATCATCACTTCATATTGCTTCGCCCAGTCTTCCAACGTCCTCGATGCTGATGGCTTCCACCACGATATCCTGGACGCCATGGATGCGACACTGCCTATGATCTGGGTGTTCAAACACTTCCCCTGGATTAAGGCTATTCTTCTCAACGTCCCCGAGTGGATGGCTTCGTATCTGAAGCCGAGCACAGTGGGCATCCTGGAGCAACGTCGACAGATGGGCGCCCAGATTGACCAAATCATGAAAGATCCCTCCTCTTTAGAATCAATCCATCACGAGACTATTTATCACTATTTCTTAACTCCACAACCAGGGAACGATCGCCTGCCACCTGTCACTCGAGAGTGGCTATTGGATGAAGGTATTTATATGAGGTTCGCGGGAAGCGATACGGTTGGGAACGTTTGCACCGTGGGGACATACCATCTGCTCAGCAACCCCAAAGTAAAAGCTACCCTCCTCAGGGAATTGCAGGAGGCATGGCCGGATAAGGACTCCTCAATGAGTTATGAGGCTCTGGAGAAGTTACCTTACTTGGTGCGTGTTCCGTCTTTCATTCCCTTTTTTGATTTCTTTGGGATTGCTAACGACGTGGGGGCTATTAGACTGCCGTCATCAAGGAATCCCTTCGAATGGCGAGCGGCATCGTTACGCCCCTCCCAAGGGTCGTCGGGCCTACAGATGTAGAGATACTTGGAGAGAAGATTCCGGCTGGGGTATGTCCATTCTATAAGTCACAAGATGCCGAGGAGAGGCGCTCATTTCGGGTTCTTTTGCAGACCGTTGTGGCAATGGGCCATACAATGGTTCATCGGAACCCTGAAATCTTCCACGACCCCGATCAATTCATGCCGGAACGGTGGTTGCAAGATGACGCGCAGAGCTTAGATAGGTATCTCGTCGCGTTCTCAAAAGGTCCGCGCAGCTGCCTTGGCATTAAGTATGCACCCTATCTTTCCCTATCTGCTGTATGATGTCTGACATCGACGGTTTTAGTCTTGCGTGGTGTGAGCTCTATCTTATCTTTGCGAACATGTTCAGAAAGCTGGATTTCGATCCTAAAGAGCTGTCGTAAGTTTTATTCTGTCCTGCCGGGCGCACGTTCACATTCTTCCTTCAACAGTATCGAGGATGTCAATTTTAGAGAGTATTTCGTTCCTGTTATCAAAGGACATCACTTACACGCGGTCGTGAAGTCCACAGCAGCCTGAGGGTGGGCGCTCTGCTTTCGTATGTAGTCGTTCTTTCATATCCTTCCTCCAGATTATTTCTCTTTCTTGTACATTATATCCGTCTCCCCAACAGGCTCTGAACACCAGGGTCGGCTTGTACCATATTTTATATTTGTTCAGTGCCCCCATCTCCATGTACGTATTCACCGTGACGTAGATTGCTCGGACATGAATCCGTCGAATAGATCATGCATGTCGTTTAGTCACTTCACTAGGGAGTCCGAGTCAGCAAGAGTCAAGCTAAACGGAACGATTTGACAGTACAACAGCGATATGCTCGCGCCTGTCACGGTGTCCGCCTCTGGCGGAACCTTCAAGTTTGAGATTTCGCTTTGTGAACACGCTGACAGAAGCCGGCTGTCTCTTGCCGTGTTCTCACGGCCGCACCAGCCACACTGATCCGTTGTGCTTCCGTGCAAGTTTGCGTTCGCCCCTACTACTTGGGGCTTCGATCGCTCCGCCAGAGTTTCAACCAGACGTGCTTCTATCCCTGCCATTCAAAGACTTCCGACCAGTACCGTGGTGACGCAGCCGGCTCTCTACCGGAGCCACGAAAGAGCTAGTCATACACATGATGTGGGCGGACTCGAATACTAGGTAAGTCCAAGTTTCATGGACGTTGTGGGCGTGTTCATCGGACCCTTCTCTATAATCCTTCGGCTGTTTCAGTGTATTCGATGAACCAGTGAATTTGAGGAAAGTTAAATAGAGGCCAGGCTAGAGGTCGTGGCTCCCCATTACACACTTCGTCAAATCCTCAACTGAAATTTCCTCTATCATGCCATTGACAACTCAACACGGTGTTCTAATTGTGCGTGCAATATGCATCTTTTTCTCGTTATTGCGTGGCTCACAGACAGGGCTGTAGGCGGGAGGCGGGAGTTCTGGTTTGGTACTCGCGCTAACTTTGGTTAAGCATGGAATCCCCGTGCGGATTATCGAAAAGGAAGCAAACCATAGAGTCGGTCAACGTGGCACCGGTATAATGGTGAGCGCGTTTTTATGGTGCTATCCCTACGGCGATTCAAGAGGTGTCTCTACCACAGCCCCGTTCTCTGGAACTGCATGAATTTCTAGATACCCTACCTGATATCGAAGAAAGGGCGACTCTAATACCGCACTTCGCTTTTTACGGTGAAGACGGCAAGACTGTGGTGAAATCCACAGAGATGTCACCATACGTCGAACCAACACCCGCCATCCCTCATGTACGTACAGGTGGCTTCAACTTTGGTTTTATGGCGCTGATGTGGTCATGTCGTTGCAGCCCAATCCATTGATGCTAGGCCAGGACGCACAAGAAGCGATATTGCGCGCCCATTTAAAACAACATGGGTGCGAGGTAGAGCTCAGTACTGAGCTACTTTCCTTCACTCAGGCCGACGATGGTGTTATTGCGACAATTGCGAAACGCACTGGCCAGAGCCAAGTCGAAGAGACTGTCAAGTACAGTTATCTTGTCGGCGCTGACGGTGCTCATAGCAGAGTTCGTAAAATGCTCGGTATCAATTTTCGCGGGGAAACTAAAACCGCCGAGAGCATTGTGACGGGGGACATATTCGTTGAATCTGGGGAAGAAGTACTAAATCGTAACGTGCGTATATACTTTGGAAAATTGGCGCTGGGTGATTTACAGTACGTCCAGGATTGGCACGCATGGGGCGAGCCCTCATCCAAAATGTATGCGAAATGCCTTGCTGCCTTGCTTCTGAGACGAGCTCATCATTTGATAGGATGTCACTTCGTCCTGCCGGCAAGGGAGGAAAGCTTTTTACCCTCTTGGCCATGGGTCTTGATTACGACCAAGGCGATATATCTCACGCATATATGTCTTCGAGTCGTGAGGCCTTTATCGATGAGTTCTATAAGGTGACTGGACGAAGGGACATTGTTTTTGGTGACACGGTGTGGTTGTCAACATGGAGGTATGGCTGCTTGTTATCGTCAGCAACGTACCTTTGGTGATTATCATGCTGATAGACCCAACATCCGGATGGTCGATCAATTTTCGGTTGGTCGTGTCTTCTTAGTTGGAGGTGAGCCAATTTCGATTGGGGGGTGTCGTCGACCTAACGAGTCGCAGACGCGGCACATTGTCACAGCCCCACAGGTGGTCAGGGAATGAACTCGAGCATCCAGGACTCAGTAAGGTGGTCGAGTTAGCGATATTCTCCATCTAATCTCGTGTTGTAGTGGAATTTAGCCTGGAAACTGGCTCTAGTAACCAAAGGACAAGCCAAACCTTCGCTGTTGGACAGTTACACGCAAGAACGACTACCCGTCATCGCGGAAATGTTGCGCAAAACCACGCAAATTTTGAATACATCCTTCAGGGGGACATCTTCGCAAAAAAGTAATGCCTGGCGCAGAGATGGCGAGCTGCATCAGCTTGGGATCAACTACAGGGGGAGCCCCATTGTCATGGACGATAGAATCGACGAGGATGTTGCGAAAGAAGCATACCACAGCGGTTCAGGTATCCATGCAGGCGATCGGGCCCCGGATGCATCTGGCCTCGTTTGTCTGCATAACGCATCTCGCACTCGTTTGTTCAAGCTGTTTTCCCCCACCCATCACACCCTCCTTCTCTTTTCGAACGGGATGGACAACGACGTCACTGCGGCGTTAAAGCCGAAGAAGGACCTGTTCGAGACCGTTCTGGTTTTGCGAGACTCCCTGACCCAGGTCGCCAATCCAGATTCGTTCGACAGCATCATACATGACATCGACGGTCACGCCTCTCATGCCTACGGCATACAGCGAGGTTGGGCGACCATCGTTGTCATCCGACCTGACGCATATATCGGTGCAATTCTTCATGACACCACCGGACTTCAGAAATATTTGGAGACAGTCTTCTGTTAGGGATGGTCATTTTATGGTAGAAATTCGGTCAGCATCTCTATCTCATCGCTTAACATTGCACTTATGAGTCCAGTATTGTAATATTCGTTCATGGAATTCGTTAATGGAACCCCTACTTTTGACTCTTCTCATGATTCTGAGACTTGACGTGGATGGGACGGCCCAGACGGCATTCGGTCGTTCTTGCGAATGCCCCGAACTGTGTATCGGCGTGAGCGCTTTGTTCTCAGTACTGTACAAAGACTCGATCAGCCAGTCAACATATCGTCGAAAGGGCTTCCAACGCGTGGCTTGATGTCATATCTCGGTGAGTGCACCGACATCGGGGAAGCCACTATGTATCCACGATCTTGACATCGGCTTCATTCATAATTTTCTCAGGACGTAAGACCTATTCCCAATGCGATCATCGCAGCATTCAGAGTTTGTTCCAAAAATACTGCGCTCGAGAAGGATGCCTGCAAGATGACGAGGCACATTGGAATCTGCTTCCGGAAGAAACTCCTTATAGCAAACCATCTGCTTGGCCTTGATGCTCGGATTCCTTCGCACGGGATATTTTTATGCGGTGTCTAGGCAGTTCAAGGCACCTTCACAATCCAGCTTGTCCACAACGCGATCCCCTCGTTGGCCGAGCGATTGAAGATCCACCTGCGGCTGCGGCTGGCTGTGAAGTTCCCATGGAACCTTATTCAATGTTAGGCCCACACAACTCTGTCTAGTGCGGTGATATTTGAAAGTGCGACAGATAAATAGCGGGCATGTAAGACGACGTTGTCTCATCTCATCGACAGAACAACCCACTCTACAGCACATTGCTCGACATGTCTCACCCCTCTGTGTTGATTGTCAGCCCCCTCTCGTTGACCATCACGTCGTCTACTGACCTCGTTGTAACTTGTAGGTTGGAGCTGGAAGCGCTGGCCTAGTCCTTGCGTTATCCCTACTCAAGCACGGAATTCCCGTCCGCATCATCGAGAAGGATGCATCCTACCGGCCCGGTCAGCGCGGCGTCGCCGTACAGGTAAGATCGTGTCTCATCGACAGTGCAGAAGGTATAAACTCACCCTTCCAATAGCCCCGCTCCCTCGAAATACACGGACTATTGGGCACCCTTGATGACTTCCAGGCGCAAGGGAAAGAATCTACCCCGATGACCTTTTATGGCCCAGATGGAAAGACGGTTGTTAGGATTTTCGAAATGGCTATTCGTAAAGACCCCACTCCAAGTTACCCGATCGTGCGTCTAATACCCTTTTCGCCTATCAGAAACACGTTTGACGCGCTGCTTAGCCAAATGCGATAATCCTGGGTCAAGTAGACCAAGAAACCATCTTCCGATCCCATATTGAAAACCTTGGCTGCAATGTTGAACTCTCTACGGAGTTGACTTCTTATAGCCAAACCGAGGACGGCGTAGTCGCGCATATCGTTAAGCACGTTGACGGGAAGAAAGTCGAAGAGACGATCAAGTACGATTACCTCGTCGGTGCGGATGGTGGCCACAGCACCGTCCGCAAACACCTCGGAGTAACTTTCCTGGGTGAGACGCGACTCGCGGAAAATATGACCATTGGCGACGTTTATGTCGAGGCAGATGAGAGTCAATTGGACCGGAAGGTTTGTGTCTCCTTTTGGGGTCGTGTCGTTGCTGAAGACAAGTTATCATAGGCATGGCATATATGGGGTGATCCCACCTCGAAAATGTAAGAGCCTGAGGACGAATGTGCTTTCATTGGACCATGCTAACCCCCGATTAGGATGTCATTGCGGCCTGCCAGTCGAGATCCCAACGTATTCACTATCGTTGCTCTTGGTGTTGGCTATGACCACGCCCGTGTAGCCTCTAGCAGAGAGGCATTCGTCGAGGAATTCTATGAAGTATCAGGAAGACGAGACATCAAATTCGGAAAAATGCTCTGGCTCAATACTTGGAGGTAAGATCTACTCTAATCAAAGGTCAAGAATTTCCTAAACTTTCGGTAGAGCGAATATCAGGATGGTGGACAGGTTTTCCGCCGGACGTGTATTCCTAGTTGGAGGTGAGTTTGATCATTGTTTGCAAAAGGGTGGTCCCCTGAACCGTTGTAGATGCTGCGCATTGTCACAGTCCAACAGGAGGGCAGGGCGCGAACTCGAGCATTCAGGATTCCGTAAGTCTCATCTGTCGACCCCGGATTATCTGGATTCTCAAGTTTGTTTAGTTCAATCTTGCATGGAAGCTCGCCCTCGTAATCCAAGGCCATGCTAAACCTTCCTTATTGGATAGTTTTGGCGAAGAACGACTGCCAATCATCACCGAGATGCTAAACAGGACTACACGGCTTCTCGACTCGGCATTTGAAGGTTTCAAGAATGTGCCAAAGGACCCAGAGCAATCCCCGTGGCGCAGGGGAGGGGATCTCCGTCAGCTTGGTATCAATTACAGGAAGAGCCCTATCGTAGTTGAGGACGGAAGTGGACCCGCTGTGACGGAGTACCAGGCTTATCAGGCGTCTGCGGATATCCATGCGGGTGACAGGGCGCCTGATGCTCCTGACCTGGCTCTCCTTCGAGGGGCTACAGGACCAGAAGTTGAGACGCGCTTGTACAAGCTCTTCGGCACCACCTACCACACCGCCTTGATCTTTTTTAGTGCAGAAGAGGACCTACCCAACTTTGTGGCACCATTCACTCTCAACAAAGCATTGTTCAAGACAGTGCTGGTTTTACCGGAATCGTTGTCTTGGGCAAAGTATCCGGAGGCTATAGATGTGGTCGTCCATGACCAGTGTGGACATGCGTTTAAGGGATATGAGGTGGATAAAAGTCGAACGACAGTCGTCATTGTTCGGCCTGATGCTTACATTGGTGCTATCGTGCACAATGTGGAGGGTATCCAGAAGTATCTCGAAAGAGTTTTGGGATGAATTCGTGGTCTTGACTTTGCACATAGGTGACCTGGTTGTACAAAGTCGATAATGCATTATTGCAGACTCTCCGAAAATGCACAATATACGGCCTCTCAGTGCACAGATTTTGAACCGAGTTAGATTCTGTCAAATTTCAAGTGGTGTCTAGTTGCGTTTAGTATACTTGGTGCTGTGAAGCATGACTACGATCAAAAGCAAGATCCTACCCAAAGACAACTCCTTCAGGTTTCGGGTGTGTTCAACTCTTTGCCAAGTTCCGAGGGAAAGGAGTGCGCAGTGGTCAAGGAATGGCGAGGAGAAGTGGCACTACGACTTGCAGAGGCGTGAACGGTACCTGCCCCGGTAACGAAATTTGTTGGATTTTGCACCATCACCGCGGAGGGGAAAGGTGTAGGGAGGATGAACGTAAACGTACACTGAGAGCGGAGACAACGCCCTCGGATTGGGGATACCTTGCTTAGTTATCCTGGTCAAGGCAACTCGTAGGGCGTTCTTCACTTCGACGGACGATCATATTCGGAATGAAGAATACCGAACGTTAGTGGTGACTAGTTGACTTGTCACGACGGAATTCTAGACGATGAATAGGGTATCAACACGTATAGCGCCTCCCAATGAGATGACGAACATACCTACTAACCATTCCTCCGATATAGTCTTATGACTATTGGAAACTAACTCTACGCGTCCGAGCATTCGTCGTAGTGTCCTCGTGTTGCGTACTCGTCAATTCTGTAGAAGCACGTGCATAAGCCACCTCTGATACAGGAACCAAGAGCAAAACGAAAAGCTGGAACGATCTTGACAAATTTTACTTCAAATCCTCCCTGGAGGATGGCAACTTCCGCTTCGTGTGTAGACTCTCTTGTTCCACCTCCTGTCTTCTCCTTGCTCGTTCTAGTGGGTGATAGAATCTCGCGACTATAGTTGCATATAGGGTGGCTGCGAATTATGTTCCTGCGAAAGGATGCAAAGCCAAACTGAGGGTTGTGATCTGTACGTGTGGTAAGTCGATATTGAGATTTCCGTGACCTTAGCACGCTCACCTGTCAGATGTATGCTTTCGACACCGCGGCTCGATGGCATCCCATCGCTAGATCCGACCATCCTCCTTATTGAGCTTGAGTCCGACGGCCTTTCCTTATCGTAAGCGTACGATCTTTGTTTGGTCACATTCGTGAAACTACTCGAAGCTTGTGATAGTTCGTAGAGTTTCTCCCGACTAGTTTGGCTCTCATGTTGGATTCAATTCTATCGCCCTGAAACCCCGAACGTGGATAAGGGATGTTGACGATGGTGAAAGTTATTCCGAGATAATAAAAAAAGAATTCTGTACATTTATGAGTGTATGAATAAAAGGCGGATATGGGATCCACGGGGAGACTGACCATTTTCGGAACACCTCCACTGCAGGTGCCACCTATCGGGATGGGTTACGGTCGTCGAGCTAAGGCTTAATGAACTGTTCGTCTGTGGGTAGTCCCTACGTGTAGAAGCAACTGAACTTACTGTATCCCAGTACCCTCAACTTCTTCAGCTTCGCGTCAAACGTGTCCAGCATCCCGACACTCTCCTCCCCGTTACGCGTTCCGACTATGTTCGCCGTTCATGTGACGCGTTTTTGGTGCAGACTTGAGGATGACGCCGACGTAGCCTTCAAGAACAACGAATTTGATCCCTTGGTTGGGTCATGCAGGATGAGGATACCAAGTCAGCTTCGTGGCGCATTCGTTAGAAACTTTGAGGCGTATGTTGGGGATCCCTTCTGTACTTCAACTCTCAAACACGTCCAAAAACCCGTTTGCGGGTCGGCCTGAGGGAGGTCGAGTATGAGGGGCAGAACATCCGAAGTGAGAGAAATCTGCCATCGTTCCAACGCGAAGACGAGACCATTCTAGTGAGGACGTGGAACGATTAGCATCGAATTCATTTCCGAGACGTGTTTTACATCCTTGCAGGATTCAAGGATGTCACCTGTATCGACTGGAGACCTTGGATCTTTGTCCTGTGGGATGATGAGGCTATCAACTCTTCGTCAGGAGATGACGCGGCGTCCAGCAGCGTACAGAAGCGTCCTTTCTGCAGTTCGCTTCTTAAACATGTGGAAAAGCATTCAAGGTTTGGGGGGAGGACTATCGGATCCAGAAGGAGGAGGTGTGCACGGCGGACAGAACATAGGGTGGTGCCGTCTCCCACCATCAATTCCACGATCGATTCCGGCGCAACTTCTGAGCCTCAACGTTCAACTCCAACTTCTCTTCTTTCGTCACGACCACTCACATTTGCTCGTCTTTTGGATAAATCGACACCTTCTTGTCAAAGGCACGAAAGGCCTGCCCCCTTATCAGGTCGAAAGTCGATCATGATGCATGCACCCCTGGCATCTTCCCCAAATTCACACACAAAGAACGGGGTCAATTCCTGTGTATAGACAAACACTTTGCGGATTTCATGCCTCGTACGTGTCCGGCTTATTGTTGGTAGATCTCCCAGACTGAACCGAGTACATATCCTGAATTCAATGACCTGCTCAATTGAGGTCATAATATTTCCTGTTGGTACATCAATCTCGAACGTCAAATCAAAAACCTGGTTCTCAGATACTGTATACATTTAAATTCACAAGCTGGCAAACCATAGATATTCAAACAAAACCTGATCTAAGGGGAGGTGGGCACAAATGCACTTGATATCCTTACTGGTCATATATATCCTTTGAAATCGAGTTCCATTGGCATATAAACTGTAGTCAACAAGCAGGTGAGGGTCTTGAGGTTATTTTTTTGCTCATGGTCTGAGCTTATATGTGTCTATCTTGCAGGAATGAATGTGCCCTCACTCTTTGACTCATGTCCCAATTTCTGTATAACTTCATCTTGTTGATTGAAGGACTGAAAGTTGACATCCTGACCAGATAACCTTTTGGTGGTGGTTCCATTTACCCCATATTCAATGATGTCTTCAACCACACCCTTGTGTTTGAGAGACTGAGTCTCATTATCCAAATTGCTATCTGCAATCCAACTGCTTCCAAGATGCTTGGAGTTGGTTAATGATGAAATGACTGTTGGATGGAACTGTCATAGTTGGGTTTGACCAACATTCTGGTATGGGTGTAATACATGTCAATCTTTTCAGATTTGTCATTGTAATTATCATCTTTGTTCATTCCTTTTTGAACTGGCTTACCTTTGGGCAGCTCTCCACAGAGGGTTAGTAAGGTCTCTCATTGGCTCATATTTTCAGAGTGTTAGATAATTACCTGTTCCTAAAGCTGGCATGTACATCTTTGTGAACTATCACAATAAGGACCAGGTGAAGGCAGTGTTGGATGCTTATAAGAGGCCATTGAAACACTGTCTGATGTCAACTTGGAAATATTATAGACAGGATGAATCTGATATTTTTGGGTGTATAAAACTTACTTGACCTTCATTTGAACATACTCAATATGAATAGATATCATAGTGCAATAGTGATTTCTTATCTTGCAAAAGACCAAAAAATAATTATACAATGTAACTAACTAAAAAGGCTGAATACTCAATTTGTGCTGGTATTTCCTTTCCAGATGGCAGTCCACTGGTCTCCATGAACAAAGCTAGTCCAATCAAAGAAAGAATGTCTCTTCAAGGGATTTTGGGAAATACAAAGGAAATCATGTCCCAAAAGAGAAAGTCTTAGGTGAACAGGCAACCACACTATTTGCTTGTTATCATATACTAGCCAACCAGAAGAAATTTCTCCATAAAGAATAGCCATTGGAAGGATATCTTGAGATGGAAGACAGGTGGGGGTGAAAGAACTTGTGCATGGAATGCAAGGAAATGATGGTGCATCTACATGTGTGTGTGGCAGAAAGTGCTTTATTGTAGGAAATGAGACCAGATTTTCTCCATCAGACAAATATGCTACTGATGTAACATGCTTATCATAGCCCTGGAGTGGCTCACCAACTGGCTGACCAGTACTCACATTCCAGATTCTCACTGTCTTGTCACCTGACCCTGACACCACATGCATTCCATTAGGTGAATATGCTACTGATCTAACCCAATCATCATGGCCTTGGAGTGGCTCACCAACTGGCAGACCAGTGCTCACATCCCAGATTCTCACTGTCTTGTCATCTGATCCTGAAACCACATACTTTCCATCAGGTGAATATGCAACTGATTTAACCCAATCATTATGGCCTTGGAGTGGCCCACCAACTGGCTGACCAGTGCTCACATCCCAGATTCTCAATGTTCTGTCATATGACCCTGATACTACATGCTTTCCATCAGGTGAATATGCTACTGATCTAACCCAATCACCATGGCCTTGCAGTGGCTCACCAACTGGTTGGCCAGTGCTGACATCCCA